>CM053791.1:363436667-363904167 GCA_028749045.1 Cupressus sempervirens | reverse complement strand
CTTGATATCAAAAACTTTTGAGTACTTGGTGAATGTCATTGATATTCTAGGAGGCCAATACTCTTGATATCACATGTGATATCAAAACTTTGTTTGAGTACTTTGTGAATTTTAAATGTTGATATTTTGGGAGACTAATACTCATGATATCAAATGTAGTTTCAAACCTAGGTATTTGGTGAATATCATGTATTGATATTATGGATCACTAATAATCATAATATTGAATGCAATATCAAATACTAGAAGTCTTGTAAGATGTCAAATGAGATTGTTTGTAATATTATATTGAAATAATATTCTTGTGTTTATCCTTCTTGAGCTAAGAGGGAGTGTTAATGTGATTGTAGCTTTAGTTAGATAATTGTGAAGTATATTTATTAATGAAATATAACAAAGAAAAATTTCTTATTATATATTTGAAGTTGATTATATATATTACACATCATTTTCTTGTAATTTCTTTATTGACTAAACAATAATAGTATACATCCTTATTCATGGAACAAAATTTCTAACTAAATACTTGTTGACCATCTAAATAACCTCAATTTGTTTAGGCCATAGGTTATTGGTCATCAATGTTTTTGAGAGACACACATCACAAATGGTTGTGCCTCTCAATTGGGAGGCATGTCCCATTGTAACATGTTACATTAAAATCCTCCCTCTCCTATTTAATAATAGTGATTGGGAAGTATAGAAATCATCATACAAATAAAAGAAAAAGGTATTGTGTCCTTCTATAATAGTCGACTGTGCTCCTCTTGTCCCAATATATTGCAAATAGATCTGACATGTTGAAGATAGTGTGGTGGGCCTTTGACTTGCAGTATGTCAAGTTAGATGAGACATTCAAGAACCATAGTATAAAAAATTATGCACACATTAAATAAGGACTCCAATAAGTTTGAAATATAGATTCAAGTCACCTTCACATAAAGATATATATATATAAAGATATATATATATATATATATATATATATATATATATATATATATATATATATATATATATATATATATATATATATATATATATATATAATATTTAAAGTGCTTCACAAAGCTTAAGATTTTTACATCAAATTATAATTTGATAAAAAAGATTAAGAAATTTTCATATCTATAAAACTTAATAAGTTATATAAATCTAATTGAGAAATTCAACATTAAGGAATATCCATACTATTGTAGTTCCACAACACGTGCCTCATTTTTTCCTTTGCAAAATGGGGATCCCTACCCTTTTTCTTCTCTTTGTGTTTTGGATTTGTAATCTATGGTCTATTGAGAAGTTAGATAATTTCCAATTCTGAGTGTTATCAATAGTTGGGAAGATACTTGGGTTTCCTAATAAGGTCTTAGTTTCTATAATTTTGCTTCACTTTTCTATTTGTCTTGTCCTTTATTTCTTTGTCTAGCCCCTTTTTAGGCATGTGTAGGTGTGTAGCTATGTAGTTAAAAATCTCTATAGCCCCAAGATGTTTGTGTTTATTCTTGCATGTCCTTTTTTGGACCCACATAGATGTGAATCTCTATAACCATGCCAAGTTCATGTTTCTTCTTGCAACTCATTTATTTGACCCGCATAGTTGCATAACTATGAAGCTCCATAATCCTATTAAGTCTATATTTCTTCTCATAGGTTTGTATATTCTAGGGCCTTGTAATCACAAGCAACTAGAAATGTTTTAATTCTATATCTCTACAAATGTTTCAATGTTGCAAAGGTCTATAACTAGACATGTACACAAATCTAGGGTTATTTTCCTTTTGTCAGTTATCTCATTTAGTTATCATGGTTCCTTTTACTATTATTATGTTTGTAAGTTAATGACAATGTATTAATAGTCATATTTTCATGAAATTAAAAAAAATGGCTTCAATATTTGAATCTAAACCAAAGGTGGCTTCACCCAAACTAGTACAGTACAATTTTTGAGGAGTCCCTTTGCATTAAAGTTTGTGGATGCACATTCAAATATCAGCAATATCGAATTGGGGAATATTGACTAGAACCAATTCTAGGACCTTTGCAATAAGAAAAATTAGAGATTTGGCATGCTAACTTCCATAATGTTCATTGGATTTGTGTATGGGACTTTGTACCCCACCTCTATATAATCATCACATCTGATCATGACCTTTCTAGAGTACTATATTTCTAAAGACAAGTTGGTAAAAAAATATCACTAGAGAGGTATTTTGGATATTTGACCTGATCTTCAAACACTTTCTATAGAATTACATTAGAAAGTGCATAGAGGTGCTTCATTTAGAATAAGGATAAGACATACAAGATTATGCAAGAGAGGTATTTGATAACACCCACCCCTCCTAATAGGCCTAGATGGGTAGATATAAGTCAAGCTTATATGATAGATAATATTAGATACTATATAGTGATGCTAAGTAGAGTGATGTGATTTCACACCTTAGTCCATTTGGAGACATGGATGGTGTAGAGCTAGATAAAGTTAATAAATGGGTTTAAAGTATTGGGATTAGTGTAAAGAAGCTAATAGAGATGTTCTCCCATATCTAAGATGTTAGAGAGAAGGCATCTAATAAAATGGTTAAATCATATTTCCTTTCCAATAAGGTAAGTCTAGAAATTTATAAGATAATGACATATTCCAAATGTACCTGGTAGTAATGGTGGTCCAGCAATTCAAATCCTCATTTTAGACCATTTCCACCAAAGGAACTCCCAAGTTTATTCTAGAGTGAAGATATTTAAAGAAATTCGATTTCAAGATTGAGATATTTGAGGTAGTAAGGAAGGAAGTAAGAGAGTTCTAAAAGAAGATAGAAAGTGAATATTAGAGATTGGATATGCTAGACCCTTTTGATGTAATTGGAATAGTGAAGAGATTTAGATCAAAGTATCTAGAGGTTCTCCTAAAACTATAATCAAAGATACCTACATCCCAATTTTATAGTTTTGTACTTAGAAAGTTTTTATAGATTCAGCTAGGAAACTTCAAAGCTCCACACTCTTCAAATCTAAAGTCCACTCCACATCTACGTAGCTCTGAAGTATTTTTAACCTTAATTTTGGACATGGAGTCTTCTCTAATGTTTTCAATCATTGACACATTTACACATTTTTCACTCCTAGTTCTTATTTTAGAAGGATTTCTTGCAGGTTTGTGGAAGAGATGGGGTAGTTTAAAGTTAACCAAGAGTTACCCTTGGAGAGATAAGTTCACACTATCCAAAGTGGCCATATTTTCAAAAGTGGAGATCAAACAACACTTCAAAGAACATTTTTAGTTGAAGTTAAATCTTCTCTAGTTTTATGCTCATGTAATGACCTCATGCACATAATAAATAAATAAGAGTGCAAGTCTTATCTTTTCATAAATTTAGAATAAAATGCATTATTTTCATATTTTTTGCAAGGGAGAAACTCTACCTCAAACAATTACAAATTCAAGGTTGATTATCTATAAAAGCATGATCGTGCATTGTAATAGGGGTTGGTGTTTTGTACAATAAAGATTTATAATTAGTGCTCATATTCTATGTGTGGTCCTTCTTAAATATTATGTCTTCATTAATACATATTTATGAATTATGATAGAGATATTTATGTATTGCATGTGATGCTTGTCCATCTTAGTTTACTGGATTTTGTTATAATTGTTGTGAATAACTTTGTCATGGTGAATTGGAAAGGGAATTTCTATTAAGGCACATCCATAGTAATTTGTCTCATGTGCACATACATATTCCAAGTGGCTACATGAATTTATGAGTTATGAAATATCATACAATCATTGAAAGAGTTCTTCTAATGATTGCTTCTATGAAGTTATGGTTGTGCTACTCATGACTACATGGATTTCCTACTGTTACTTATAAGTTACAACTTGTTTGAAGACAAGTAGAAGACCAGTGTACAAGGAATAATGAAAGAGATAGTTGGCAGCATTTTTTTTAATTTATTGGTAGGAAATAATTAAGGTTAGTAAAATAGGATATGATAGAATAATTTTTTTTGAATGTATGCTCAAGAGTGAGAAGCATTTAGGCTACTCTAGGAAGGTTGATGCTGTATATTTCATGAGCACCTAATAATATTGAAGAAGTGTATATTTTATCATTGTAAAATATAATATCTTTATTGTAACATATGTGAACCTTGTTGTAATATTTTTAATGATTCTTAGGAAGGAATTTATGCCTTAGCATGGACCTATGTAATTAAATTTACATTAGGGAAGCTCTCATAGGTCAACCTTATTATTTATCTGTAAAGGGTATAAAGGAAAGTTATTTTCCTTGGTTGGGTATCATAATTTATGTTATGTATATGATTAGTTGATGTGGATGTTAGGTGACATTTTGGATGGTTAGAGAAGAGTAGTGGTAATGTTGCATGATTGAGGTGGGCTTTAAAGGAAATGTTTTGGCTAGTAAGTTGTAGATCCATTGATTCAAGATTTTAGATATGTTATGCTAAAGATTTATCTTTCAAACTTGCTAGAGCATTTAGGTAGTGGGTCTATTTATTTCCTATCATCCTTTAATAGGGTTGGAAACTTGTAAAAAGTGTTTAAGGTCTACAAATATGGATCTTTCCTCTAAAAAGGACTATTGTGTTAAATGCATTATATTTGACTCCAAATAGGATCACATGCTCTCACAAGCACTTATATATTACTAAATTAACTTGTGGGTGCCATCCTCACCATATTTTTTTCTACAATCAATGGATTTATTGGTCAACACATTATTGTTATGATTTATGGTTTCTTATTTTTGTGCATCATTATTTTAGTTATTGTAGATCAAATCTATAAGTTTGGTTTTAATTATATTTGGTTACAATTGATTCACCCCACCCCCCCAATTGTGTGTAGACTTTAATTATTAACAACTCATATTAGAGAATTAGGTCCTATTTTAGAAGGAAGCATAAAAAATTAGAGAGATCACAAATTGCAAAAAGAAAAGTCCTAAGTTTGATGGTGATAACTATCGAAGTTAGAAAAAAAGATGCAAACACATTTAATTTGCATGTGAATTATGGGTTGGTTATAAAGAATGAATTTAATGTCAAAATAAAGAACAAGATATATTCAAGAATAAACAATGAAAAAATATATTCTAGTACAATATGATTGCAAAGGAAGCACTAATTAATGCCCTATCTAAATCAGAATTCATTGAGGTAAAGGAACTTGATCTAGTACATGCAATTTGGGTTAAGTTACATAATTTGTATGTGTATAGGGGGAAATATGATTTAAGGATAAAAACCATAAGTTCATCACGTAATCACACTTACACAACTCAAAGAGGGAGTCAAAGAGAATTATCCTTTCAATCCCAACTCTAAGGCAAATAGATCTAGGAAGATTAGTACCAACCAAATGATAAAGGAGAACTAATACAACAAAGATCTAATTGTTAAAGAGTTGGAGAAACAATGCAAAAGTCCTTTAAACCCTAATGTATCAAGAGTTATGAAGAGAAATTAAGTGGATGTGCAATGTAAGGGTTAAGTTCAAGGAAATGGAAATGTGTATTGAAATAGAGAAGAAATTGAAACTTACCTCATGAAATACGAACCTAAAACCAGGTTGTCAAATGACTTTTGGAAGGGCTAATTCTTGAATTCTAGATTGAAAACTATGAGACAAACAAAACCCATGAATTGTTCAATGACATGTTAGGGTTGACCTCTCTAATCAGGGTGAAGCATTAGAATTAATTTGGTCAGCCCTAATGGAAAGAGTGTGATGTTGATTTTGATTTTGTAGTTCTATAATGCCCCACCAAGGGATCCAAGGAATTTTACTAAGTTTTCCAAACATTTTTTTTTTAAACATGAAAGATAAAACCATTCATAACATTTGTAGAAGCAATAGCAACAATTCAAATGAAAATAAACATAACATATATACATAATAGGCTACATTCTTTAAAGATCCCTTAACATTGTATCACATCTAAATTAACTATTCATCTAACATCCCATCCTTATGAAATAACAATGATACATCCAATGTACTTAAACAATATACAAGTGTCCTTTTGTAATTATATTTTAGTTTAGCTCAATCATCCACTGTACATATCACAAGGTATGAAAAGCTTAAAAGATTAAACATCCAAGTAAATAAAGTACATCATCATCATCTAATATTAATCCATGATGCAATAACATAAATGAAACCACATATCATACATGATACATCATCACAAAAGATATAAACATCCATCACAAAAGATAACCATATATCACAAACATAAATAACTAAGTGCACGGTTCCTCCCAACCGTAAATAGCATCATTAGACCATCATGGATCCTAGCCATTCCTCCGTGCATAACATTCCAAAGCACCAAAGAGATCATCGGTATTAACATAGTAGGAATGTCACTCCTAAAACATCCTACTAACATGCAAAGTAAAGCATAATAAATCATCAACTAACATATGCAAAGTAAAGAAAATCATCAATATAAGAAACATACCAGTAAATACATCCATCATAAGGTATATTATTTATCATAATGCTCCAAGAACATAATGAAGAATAAATACCAACCAAGGATACTCCAGCCACGGTGTCTCGGACGGATCTCAAATGATAAGAGTGAAAATACACTACCACCCGACCACGTGGAACCTAAGTGGTCCAATCCCACCGTGCTGAGGAGATAATCTCAAGTCCCAAACAAGATATCAATTCACGAAGCAAAAATCTCTATAAGTTTAGGAATCCTAAAAGTATACTAACTCAAAGGTTCCAACACACACAAAATTGACATCTAATTCTCAGAGGCACACAATGACATGTAGAAAATCTACTCTGCAAGCGGGAAAGTGTCATCAAAATTATCATGTACAAGTTACCCTGGCAGTTAGCTAAACTCCACGGGTCCATACTAATCTCATGCAGCCACTAGTATCCTCTCATACTAACGAGGCATACTACAGAATGCACGGTCGCAACCATGCATTCTCACTACTCCCATCCTAGCCTGTACAAGCGCTCAAGGCATGGGCGAGAACCAAAGAAATTATCTTTTTAGGTTCATTTAATCCCCATTTAGTGTGTAAATATTATCACTTATTAACCAAACTTACAATGAGTTACCTTAGCAGCCACTTAGGGCCCCGACCCCCATTGCAAGCCACTTCCTGACACTACTGTACACTTGAATTGTGTCACACTCTAAACTCTTCTATCCAAACGATTCCATGAGTTTGGAATGCTTAGATGCCGGCTTAGAGCTCCCTATCCATGGAGTGTAAGAGAGTATATTTCAAGAATAAGAAGGATCTTAGATGAGCCTTAGAGATACTCTTCTTGCTAGTAAACCATGCAATGGGAGGTTCCAAAGACAAGATGCAAGAATGCAAATGTCCCAAGGAGTTCCTCAAGGATGCAATGCAACTAAAGATTAAGCTAGCATGAATATGAAAAGTGCAGCTATTCTAAGCATGGATGAGAGTGTTAAAATACCATTATTAAGCTATGTGAGATTAAGCTACATGTAAAAATGAAAGCTAAGCTAAGCTAGAATGTCATGATGCCATGGATGAGAGAATGTAGACAAGAAATAGAAGTTCTTCACAAAGCTCCAAAGAAACTTATTAGAAAACTTGCAGCATAACAATATTCAAAATGAGGATCAATTGAGGAGGAAATCTCTCTCCCTTTTAAAGATGTATGGATGGTAGAGATCAAGATGAAGATGGTGGATGATCAACGGTGGAATTCAAAAAGAGGAGTGATCCATGTGGACACACAAGTCAACCAATAGAATATAAGTTGACTTGTCATATAAGACAAAAGTCACAAAGCCTTTTCTTTTAATTGCAAAATAGAAAAAGGACTTTATGTGTGCACTTTAAGTGGGTTAGAAGAATGGGGTCTTTTATTTAATTAAAAGGGGACATGTTCTTTTAATCAAATAATGAACTTAGGATAGCATAGTCAAACTATAGGTTATAATCAAATAAATTGATTATTAGCAATTTGGTCTAGGTAAATGATTAAATTAATTTAGCCAAAATGTTGAGAAGAGCGCTAATAGTCTAGATGACCATTTTTAGGTGATTACATTTGCCCCTCTTTGACTAATGCATGATCGATCTGGGAACACATTATGTGAAAGAAAATAGAAAGCCAAGTAGGTGGTGATAGATATAGATATCTGATTTTGAAGAATGACATGTAGAAAAAGATAGCAAGTCCTAAATGTACAGCCTGATAGTGGTAGTACTGAACACTAGGAAGAGAACAATGTTAGAATTCAAGAAGAATGTTAATACCTATAAAAGCGGATAGAGTGAGAGCAAGTGAGAAGATCAAACAAATGCTCCTAGGCAGTGATAGAGTATTTTTGCCCCCTTGGGATTGAAATTGAAATGAGGTAAGGGGATGCAAAAACTGGCTAGACATGAGAAAATTAGAATATAGCAATGTCCAAGATGATAGATAGATGATTAGAACCCAAGAATGACTATAAAAAATTGATAAAATGCCCCAGTTTGACTAGAGTTGACCTTGAAGGATATAGCATAAAAATTAGGTCAAATCTAGTAGAAAGATGATTTAGATGTGAAAAGGTGACTAGAATTAGATATGAAGCATAGAAATGATGAAGATGTGAAGAAATGAAGATTCCCCAATGATGATTCAGAGATTAGACCTCAAAAGGTCAGCTAACTGCTCAGAAGAAGGTAAAATTTTAAAATGTGATTTTGACCATCAAGATGAACTCGAATTTGGATTTCAATCCCGAAAATGAATCTAGGATGTTGAAATTATTTAAGAGGTAAAAACTTTATATAATGTGATGATAAGATAGAAAAGAGATGAAGTGAAAGATTAAGAAGGTAAAGGACATGAATAAGAAGAAAGTAAAGAAATATATGAAAGGAGTTAGCTGATATGTCCACAAAAAGATGAAGTGAGAGCTCTCCCCATATGCAAGAATGCAAGACTAAGATAGAAAATGAACCTAAAATGCAAGCGCAAGAAGTGCATAACATTTAGACTCTTAATTTCATCATTGAGCATTTATTAGGGACATCATGAGATCATACAACCATCACTAGTATAACCATGAGGATATGAATATGATCAATATTAGATAGGTATGTGGAAATCCAATCTAAGCATCAGAGACATGTAAGTCAAGATAACTACATGATTAGATTCCCTAAGTTTAATTTAGCAAGATTACACCTGTATCAAGGCATAAGCACCAGGATAAACCCTGAGTGTGGTCTTAAAAAATAGTCAAGGATGATACATTTATAAGTCAAAGTGTTGAATAGGACAAGCATGAATGCTTACAACACTATAGGCATACAAAGTATACCCACAAGCAAAAATCAAGAAGACATGCCCCATGTCCCCAGTCTTCTAGTCAATGACATCCTCGAAAGACTATTAGGAAGGGAACACATGGCAAATAAATCATCATAGATAGCACACAAAGTAGATAAAGATCAGCATAGCTCAGTCGTTTAAGTGTTAAAGTGTGTATGTGTAAGTCACTTGGCCATTTCTTCCAGACTTGATTCTGATAGTGAGAAATATTGCGACATCGAAGACCATAGGTAAACTATCTGTAAAGTGTTGAAAAACAGTTGATGTCAAAGTGGGTGGGGGTAGTGTTGCGAAACATTATTTTGTGAGTTGTCAAAGAAACCCTAATGCACAATAATACCTCAATAGGCTAAGTAGCTATGCCCCCAAGATGAGGACAAGAAACAATTCCAAGCTAGGAAATGTGTAGCGAAGTAGATGATTGAGTTTGATAGACATAGGTGCAAAGGTTTCAAGTAGCGCCTGTTTCTAGGTTTTCACCACTTGACAGATTTTTTTTTTTTTTTTTGGTGATACATCAAAGTGCCTATTGCTAGGTTTTCACTAAGATGATCATTTTTTCATGACATTTTTTTGATTTTTAGGATTTTTTCAGCATCATATATGATTTTTAGAATTTTTTAGAAGGTTTTAGAGATTACTAGTTCTCAAGTAAGATCACATCATTTTCTCTCAATGTCTAGCAAGGTGTAGGACACGATGGAGAAACAAGCCGATAGATGAGCAAAGATGCATAAGAAAGGAATGTGAAGCAAGTGAAAGTGATCCTCAAGGACAGACTCCTCAAGAGTACCCAAGCTAAGGAAAGAGGTGAAATAGTCATATGAAGCATGTTTTGGATAAGCAATGGAAGAAATGAGCAAGATAGCATGTAGGATAAGCAATGAAGCCAACAAGTGAGATAGCATGAAGCATGTAGTCCAAAAGAGTAGACATGTCAAGAGACCTATGAGAACCATGTTTCATTTATTATGATCAAGATCAAGGGGTCAACTAGATAGTATAGCAATGGGATAGAGTAATAAAAATAAAGCTCAAGATAGAGGCTATGAGTGAATGGGAGAGCACAATAGAAAATCTCATGGATAAGATAGCCAATATTCAAAGATAGCTCAACATTGTCAAGATCAAAGGGAGAAGATGGGATAGATGGATGATGGAAGAATTAAGCATGATGCCTGTTTGCCAGGTTTTCATCATGGTACTTATCCAAGGTGCCACAAGATGTAGTTTTCACCATAGGATAAATTTATTTCTCTTTACTTTTGCTACCAAGGTGCCACAAAAAGTGGTTTTCACCAAGGCACATTTTCATTTTTTCATTTTTTTTGAATTTTTTTTTTTTTGAATTTTTAGAAAGAGCTCAACCTTTTTGAATGTAGATAGTGCTCCTATAAAAAAGATAAGTCATGATAAGCCAAGACCATAGAAAGGTATGCTCAAAGATGTTGATAGGGTGATGAAAGAGAAATGGTAGTAGGAAGAGTATATGGAGGATAAGAGTTCATGTATAGAAAGGAGGTGTAAGCTTTAGAGGATTTCATGTAGATAGCTGAAATATTAGACAAGATCAACATTGACACACACCTTGAAGGGTATTTGAACAATGGAGGAATCATGGATGAAATAGCTTGAGATTTAGATGTATGAGGTGGTAGAAAAGATTTGGAAAAAAGTGGAGTGAAAGGCTTTAGAATATTTTTAGGAAGATTTTTGGAAGAAGATGGAATGGAAGCCTTTGGAAGCTTGAATGTCAACTTTGAAGTATTTTCAATATTCAAGTCTTCTAAAAGAGACTTGGGAATCCCTATAGCTTTAGATTTTCCTTTGGATACTTCAAAACACATTTCTTCAATAATGGGTTTAGGAACCCATATTTTCTTTGATTTAGATTTTTGAATAGTGGACCTTTGTGATCTCTTTTGTGCATTCTCCTTCTTAGCACTCACATGTCGATTAGATGGGACATAGTGATCTTTCTTTTTCAATGGATTCTTATGTTTATTCTCACTTCCAAAGGACTTGGGATTTGTGGATGAATAAGGCTGATATGACTGGTTTAGATGTATAGATGGGTGAAAAGTCATCAAGGATGAGTGTAGGAGATGGAGGAACATAAGGTCCCAATATAGATGGATAAGGACCAAGGATAGATTTAGAAAATGCAAAGGGATAGTGGGAAGGGATATCAACATCTTTAGAGTGAGCAACATGGTCAAAGCCATCAATAGACTCATGAGTACCTGTCATAGGAACAACATTTTTAATAGAAGCACTTGAAGCTTGAGCACAATTTTGAAGTGGATGTGGAAAAGTAGAACATGAGGGGATGCTTTGATCTTGACAAGTAGCTTTGGATAGCATATGAAGAGAACTTTTCTCATAATTTTCAGTAAGGTCAAGGGAGATAATGGAAGTGGTATCTTCATCATACTTAGGAGGTGGACAAGTTATAGGATATGGAGGGGAAAAATCTTGAAGGAGATGAAAGGGTGCTTGATCTTGATCTTTCTTGACATTTATAGCCTTTTCTTTTTGAGAGTCCTCTTGACATGGAGCCACTTCTAAGGACAAGGGAGACTGAAGAGTGAATGGAGTAGTACTTGGATTAGGCATAGTAGTGTATGAAGGTTGAGGATGTTTATGATTAGTAGCATGGAAAAGGTTTGCAGCCAAGTGAAGGTTAGCTTGAGTTTATTTTAGAGGTAGCCCTTGACGATACACGTAGTCAATGTGGAAAGAATTAGGTTCTTTATTTGATGGAGGCATATTGGAAAGCTTTGAAGTGTTGGGAGATGCATGAGTGTTGGAAGAAGTGGAAGATGTAATAGAGCTACTACTAGACATAGGTTCATCAACATAATCTTGCTCAAGAGAAGTATCCTCAACACATGAATCACTAGAGGTTCCAATAATTCCATTATCAATAAGATCTTGGATTTTATGTTTTAGCTCAATGCAATTTGAATTACTATGCTCATTATGTTGATGATAAGCACAATAGATATCCAAGAATGGGTTTCCATATGAGATAGACTTAGGTAACATGATGATCTTATTGCCAAGAAGTTTTTGCAAAGTGTCATCATAAGAATCTTCCAAGGGAGAAAAAGTTCTATCAAAAATATGTCTAGGATCTCCTTGTTGTTTCTCAAGTGAATAGCATGTGTTCATGTCTTCATCATTATCTTCGTCAAAGATAGGTCCATCATAAAATTTTGGCATAGGCTCAAAGGAGGTATCACTTTCTTGTTCTCTAAAGAAGTCTTTAGATCTAGAAGATGAAGACATTTGATGTCTTGAAGTAGAGCATGTAGACCTAAAAGAAGAGGATGACCTCAAAGAAGGTGACTCACATGCATGTAAAGACCTTAAGGAAGATTCATGTAATGATGCAATTTCTCCTCTAACCTTTTCTCAAGTTTAGACTTCATTTCTATCATGCGCTTAGAGAGATGAAGGTAAGAAAGATCATTTGTCTCTTCTAGTTCTTTGTATTGTGCATATAGATCTTGAAACTCTTTAGTGACATGGAGGATATCATGATCATCTAGATTCGGTTGAATTTTGGTAGCACAAGGTTTAGATCCCATAGTTTTAGATGCAAAGCCAAGCATAAAAGAGCCTAGAAGATAACTTGATGTTGAAACTATAGGAGGTAGAGTGTTTACTTGCCAAGATAGTAGAGAGAGATTAAAGTGACTTGTCAAACAATATGTCCAAGAAACTTACGACATGAATGACTCAAGTCAATAGTAAGGCAAGATGCCCAAATAGCCAAATAGATAGAGCAAGCAAGGTGACAAGTGAACAACTTTTCCAACCCAAGAGTGTAGTCAAGAAATCAAGGTAACCATTTTAGCAAAAGGATAACTAGGAAGCATGCATAGACCATGAAGATAGAAAGACCAAGAGCACACTCGAATTGTGTCACACTCTAAACCCTTCTATCCAAATGATTCCATCAGTTTGTAATGCTTAGATGCCGGCTTAGAGCTCCCTATCCATGGAGTGCAAGAGAGTATATTTCAAGAATAAGAAGGCTCTCAGATGAGCCTTAGAGATACTCTTCTTGCTAGTAAACCATGCAATGGGAGGTTCCAAAGACAAGATGCAAGAATGCAAATGTCCCAAGGAGTTCCTCAAGGATGCAATGCAACTAAAGATTAAGCTAGCATGAATATAAAAAGTGCAACTATTCTAAGCATGGATGAGAGTGTTACAATACCATTATTAAGCTATGTGAGATTAAGCTACATGTAAAAATGAAAGCTAAGCTAAGCTAGAATGTCATGATGCCATGGATAAGAGAATATAGACAAGAAATAGAAGTTCTCCACAAAGCTCCAAAGAAACCTGTTAAAATATTTGTAGCATAACAATATTCAAAATGAGGATCAATTGAGGGGGAAAGCTCTCTCCCTTTTAAAGATGTATGGATGGTAGAGATCAAGATGAAGATGGTGGATGATCAATGGTGGAATTCAAAAAGAGGAGTGATCCATGTGCACACACAAGTCAACCAATAGAATATAAGTTGACTTGTCATATAAGACAAAAGTCACAAAGCCTTTTCTTTTAATTGCAAAATAGAAAAAAGACTTTACGTGTGCACTTTAAGTGGGTTAGAAGAATGGGGTCTTTTATTTAATTAAAAGGGGACATGTTCTTTTAATCAAATAATGAACTTAGGATAGCATAGTCAAACTATAGGTTATAATCAAATAAATTGATTATTAGCAATTTGGTCTAGGTAAATGATTAAATTAATTTAGCCAAAATGTTAAGAAGAGGGCTAATAGTCTAGATGACCATTTTTAGGTGATTACAACTACAAGTAGATTACCTACCCTAAGCTCATGGAATCATAAATCTCAAAATCATAAAAGATAATCCATAATAAAATTATCAAATATGCATAAAAGCATCAAATATCCATAATAAGAATCATCAAATCTCTAAGATAAGAATCATCAAATCTCCATGACCATCTGAAAAAGCATTCATAAAAAATCATGATCACAATAGTTCTCTATTGGCAACTGAAGGCATCACTGATAATCATAAGTATCCAATGGTTCTCAATAACCAAAATATATCTCAAGATAAATGGTTCTCAACAAGCAACCAAGAATACCTCAAAATCATACTGATCGAAGACTCCAAAATGGTTGAGTCAAACATGCCACAACATGACATCATCAAGAAATAAATCCACATTTCAGTCCCATCATGGTGACTAGAAAGTAATCCAAGGATAACTAATCGATGACTCAAAAATGATTAGCTCAAGTGTCTCATACACATACCTCTCAGCTTCACACATGAAGACTGATGAACAATAACAATCAGTAAATACAAACATTTCATAGAGCATACAATCACATTACCATGGTTGAGCTTATAAAGATTAAGACCAAATAAGATCAACATGCCATCATATCCCATAACCCCCGAGCCTCTGGTAACATCTTAGGACTGGTCAACACTAGTCAACCCAAAACCCAAAACAAGAAGCATATAGAATACACGATGCAAACACATGTTTTAGTTTACTAAATTCACATAGTTGAATAATGTGTAGGGGTTTCCAGTTTTCTATTTGCAAGTATACTTCAAGTGTTTTAAGTTTCATCATTTGACCTACAAGTCAACCCAACTTCCTCGATAGCATTATCTTTCCATTATTAAGAATTATATTCTAAGAATAACTTAAGGATAAATATTCACTAAAATGATCATCATTGACATTTAATTAAATTGTTCTATATTTAACCATGATCCATATTCTAATTGATTAACCTTTCAACTTTTCTAAGATCATTATTCATTATATTATAAGAGGACCAATTATCATTCTTCGAATAAGAGATTATAACTTTATTAAAATGATCAATTACATCAATCAATTAACATAGGTCCATATTCTAATAGTCCTCAATTAAATATTACTAAGTCTTCACCATCAAATATCTAAGGTCATCATTCAAGTCATAAGAATAAAACCTATCAACTTGATATCAATATTTCTACAATCTTATTAAAAGAATTATATCAATTAAATCTCTATTACATAATTTAATTATTAATTAAATCTAATTAACTCTAGTTAATTGATTTAATTAATAGTTGCATAACCATAGCATTGTTCCAATTAATATCAGTTGACTAATAACTAACTATAATTCTATATGATAAAAGTCAACTATAATCTAGTAGACAAATATTCATATTCATAGTTCACTAATAATAACTTGCTAATATTTAATGACAAACTATATTGGAAATCTTATTAATAAATCTATAATGACCACATTTGTCATGTTCCCATTTTTATTTTAATAATAACAAGTTATAATAAATCTCCAATACCAAGTATTATTATCTCAAATAAGTTTTTCCTATGTACGTTGATTCAGTTAATTGATACTCTTCCAAATTATTAACCAATTCAATTTGATTAATATCTTTTACAGTACTTGAATCATTAACTAATCTCCTTTAGAGTAACTCTGTTCGTATTAGTTAATAACTATTTAAACTATTTATACTATTATTTATTAATAGTTTGTTAGAACCAACAAACATTAATAAATAATAAACTTATCACAACTATAAATAATCAATCTAGAGAACTTTTACATAGAATTTCATTAGCTAACTCTTAATACCATTAAGGTATTCAAACGTATTAACCAATAAAATAATAATTCAGCCTTAATCCAATATCATTCAGAGTTTCTAAATTTAAATTATCATCTTACAATTATTTAATCAATATTAAAATCAACCATTAGACTCTATTTTCTAATTGTTCTAATAATATTTTGTCTATATAAACGTTGTTTGAAAGAGATCCCTATCACAAACCAATAAGACTCATTGTAGATTTTAACATGAATAATTTTTAAATTTTTAGCATTATCATCTTCATTAAACAACTCTAAAATTGTTTAATAGTATTCAATATACATTATAAAAAGTCCACTATATAAACTATATTAAAATCTCTTTTCTTTTAATTTTCTCTCATTTAAAAATCCATTTACTTAGATTGACTAATAATTAATTACACTTCTTCTACTATTAACTAATCTTAATTAAATTTGATTTAATTAGATTAGATAATGAACCATATAAAACTAATGCATATTAATAAGATTCTACTAAAGGAAGATTGCAATAATATCTTTAATTCATTCCATGCTTTGATATATATATTATTTTTGTGAAGTTTAAACATAAAGAACTCTTGGTTATGAAAAATGGAGAAATATCTATTCTTGAATAAAACAGTCCCAGTACGATGGCCATATCTCCCTAATGAACCGTTGGATCGGGCTGAAATTTAAATATGTTAGAGGGCCAAGTTGCGCCAATTTTGACTAGAGCGATCGAATAAATTTGATCTCGATAAAAGTTATGAATGACTGAGTTCGGGTCTATGCAAGGGGTAGCGACAGGACAATTTGTGATGAATAAAGAATTTCCTATTAAAATAATTGTTCTCTAAATTCAACCATAAAAGAGTTTGTTCATATGCATCTAAAAATATAATTGATAGATAGATTACATCTAATCATTCGAATTTTCACCATAAATTTTTTATTTTAATTCCAAATCTTGTCTTTCTAATTTAATATAAATTCGAACCCAAACCCGATTAAAATCTAATTTCTTTCTCATTTGAAACTAGGGTTTTTCTATTATTTTCTTCTCAACTAAATAAAATATCTAGATTCTAATTTCAAATAGTAGATTCCATCACATAAAGTATTCAGACACATAAAACATATATGATGAAGTTAGGAAGAGAAAGAGTGCAAATGGAATATGAGAATATCACAAGTGCACCTAGACACTGATGCTAATTTTGCCATGCCTTAGAAGTCCATAGAAAATCCCTTCTTTCTCCATCATTCACAATTCTTCCAAGAATCCAAGCCGATCGAATCCTCCAAGTGATTAGAAATGCTAGAAGGAGCATAGAAGCAAGTAGAAAATATATGAGCATATGAATCTTCTCCCATGCATGTAAGCTTTGAAGCTTCTATATTTTTTTAGTCTGTAGCTTGTGGCTTCCATTAAGCTTGTAGCTTCCATTAAAATTGTAGCTTCCATTAAGCTTTTCATTTAAGCTTCTATGAATGTCTGAATATCAAGAGCTCTCAAGAAACTTTTGGATTGCTTCTTGAAACCGCTGAAAGGTGTCACCAACTAAGCATGGGTCTTTTTCAATCCTTTTTGATGAGTCATAGAATTGTAGACACCTTGTACTTAATTGATGCACTAACCCCCGTGTTGTTGACACATGTTAATTCCCATGCAAGCTTGTAACTCCAATTTACTTTACTCTTTCCAAATTTAATTTATTTATGCACTAACTTTAATATCTCTACTTTTCAATCTTAATATATTTATATTTTAATCATATGAGATTTAGAATCTTTTAATAATTTAAAATATATTTTCCATTTTTAAATTTCATCTTCCAAAACTTTATTGCTAAAATATTTATTAGCTTTAATAATAATATTATTTAGTCATTTATTTAAAAATGAGCTCCAAATATATTAATATTAAAATAAATATTCACATTCTAAATTTAATATTATAACTTTTATCTTCCAATTTAATTATTTTATTTTCAAATTTAATTATTTTATTTAATTAATTTTCTAATTAATTAAATAAAATAAATACTAAAATACCATATTAATTTTCCATTAAATTAAACCATTAGTTAAATCTTTTAATTAGGCTTAATTAATAAAAAATCCTCCAAAGACTCACAAAGGTAAAAATACGAAAAACTCATCATAGCCAAAATACATACAAAATCAAACCAAGGGTTTAAATCACGAATTATGTCATCTAACGTATTCGGAGGGTACTCAACTCAGATACTTGTCCTAATTTTTCAATTAGAACAAATGGCTTAAAGGGTTGGGATTTGGACTTGAGAATTTATCTCCCCTCTCTTATCATTGAGATAATGTGATAGGGCACGCTCATCCTGGCAATTCAGGAAAGTCAATACCCGGTACCTGCAACCTGCATAAAAACCATGCATGTACAAAAACAATATATACTAAACTAAATAGACAATGGTAGGAAGTGGTGCATCGTGTAGATCCCGACTAGCAGGTGACTACGACTCCCTTCCTTAACCACATCAGACACGCCATACAAAAGCAAACACGCAAAGCAAACACACACACCATACACATGCAAGTATGGGGTAAGTATCCATAAGAAAACACATATGATAATAAATCATTTTACTAATCATCATTAATAATTGCGAACACTAAAAATAATCATCATACATACATGAAATGTAGAGTCTAAGTAATCTCATCACATAATAAACTAAATCCATAGCTCAATATCTAATAATTTCAAAACAATACTTCTAACCAACAACATAAAACTAGCTCTTAAAGAGTTCAGCAATGATAACAAATTGCGAACTAGGGGCAGGCACTACAAGTTCCATAAAAATAAAAAATGGTACTCTAATCTACAACCTATTTGCTAATCCAAGATTAGCAACTTGCAATAAAGAAATGTTTTAATGTTGTTATTATGGGGTTTTCTTGGTCAAACCCCAGTTTATGAATTAACTTTGAATTGAAATAATTAAATTGCAAAAATGTAAAGAAAATGTATGAATTTACCTTAAAATAGTAGGATTTCTTAAATAAATATCATGTGCTCACTTCATCGATTGATTTGGATCAAGCAGATATAGATGAATGGATGTAGAAGATGTAACAAAGGATATTGAAAATACTATTACTAGATTTCCTCCTTCAAATGCTTGAATTCTTAAATCATTGATCTTCAATGGAAAAATTGCTTGAATAATGCTTAATATTTGAGTACTTGAGTGCTTAAGCACAAGTGCTTGATCTTATGAGTGGATGATGGGAAAATGAAATGAGAAGGCTCCCTTTTATATAGATCTCAAAGTGGCCAATGCCTCAAACTTTAAAATGAGGTAAGACCCCATGTTAAAGTTGACCAATAAATGACTGGTCATAATAAGAATTCTTTGGGGAGTAAATGAAGAATTATTAATTTGAATGAATAAAAGTCTACCCCAATATATAAAATAAGAGGAGACACATAATATTAATTTATAGTGGAGATAAAATATTGTCTAAGATAGGACCAATTTTAAATTAATTTATAAAAGAGGATAAAATATTTTTAAAAAATAAAGGTCCAACCCATTTATATTAATTTTTTAAATTAATGAAAGATCCAAAGAGATCAAATTAATTGTTCAAATAGAGGAAAAATAGAAGATAAGTGTAAATAAATGATAGAGTTGCATTAAATGGGTGCTAAACCTTCATTAAATTGGAGTACTTCCAATGTAAGATGGTACAATATGAAGGTGATAATTTTAGAAAGAAAGTAAAGTTGTAGAATTGGGAAACTAAGCTAACAAATGCCAAAATACAAGAAGATGAGATTGTTAGAGCATCTGTGTAGAGGACTACTACTACATGGATATAATATTTAGGATGAATCATATTAGATAATGAAGTTGTTCAAAAGATTCTCATAAGTTGAACACTATCCTATGAGTATAATGTAAATATAATTGAAAAATGTATTCCTCTTATAAAAGGTTTTAATGGGGAAACTTTGATTGGTAAATTGCAAGATTTTAAAAATGGAAGATCAAGGGATGCTTTTTCTAGAATTTAAACTACTTTTAGAGCTAGCACACATTAAGATAAGAGAGTTCTAACCAAGATTGTAATTACTAGTACCAAAAGTCTTTGATATTATGCAAGTGATTGGATAGATGTACAAGAAAGAGAAATAAAGATGGATGGATTTGAAGCATTGGTCACACAAAGAGAGCCTAAAGGTAAGATTATTTTAAAGAACAAGTTACCTTTTATTTGCTATCACTACAATAAGATTGGCCATTTTTCTTCTAGATTTCTTATAATGTCTAAAGTAAAACCTAGACCTAAAAAATAAAAAATTCCTAAAGAATTTTTCTATGTTAATGAGGAGATTGAAGTTAAGGATATCAGTTCTATAGATAGTGACGATGAAGATAAAATAGGATTTGTTGCTATTAAAGAAAAAAATCATGCCAAATAAGAAAAAAAAACTTATTTCACATGTTGAGAAAAAGAGAATAGATTGGATTATCGATATTGGTTGTTCACATTACATGACAGGTGACAAAAATAAGTTTGTTGAATTAAAAATCTGTGATGGAGATGCCATTAGAGTTGGTAATAATGTACCTTGTTTGATAAAAGGAAAAGCTTACATAACTCTTGATGGTAAGACTACATTGAAGATGTATATTTTGTTAATGGATTGAAACATAACTTTTTGAGTGTTGGAAAGAAATATTTATAAGGGTTATCATTTGAAATTCATTGATAAGAAATGTTCAACTATGGATAATCATGGAAATGAAATTACCATGGGAACAAGGACTAGAGGTAATAGTTGTCTTGTTACAAAATTATGGCCAAGGTAAACTTTAAGAAAGTCACCTCCAAAAAGGATATAAAATATTGGCAAATCTTACATAATTTTGAAAAAATAAATTTATTTCTATTGGCGAATCTCTCTATTTTTTATTCTAAATATGATTAATATTGGTGATTATTTTTTAATCATAATTTTTTTTTAAAAATATTGATGAATCTCAATAATAATAGGAAGTTCATTAATCACCATGGAATATTACAAATTGAACATTTTACCTCGTGGAATATTATGAGGATCAATACATATACTTTAAATCAATAGTGAAAACTAAATATTGATGATATATCCCTAAAGTAGCTAATAATTATGATAATTATTGAATAGTTGAATTTAATTTCTCCAATAATGTATTATATTTAGGTGACTCAAATCTAATCATGTAAAAAATATTGTGGTGAATATTTGAATTAAAGATTTTCAACAAAATAAATAACTGAGCAATTTTAAATTTTCTAGAAATAAATTTTATAAAACTATGACAATTTAGGTTGTTTCAAATCTTAAATTATTAGCCAAATTATTAGCCAAAAAATTCTAAAATTATCTAATTTGTGAATATTAGCCACTAAATAATACCTTGATTATGGCATAGAAGATTTTCTCATATAAATTTTGATAATATAATAAAAGGTAAGTAATTCTAATGAGGGTAGAGACCTATATAAGATTGTGAAACCATATAACATGATGTATAAGGAATTCATAATGGATAGCTAAAAAAGGAGTATATTTTAGAGAAAAATTTACCACTTCAAAGCAATCAGAGATACTCACATTGATTTATGTGGATCTACAAAGACAAGAACATTCTAAAGAATTTAATAAGTTCAAATCTTTAAGGAAAATGTTGAGAATGAATCAAGAATGAGGATAAAATGTTTAAAGTTTGAAAGAGGAAAAGATTATACCTCTAATCAGTTCAATGCATATTGTAAGGATCATGGAATTTGCACACAAACTTTAGCACCTAAAACACCATAGTAGAATGGAATACACTTATAGTTAAGGCTAAAGAAAGTTCTTAAAGCAAAAATGTCAAAAATTGATAAAAGTTTTTGGGTATAGGAAAGAGATGTTGAGTATCATTTAGATAATGATTCAAATCAAGCTAGCACAAGTTAGAATGCATAATATGAATTATTCTTTCAAAGTGGTGACAGTATTTAAGTTTAGAATAGATAAGATGGAGAAGAAAAGAGAATGCCTAATTATGTTTCTAGAAATCACCCTAATGAAAAAATCATTAGAAATGCAAACATAGTACTATTGACAAGAAGAAAGGTAAGAGATAAGATTTATTTTCGTTTACAAATTAAAAATAAGAGTATTGATGAATTATGAAAAGATGAATCTTGGATTAATGCTATGAAAAAAGAACTTCAGAATTTTGAAAAGAATTTTTTTTGAGAATTATTCCCTAGGCCTAAAGACAAGATGTTATAGGAAGAAAATGGGTATTCATGAACAAAATGAATGAGAAAGAAAGAGTGGTAGAAAACAAAGCTATATTAGTATGTAATATTTATTCATAACAACAAGGAATAAAATTTGAAGAAAAGTTTTCCCTAGGTGAAAGATTGGAAGTAGTAAGATTAATTTTGGCTTATGCATCGAAAAAATATTTCAAAGTGTATTAGATGGATGTTAATTCAGATTTCTTTAATGAAGAAATTGAAGAAGAAGTATACATTGATAATCATGATGGATTTCCATGAATAGAAGAAAAGGACATAGTGTGTAAGTTTTAAAAAGTACTATATGGATTAAAGTAAGAAATTAGATCTTGGTATGTAAGCTTCAATAAACACTTTCTGATGCAAAAACATCCTTGGGTTTTTGAAAATATTGCATCACCTAAAAAGATATTGCTTTATTTCCTATTTTCCAATTATTTGTTTGACAGTTTGAATTGGAAAACACTCATATGTCCTTGCTATATTCTATAGGCTTGTATTATTATTGAGGACCTATCATGGATAATTATCCTAAGAGTGTAGAACTTAATGTTATATCTAGTGGAAGTTATACTTCATCTTCTTAGGTTTTGTTTTCCTATGTTATTTTTCATATGATTCATGGTATTTAATTCATTTAGGTTATATATTGAAGAGTTATCTTATGAACTCTTGGATCTAGATAGTTGGTTAATATATGGACCTATATATTAGGTTGCATAAGGTTTTATGATGTAATATGTATTTGGGCATTAGTCCATCGAGGGTCAATCTTATATTGTATAACACATTTTCTATTATTAGAGATTCTAAACTCAAAGATGACATGTGTGTCCTAATGGATATTTATATAATGTTATTGATTCTTAAATTAAATTAATAATTAGTATTCTTATTAGAGAAAAAGGATCTTGAGAGTTGAGAGTTTAGTTTGTACTCAAGAAAATACTAGTTATAACTAGGAAGTCCTTACATCCTGACATTTATTTGATTCATTGGATGTAAATAAATATTTTTTGTTAATAAAAGAGTTTTATTTCAATTATATATTCTTTATTTAATTTTTTTTAATTAGTCAGGGGCTTTGTCATCTCCTTTGGGAATACACTGCTCATGTATTGTATCAGATGGTATCAAAGCAAGGTTTGATATGGTTGGACTAATTAGAGAGAAGCTTAGTATGTTTATGGATGATCTTATTATGGTTGAGCTTGGTAAAATTTTCAAGACCTAGAATTATTTTTTGCAAGGTAGAAGGTTGTGGTTCTAACTTAGAATTGCAGAGGACTTGTTCAAGTTGTATTGGTATCCTATTATTGACATGTTAATTCTTGTTGGTGGATAGATTGATAAAGTTTGAGGTAGTTACACCTTATTTTAATTTAGTATGTCATATATAAGGATAATTCCTAGGAGGTTGGAGCATATGTTTGAAGAATTCAAGGAAAAGATGAGGAATGAGATCCAAAATGTCTTGAATGGATTGAGAAGGAATTTTGAAATAGAAGATGAATATGTGGAAACTATTGAAAACCTTGAAGCACCTGAAGCAGAGATCCTTGGAGAAGAAAAAAGATTGTTGAGAGATATTATAGAAGTTGGTAAGAGTCATAGAATGGAAGTATCAAATTATTCTAGTTTTTGAAATCTTGAGTAATTGATAGATTGGATTAATGAAATTGATGATTATTTTGAGCTTGAAAATATTGTAGATCCACAGAGGGTTAGATTAGCACAAATTAAGTTGAAAGGTCATACTACCTTGTGGTTGAAAGAATTACAAAAAGATAGAGAAGATAATGATGAACCTAAGATTAGTAGATGGAACACCATGGTTTCTAGATTGAAGGATAAAATCATCCTTGAAGATTATGAATTTGAACTATTTAAGAAGTTGCATGACTTGAAACAAAAGGATATTTCTATGAAGGAATATACTAAAGAAATTTAGAAGATAAAAATTAGGTCTAGACATCATAAATCTTCTAATGAAAAGGTTGCATGATATGTTAATGGTTTGAAATTTAATATTCATGATGAATTGAGTATATTAAAACTTAGTTTGGTTGAAGATTCTTATCATTATGGATTGAAGGCAAAAGAAAAGTTAGGAAGAAAACAAGATAAACAATTGGCAAAAGTTTATAAGGGTAAGAATTTTTTTTTCAAATGTACTTTTTTAAAATGTGGTAAAAATGGACACCAAGATTTTGAATTCCATAGTGTAAATATTGAGAAACAAAACTTGGTAGTACAAGAAGATTAGAATGAGGAACCTTTCGATGTTGACTTGGATTTTCTTGAAGTTGGAGAATCTCTTTCGATGAGAAGATTCATGTGGATAAGAATAATGTGGAACCAGTGAAAAGAAGGAACTTATTTTGAATTATTTGTAAGTATAGAGGTAAATCTTGAAAAGTTAGTATGGATGGAAGTTGTTATCACCCAAAAATGGTCATCTAGACCATTAGCCCCCTTTTCAACATTCTGGCTAAATTATTTAATTATTTTCCTAGACCAAATCTTTAAATATCAATTTATTTGATTTTATCCTATAGTTTTATCACTATATCCTAAGTTCATATATAATTAAAAGGAACATGCCACACTTTAATTAAATAAAAGACCCCTTTCACCTGTTTATCCTAAGTTACACACATAAAGCATTTTCCCCAATTCACAAATAAAAGAAAATGAACTTTTTTCTTACATGGAGATGCAAAAGTCAAATCTTTCTCATTGGTAGAAATAATCTTGCACATGGATCATGCTAAAAGTTAACTCCCACCCTTGATCATTCATCTTTTGATCTTGATCTCAACCATTCATACATCTTTAAAAGGGAAAGCTCTCTCATCATCTAAGGATCCTAATTTTGAGCTATTGTTATGATATAAGTTTACTTACAAGTTTTCTTGGAGCATTTGTGGAGAAATTCTATCTTCCCTCTCATTCATTCTTGCATCATCATACTAGTATAGTTTTTCTTTGCATTCCATTTTAGCATAGTCTCATTTTGCATTGTATTTTCATAGAATCACTTTGACACTAGTACTCTTTCTCTTGTCATAGAATCTACCATTTCATGGTTTATTCGCAAGGGGTTGCATTTTGTAGGCTTAGTGGAGAGCCCTTTTCATCTTTGTTTGAATACCTTTGCACTCCATGACTAGGGAGCTCTAAGATACCATCCAAGCTTTCCAATCTATGGGATACCTTGGATAGAATAGTTTAGAGAAGTGCACAATTCTAATGTAAATTTTGGTGCTCACCATGGGGCAGGACATCTTTGTTTTTCCTCTCCATTTGTATTTTTACCTTGAGTTTTTTTTAAAAAAATTGTACTTGTTTTTCTCTACAGACAAAATTACTATGTGATATTTTATTACTATCATATAATAATTTTCAATACTTCAGTACAATGCTTTACTAGTTAAAGCATCACACACTCATTCACAAACTTTCACATTGTAGTTGTGAACTATGTCTCATTGGTATGACACAAAGTATTGCATAGAGATAAAATATTGCATGTGGATATTATGAAGTATCATACGATACTCTGTTAGCACAAAATAGTGCATCGTCTAGAAGAGTTCACTATTTATGTTATTTTGTCAAATTTTGAGTCTTGAACATTTTGTTTTTTAGATTTTCTTAGAGTTATTTGTTGTCTAATAGAGGTCTTTTGTAGGGTTATTATATTTGGACTAACCCTTTAATGGACTAATGCATTTGTTTTGTATGGTTTTTAAAAATTGCTTGGACAATTGTTATGAAAAGAATGCATGTAAAAGAATTTGTGCTAAAAGGGATACCAATCCTTGTTTGTGGGGATGCCCAAAGAAAAACAAATAAAAAAAGTGTGCTTTTTTTAATTTCATTTCATGTGCAAAAAATATAATAGTTCTTCTTTTCCATAGGCACATAAAACTTGTGAGTAGGATCTTTTGGTGGTAGGAAAGTATGTTCTTCACCCTTAAGGTGAATTAGAAATCTTCACCCACTCTTAGATCTTGAAAGTGAGTGGTATACTCCACTTTTTAGTAGTTTTAATTAATCTTCTTTGGATGTTTAGGGGAAGTGCATGGAATAGAGAGTATTCTCTTTACCCTTTGGGTGAATAAGAAATCTTGACCTATAAGTGTGGATCCATTTTTTTGTTATCTCCTAGAGGGATATTACCTTTAGAGGTCCTTCTATTGGTGGAAAGATACCAATAGGAATGACCTAAAGTGGGAACAAGAAAAACCTAGCTAATTTGATCCATTATAATCACAAACCCCTTGAAAAAGGCCAAAGCCTTGGGGGGAATAACACTTGTCTTCATCTAATGGAAGTACATGTGGGATTTTGACCATGAGGAAGACACTAGGTGAGAATTATTAAGGTACTCTTGCAACCATGAGGTCCATTACTTATCATGTAATAAAGTGTCCTGTAATGGGATTAAGGGAGTGTGTCATGCCCAAAACTTGAAGGCAAAAACACACACACAAATTTTTTTTGAATTAATAATTAAACATGCCCTAGGTTTGAAATGATTGATAAAAGTTTTAGTACAGGTTCTTTACTTTATGTCTTAAGGTTATAAACATGAGGGCGATTACATCATTAAGATTTTGAAACTTTGGTTATAAGATTTATATCGATCAACTTATGTTCTTACATTATCTTTCAACAATAAGAAAACAATTATTTAAATGACAAGGCAATTGTATTCGAGTTTAGATTCATTGAAAAATGTATAATCAAAATCAACTATAACTTTTTTAGACAACAATCAATTTACAACCCAATCGATATTGAAAGGTCACTTTAAGGAAAAACAATTTGATTAGCATTCAACTGAATATATGTATACCAAATTGATTACTTTAACCTTTCAACTATTTTTTTAACAAATTAATAAACCATCAAGATCTTACTAAATATAAATCAAAATACATTTAAACTAGTAAAAAAAATCATATCAATGTAGCACTAACGTTACACTTATTTAAAAGATGGTAGAACCTATGATTAATATTAATTTAACATATTACTTAATTCATAACCAAACTACACTTACCATTTTAATTCTCATGCAATCGCAAAACCATTACCAAATTCAATTGGCACAAAAATAAAATTTTATTAACAACTAAACTATACTAATATATATATATATATATTCGTCAACAAATCTAATCATTACGTTAAGATTTTCTAAGTTGATTTACAACTAAACTAATTGCAAAACTAGACTGATCACATCTAATGAAATCTAATCCTTAAATTAATTAAATACTATTTACCATAAACAAAACAACATAATCTAACATAATTAAAACAAACTAACTATGATTAAGCAAACCTAAACTACAACTAATCAAATTAAAACTTAACCAATTAATATTTAACTATATAAACATTTAATTACTAAGCATTAATTTAACTGAATAATAACGAACCCTTTTCTAAAATTTATTAAATAACTAAATTGATTTAACTAAACTAGCTAATCTAAAATATCTTGCAAATCAAATTAACTAACTAACTACTAAAGATAACTTACAAACTAAATAAATCTAAAATCTATCTCTAATTTAATTAAACATTTATCAGAACACTATTACAAATAAACAATAAAACAACAACACAAAAAAAAAAAACACTAAATTTTAAACTTCCTAAAAAAAAACTACCCTATACCCCTAAGACCCTACACCCTATGCTATGGGCGGCGCTTCTCAAGGAAGCATTGTCCTTGGGACAGCGCACTGCCCCATACAACCTGCGTAGACCCACAAACGGGTGGGAAACCAATGCACGCAAAGGGGGTGAGTTCATTCCCAAATAAAATCCTCCTTAATACATTGCAACAGGCTTTATTTTGATGATGCGAAAGCCAAGGAGGGGATAGGGTGACGTCATCTGTATGATGACTAATGCCTTTGCAAATTTTAAACTAATCAAAAAAAATTCCATTCAAAGCTGACGTCCCCCAAGGAAGGATAAAGCATTAATGTTAAAAAAGTTTTATTGGTAGCCAATTTGATATCTAGGATATTTACTAAAACCATAATATTTTGTCATAATGAATAGAATTTGGTTATAAGTTCTATTTTATTTTATTGGGATGTGAATATTTTAATAGTCTGTAATAGCATCAACCTATTTTGAGTTTTCCATACAATTTCCATAATGAAAATGTGCTTCTACAGGCCTCTTTTATATGAAATTTTGAAACTTATTTGATGGTTAAGGTCTTACTATATAGTCTTACAGAATTTGTGTTTTAAATTCTTCAATGATATTAATCTACCACCTTTTATGCAATATGCTCAACAAACCAACTATTGCATGATCATCAAAATCTATGCAAATTTCTTAAGAATTCCTGCTTAATAATTTTCATGCACGTCAGATATGTATCTCAATGATACCTACATTTCATGAAATAATCATCTACAAATTTTGTTTAACTATCTATTATAACTAATGGAGCAAAATTGAAATAACATAGTGACGAAACTAGTCTTAAGGCAATTGAGAAAATAAGAGATCAAATTTGATAATGCTCTATTCACTTTGATGGGAGTATCAAGACACACCAAGTTCTGTCCTCTATTATGTTTTGAAATTTAAGTTTGGATAACTTAACATGATTCTTTCCTACATGTTCTTGCAATTTCACTTTCAACACAACCATCCATAAACTAAATCATACCAAGCTTAAAGGAGATACCATACATTTACAATTTGAATCTTGCATAATTGAACATCATTGTTGCATCTTATCTTGATACACATTCATATGACAACATAGAATACGCAAATTTTAAGAGAAGTAAATTTACTCAATCACTTATTTTATTATCAACCTGATTCAAGGGCTCAACCGGGAAAGAATCAGGAAGAAAACCCGGCTTCGTTGCCATATGCAATAAGGTTTAAAATACAAATTTACAATAGGATCTCAATCCCAAATTTCAACAACTTTATGAAATTTTCTTCATGATCCAATCAAGGAGTTTGTTATATTTTCTGAATCTCATTTCAAGAACCATGGAGGAAAAAAATAACTGATTGGGTGACAACCAAGCTAAATCAAAGAACATCAAGCATGCATAATCACACATGGTTTACACAATAAGATTCACAATGAATCAAGACTAGGGAGAGGTGGATTCTTCCAACTGGAGAAGTCAAGCACAACACCAATTCAGATGCCCAATCGGGGCCAATAACCAAGAACTTCCGTTCTTCCATTTAAACTTGCCATACTCATACCAGGTTTGTGCTGACGGGTAGGGGTCCATAACACCCTACCCTTTATCCCTCTTCTAATCCTGAGAAGAGACTCTACATAGGTTGGAGTCCAACTTAACAGACCTCTCCCAAAATTGGTCACTTCTGCCCTCTCCTAGGGTGAGTAATACCTAAACACCCATGCAAGGAAAACTCAAAATTTCAAACATAAACAAGAAAGGAAAAAAACCAAAAAGACATGGTTTACAAATCTTCCCAACATACCCACAACCATACAACAGTAAAACAACAACAAGGTAACAAGAACATGAAACAAAACATAAAAACTGAATAAGGGAGATGGGAGTTTCCTACCTTCACAAAGAGGCAATGGCAATGAACCAGTTTGAGTAGAGTATCCCTCCTTCCTTCAAGCTTCAAGAAATCTTCTCCAAATGTAGAGATTGGGCAACCAACACCACTAGACCAAGGAAGGCCTCTAAATAAGCCTCCAACTCAACCACCCAAAAGGAGCAATAACTATTTCCACCCACTAGCCACTCTAGAAACTCCTAACTCAACCTACACCATGGTTAAACCCTAAAAGGAGGTGGGGTAAGACAACTCATGACAACCACTTGCAATTTTCGCACAAAGGCAAAAAGGGACTTTTTGAGTGGCCTCAAAAGTCAACAAAAGGGGCTTAGGGGTTGGAAAAGACCCCTAACCCATACCCATACCCCTTGGGTATAATTATTTCATGTTTTGAAGCCTTAGGAAAAGGTTTAGAGCCAAACAAAGGCTAGGAAAATAATTAGGACCAACTAAGAACTCTAACAAAGCAGAATAAGCACTAAACCAGATTAAGGGTTACTAAACTCGATTAAGAACCCAATTAGCAAACTGACATTGACTAAAATCAACCAAGGTCCCTGGGTTAAACAACTAACCCTAAACAACACACTGAAGCACATAAACAATTTACAATTGTCAAGTGACACTAACAAACATAGTTACGAAGATTATCCCTCACCGAACACAGAAATATATATACATACATCTCACAACACAATACATGAATTACAAACAACAAGGTTTCCAAAATTAGCACATATAGATCAGTTCTGTTCCTTCATCGATTTCCTTGACTAAAATATCTGCACACTCATTGCACACATCAGTAGTCCCAAAAATCACATGTACATATCTACGTATCCAAAATTTACATAAATTAGAACATACATCAATAAGAGTTTCTTCATCCTACATAATTCTTAAGCATTTGAAATATCTTAAATCAAATCTCAATTTTACTGATTTCGTCAATCATACATATATATGAACATTAAATGACAATCATCAAATATATCTGGAAATAACATCACACAAGATGAAATAATAAAATATGTTCTAAGCATCAGATAATGTCTCGACATCTCGAGTCGCAGATAACAAAAATAAGAGTAATGTATCACTATGCTACGATGGGTTGGGGCGAGGCCTCACAGAGTGTTACAAAAAAACCCTTACTAGACACCTTAGGATTAGAGGCCACCCTATTTTTTCATTCAATATATTGGTGCAAGGATCAATCCTAGTGGACTACCCAGATCACCCCAAGATTTGAGTCACCATAGGTGTTCCTTTAGATGTGGGTAACCCATCTATGATAAAACCAATATCTATTATGGGAAAAAAAATTATGTGAGGCAAGGGAGCATCAATTTATGAGCCAATGTATTGATTAATAAATTGTGTCCTTTAGGTAGATATTGCTTGAGGTGTTCTCAAATTTTCTAGACCGATGGAAATCTTTTGAACATACACATGATGATAATTCTAGGGTTTTCCTTTTTACACCTCAGATATGCTTATATCATGCAAAGTCTCTTTGTCCATTTCTTGATTATTCAAAGACCACTCCATGTGTCATTATCTTGCTTGGAAAAAATTCTTTTGAACATCAAACTTTCTATGCTATCAACTATTGTCAAACTTTGTCAACCAAGTCAAAAAATCAAGTGCAAACATTTTCTTGTGTTTCTTACTATGGGGATTTTCATCTTTATACTTTGATTTTTTATTTCTCTAGTTCTTTAACATGCTTAAAGTGGCTCTTTGGTCTTAGCACCTAGCTTGGTTTTTTCCATCTTCATGGTCTATGCTAGCACACTAACAATTTTTTTTTCTTTTGAAATGGTTACCTTGATCTCTTGACTATATTACTTGATTGGGAAACTTTTTACTTGTCATCTCTCTTTCTTTATCTACTTTTCTATTTGGGCTTCTTACATATCTCTTGACTTGAGTCACTAGTGTCGTAAGCTGCTTAGAAACTTTGCTTAACAATTCACTTGTTCATTGCTACCTCTCTTTGACAAGTAAACACTCTACCTCTCTAGTTTGGACATAAAGTTATCTTATGTCATCTTACTATCTTCCTCCAGTCTCCTTCATGCTTAATTTTCTATCTACATCTATGGGCTTCAAACCTTGTGCTACCAAAACTCAACCAATTCTAGATGATCATGAGTTCTTCTATACTGCTAAAGAGTTTCAAGGTATGTATGCTCAATACAAAGAACTATAAGAAATAGATGACTTTTATTACCTTCATCTCACTAGGCTTGTGATAAAGATGAATTCTAAAATTGAGAAAAGGTTAGAGGAAAGAATGGAATATTCACATGAGATTCCCTTAATCTCTCAATATGCACATGAGTCATCTTCTTGAAGATCATATTCTTCATCTTCTTCTAAGTCTACACACTTTGTCTCTCCAAGATATCAATTGACTTAATTTATTAGATCTAAAGACCTCCTTAAAGAGCAAGCAAGTGATTCCTCCTTTGATCCTATGCCAAGATTTCATGATAAAACTATCTTTGATGAAGACATTGATGCATCCTATGCACTTTATGAATAACAAGAAGATCCTAGACATACTCTTGAGAGAACATTTACTCCTTTGGAAGATTCTTATGATGACATATTGTAAACACTTTTGGATAATGAGTTCATCACTTTACCAGACAACTCTGGACCTTATGAACCTAAAATAAAACCTACATCATGGAGAGATGATCACTTTTGCAATTATCATAGAAAGAAAGGTCATAAAACCAAAGTTTGCATAGAGTTGAATCATAAAGATGAAGATCTTATCGATGATAAGGTAGTTGGAACCAAGAACACTAATGACTCATGTGATGAGGACATTTACCTTGAGAAAGATCATATTGATGGAACTATGTCTAGTGATGGTCTTCTTGACACTTGCACTTCTTCCAATAGGTGTTAACTTCCTAAATCTTCAAATATTTTCAACATAACTTTATCAAACAAAGAACCTAATGCTTTTTGATGAAGGGTGCTCCCCTTAATACCATAAATACATAACATAAACAAAGAGATACAAGTAATTTGCAAGAAAAAAAATGGAATTCTTATTATTGCCACAAATGTAGAATTAAAAAATTTAGGATTACAATATGCTAAACCACATGGGTGCCTTCATTATATTAATCTACAAGACAAAGTTATGAACTATCACCTAGAGATATCTTAGACAATTTTTGAGAATTTCTTAAATAAGCAATTTTATGCCACCTGGGAAGGTTCTAGAAACTCAAGCTTAATACCTATGGCTGAAAAACCCTAAAAATATGTAGGGTCAGTCAAATACATTTTCAAAAATTAATTTTGAAAGTTTTGGTTGGCCCAACTTTGGAAGGCCATAACTCTTGAACCATTGCTCTGATTGGCTATTATAACACTTTTTCATAAACCTTAGCTTTTGATCTGTAGGCTTACATAAGAGAAAGCTCCCATCCATAGAGTTTTTGGGCCTCATATGGGAACTTCTAGGTCTCCAAGAGTAAGCCTAAATTTTATATACCAAAATTTCAAAACAAAAATCCACAATAAATACATGAATACACATGATATGGCACTAAACCTCAATTGGTAGGCTATGATATCCAAGATGACGATGCATGTTTGAAATTAGGATATTTTTAGCTTGTATGATTGACTTGCTAAGAAGAAAGTGATGCGGGAGCATCCAGAGGTATAAGGGCAATCCTGTGTCACCCAAAAAGAAATGTACTTAGACTTAGTTTTTGTTTCATGTGTTTTCATTTCTGGATACCCATTTGGGTCAAATAAAGGTTCCAGCTCTCATAGTTCCACTATTAGTGTTCTAGGATAGAGTATTTCAACACCTTGGGATACATGTAAATGCCAAAAAAATAGGAGTATGTAATTGAGCCATCATTTTGGTGAACTAGAAGGTGTAAATTGGTTGGATGAATGTAATTGTAATTTAGAGCATTCCAAAAAAAGAATCAGGTCAAAAGGCCCCATGGTTTGAAACTTATTGCAATTTTTCAATTTTTGAAGACCTCCTAAGAATGCTTCAAAGTCAAGTTAGGGGCATTAAATGACATCAAAAAGGGCTGAAAAATGGGGGATGAGCAAAGCTGGTCCATAGGGCTATAGAGTGCTTTGAGAGCTTTTCAAAAATATAAATGGTTCATCAATCGGAGCTACGGTTCAAAAGTTATGCCTCTTGAAAGTTCGGTTATCATTTTTGGATTCTTCTAGATTTGTATCAACTTCTAACATGGCTTTTGGAGCCTTCTACTTTGTGGTAGATGCCTACTAGCACTTTCTAGAATGTACTCCTAGTCCTTAACCCTTTGAGGTCTATTTAAGGACATTACTAGCATTGTAAAAGGCAGTTCGGAGTGGAGTTTGAGAGGAGGTACCAAAAGGAGAAATTATCTCTAGTTTTGTGCTATTGTAAGACCGTAGGGCATGTTTTGAAGTCTATTATCTCTGTACTGAATGTACTAGCTTATTTTTCATAGTTAATACAATTTCCCTTTTCCCGTTGTGTCCATTCTGTGCTTGGGTTGTGTCCCCATCAGAAAGACTCTACATACTTCAAATCTATATTAAGACAACCCTTATTCAAACAACCAAATGAAACATTTTTGGTTGATGCAAGATTTCTCTTACATTCGAGATGTTCCTGCATCACTTCCATATTTGATTATGCTTGTTCTTAAGGGTTGCCTCTAAAAGAAACTTAAGGTAACCATTACTTGGCTGCAAACCTTTTTAATGCTACTAAGGCTAAAGATTCTCAAACTCTATGCAATGCTATGTCTAAAATGTAAGGAAACATAGGTGCAAAAACAACTTCCTATATTAATCCCTTAAGGAAAGTATTGTGAAAATTCCCATTAAATCCTTACAATTTCAGATTATATATTATGTAAACAATAATATTGTAGTCAACCATGAATACAAAAAATAAATAGAGAAATAAAAAACATAAACACAAAGATATGACAATGGGGGAAAACATTTCGATAAAGCAACCCCACCCCTCTAAATCCTACACAATGTATTATCTTCAACATGCAAGGTTACAATACACTTGCAATGCAAGTTCTTTCAGGATTACAATGACACAAAAGACCGATCTAGTAGCAACATACTATACCAACAATACACTTTCTCTCTCTCCTACCTACAACCCTAAAAAAGATTATATCATGCACTTTCCTTTCTAGGACAACTTCCAAAGAATTAGAGTGTATAGTACTCAATGATCAATTGCCACATGTCTTCACATCTTCACTCATCATTAAATCTTCTAGAGATAGCTCTTATGCATCATAGGAATCTATCATAACCATTTCAACCATGATCTCCTTACACACAATTCAAGATGCCAACATGTACAAGTGGAGTGACACATCAACATGCCAACTAGACATGTACACTCACAGTTATTTACATTATTTGAAAAAAAATATGTTTACAAAATAAATAATAAGAATAGGAATTATCCAAGGTTGAGACACCTTATTACTAACATTCAGTGCCTTCTTTAGCTAGTACTCCATTATCTCTTCAAGATCCTACATGCAAACCCACATTGTCTATTGTCCTTAGAAGTGGCTCCATGTCAAGAGGACTCTAAAAAAGAGAAAATTATAAATGTCAAGAATGATCAATATTAATTGCCCTTTCATCTCCTTCAAGAGATCACTCTTCCATATCCTATATCTTTCGCACCTCTTGAGTATGATGAAGACACCACTTCCACTATCTCCATTAAGTTTATTAAAGATAAAAAAAAGTAACTCACTATGCCTATGCTATCTAAAGAAACTTGTCAAGATAAAAGTATCCCCTCTTGTTCTACTTCTCCATGTCCACTTTAAAACTATGCTCAAGCTTCAAATGCTCCTATCAAAGTTACTCATGAGTCTATTGATGGTCTTGGCCATGTTACTCTCTCTCAAGATGTTGATATCCCTACCACTTATCCATTTACATCTCCTAAGTCTATTCCTAGTCCTTATCAATCTAAGCTAAAGCCTTCCAACCTTCTATCTGTATTGGGACTATATGTTCCTCCATCTCCTACTTTCTCTCCTAGCTCATCCCCTAGCTCTCCTATCATACCTCAAGATCAACAAAGACACTCATCCTTGACCAATTTCCATCCATATATCCATATAAACCATTCATATTAGCCTTATTCATCAAAAAATCCCAAGTCTTTTGGAAGAAATTACAATGATCAACTTAGGAATAAACACAAGAATCCATTTACAAATGAAGATCACTATGTCTCATCTAATCTACATGTGACTACAAAGAAAGAAAAATCATTCAAGAGAGAAAAAAGGTCCACTAAACAAAAATTAAAATAAAAGAAAATATGGGTTCCAAAACCCATTATTTAAGAAATGTGTTCTCAAGTATCCAAAGAAAAATCTAAAGCCATATGGATTCTCAAGTCTCTCTTGAAAGAATTAAATATTGAACATAAATTTAAGTTGACATTTAAGCTTCCATAGGCTTCCACTCCATTTTCTTTAAAACTTACTCCTCAAAAGATTTTGAGAGCTTCCACTCCATCTTCTTCTAAAATTCTCCCACCACCTCATACATCTAAACCTCAATCTATTTCCTCCATGATTCCAAAACCATCCAAGTTTTGTTTCAATGTCTATCTTCCCCACTTTGTCACCTACCCTTATGCAATATTTTCAAAGCTACACTTACTTAGTATCCATACTCCTACTATCATTTCATGGAATGAACTCTTATCCTTCATATACTTATGCTACTACCATCTCTCTTCCTTCACCCTATCAACATCTTTGAGCATACTTATCTATGGTCTTGGATTATCATGACTTATCTTTCTTATAGGGACACTATCTAACTTGAAAAAGCTTGACCTATTTCTAAAAATCCAAAAAAATAAAAAATAAAATAGAAATTGTGCCTTGGTGAAAACCACTTCTTGTGGCACCTTGGATAAGTATCATGATGAAAATCTAGCAAACAAGTGTCATGCGTAATTCTTTGATCTTCCATCTATCCCCTCCTTTGTTTGATCTTGTAAATTTTGAGCCATCCTTGTGTATTTCCTATCTTATCCATTAACTTCCCTATTGTGTTTTCTCTTCACTCATAGCCTACATATTGACCTTCATTCTTATTTCTCTATCAATCTAGTTGTTCCCTTGGTCTTGATCACATAAAGAAAAAAATGGTTCTCATAGGTCTCTTGACATATTTACTCTTTTGGACTACATGTTTTCAATATTATCTCTCTTATTCTCTTCCACTAATTCTTCCATATTGTATCTCTCTTATTGGCTTCTACTACTTATCCTATATGCTATCTTTCTCATTTCTTCCATTTCTTATCAAAAACCAACTTCATATGGCTATATTTCCCTAGCTTAGGTACTCTTGAGGAGTTAGTCCTTGAGGATCACTTTCACTTGCTTCAATATTTCTTATTTATCCATCTTATCCACTTGGTTTCTACTCCATTAAATTCTACACCTTGCTAGAAATTGTGACAAATTGATGTGATCTTGCTTGAGAGTGAGTAATCTCTAAGTCATTCTAAAAATCCAAAAAAATCAAATGATGCTGAAAAAAATCCTAAAAAGTAGAAAATGTCCTAAAAATTTGACCATCTTAGTGAAAACCTAGAAATAGGCACTTTGATGTATCATGAAAAAAATATAAAATATAATTAAATTACAAAAATCCCACAAAAAAATGCCAAGTGGTGAAAACCTAGAAACATGTGCTACTTGAGACACTTGCATCTATGTCTATTAGTCCTACTTGCACTCACTTCATTTTTCCTTGCCTAGCTTAGAGCTGAATCTTGTCTACATTTAGGGGGAAAAAATTATAAAGCTTATCTAGGACTCCTTGTTGCATTGGTGTTTCTTTCACAACTCTCAAACATTGTTTCTCAACACTTCCTCTTGACATTGTTTCTCAACATATTTTGTATACCTTAGATTTAGTCTAGGATGCTACAATATTTCTCACTATTAGATGTGAGTCCTAAAAGAAATGGTCATGTGACTTACACACATGCACTTAAACAGTAAACTTGTTGAGACTTGATGGATTTTCTTTTCTTTTTGTGTTGTCTATGCTGATTTCTTTGCTGAGTGTTCCCTCCCTAAAAGTCTCTCAAGGATGTCATGGACTAGAAGACTGGGGGCATGGGGAATATTTTACTTGTTTTCTTCTTGTGGGTATACATTTTTTATCTAAAGTGTTATACATATTCATGCTTCTACTACTTGATATTTTGGGAGATAATGTATCATCCTTCTCTATTTTTTTAAGACCACACTTAGGGGTTATCTTGGCACTTATGCCTTGATACATATGTAATCTTGCTATAATAAAATTAGGGGATTTAACTACATTGGTCATCTTGACCTACATGTATTTGATGCTTAGGATGGATTCCCACATACATATCTGATATATATCATATTCATATCCTCATAGTTATACTAGTGAGCATTGTATGATCTTCTCATGTCCCTAATAAACCTCAATGATTAAATTAGAGTCCAAAAGTTATGTGTCCCTTGTAAGTAAACCTCTTTGCATATGGTTTTCATTTTAGGGTCATTCTAGCTTATTCTTGCATCTTGGATATGGAGAGAGCTCTCTCTTCATCTTTCATGTACATGTTAGCTAACTGCATTCTTCTTTTCTCACTTCCTTTTGAACATGTCTTTTTCTCCTTGTCAATCATGTCTACTCAAGACTTCTTCTATACCTGTCGTCAAAAAGGGTTAATCATATCATCACATCTACCTAATTTTGATGTCTTGGATCCATTTTCAAGATCAAAATTGAAATCTAAATTCATATTCTTGGTCAAAATTGTATTTTAAATTTCTTCCTTCTTCTATATAGTTGGTTGACTTTTTGATGCTTAATCTTTGAATCTTGCTAGTGTATTATCATTCCTTCATCATTTATATAGAGGAGCTATACATGATTCCAAAAAGAATATTGTTATAGTTAAGAAAAATGGTAAAAAAAAATTTTGATTCCTTTACAAGATGGGGAAAGAGGAAAAGAAAATAACTTTAGCACTTTCAAGACTTTCATCTTGAAGAAAGTAGAACTTATGGTTAAGGTTGGTATTGATGAAGGACAATATGACTTGAATAAGTTACCTAATCTTGTGATTAAAAATAGAGGAAAAGGAAAGAAATATTCTAATAAGATGAATGCATGTAGTAGATATGATTCATCTTATCCTTGAAGCAATAATAGTAGAAGATATGAGATATCTAATGGAAGAGTTGGCTATAGTAGTAAGTTCGGGTAGACTCTATGTTGATTGATGAAGAGGATTTATGAGTTAAGAATAAGAATGGGATTTATGTTACAAATTCTCTTAGGTGTTCACAAGTCCTAATAGAACATCTTTTGTCACATTGGGTACATGATGTAGGAGCATCCTTGGGCTATTGGCAATCTTGCATCACCCAAAAAGATATTGCTTTATTTTTCTATTTTCTAGTTATCTATCTAATAGATTGAATTGATGAAAACTTGTTTGTCCTTTCCATATTCTACAAGATTGGCCTCTTACCTATCATGAATCATTATCTTAAGATCTCATAACTTAATGTTACATCTGGTGGAAGTTATGTCTCATCTTCTTAGGTGTTGTTTTCCTACATTGTTCTTCATGCAATGCCTAGTATTTAATTCAACAAGGTTCTATATTTGAGAGTTGTCTTATGTGCTCTTAGATATAGATAGGTGGTTAATGTTTGGACCTATATCTAAGGATGCATAAGGTTTTATGATATATTATGTATTTAGACATTAACTCATTACGGGTCAATCCTATATTGTATAACATGTTTCCTATTATTGGATATTGTGAACTCAAAGCCAACGTATGTGTCCTAATGGCTATATATGTTATTTTTTAGATTAAGATAAAAATAGTTTTTGAAGGGACATAACACCCTATAACCAAATAAAAATATTAGCATTAAGCATGACTAGGTTTTATAATGACTTGAAACCTAAAGTTTATCAAAGAAACAAAAAACCAAGTTTTACATGGACCTGAAACTACAAGTTTAAACCAAATACACCAAGGTTTTACAAGAACATGGAACCTAAATTTTAAACAAAAGCTATAAAAAAAATAGAACCAGAAAAACCACATGGACTAGCAACCAACACACCAACAACCACAACCAACACCTACAATAGCTCTTTAATGATCTTCTCCACCTCCTTGCCTACTTTTGTAGTACTCTAGATAATATCCACCATGGTAGAACCAAGAACCTTAGGTGCTTTAGTAATATTTTTCCTCATACTCTAGCTCATTCTCTTGCTTGGTCCTTCTAGACTCCTCACCCCAACTGTATTGTTGTGGTTGCACAATGCACACCCCATTTCAATCAGAAATGGGGACCCCCTACTTTATTTGTTATCTTTTTAGGGACCTAGTCTAGGGTCTAGGTAATTTTGAGGTATCACCTAGAGCCATAGTTTAGAAAAGAAAAAATTGGTAGGGAATAAATCAAAATATGCAAAAAACTATGCAGCAGACACACCTACTTGGTGCACCCACTATGCCAAATGCCTATCAGATTGCTTTGAAGGTCTTTTGGTTGTGCACCTATGCAGTTGTGCCAAATGTCTCCTAACCTATTAATAAGGGAAGGGGGTCCCCTCCCTCTTCACTTCACTTCACTTCTCTTCGCATCATTTTCTCCCCATTACCTTCCCTCTGCACTAGCTTTCAACTATAGCTCTGTACAATTAAGGTGTGCTACTCTAAGAAATCTCCACCACTACAAAAGATAGACACAAAACATGAAAGTGGGTGTGTATTAGTGCACCAAATTGGGTGCATTGATGCATACCCAACTTCAAAAGAAAAAAACTTTTAAAAAAAAGGCATTAACCAAAATCGGGTGCACATCAATGCACATGTCCAGGTGCACTCATGGGCACCCAATTTGTTCCCAAAAGATAAAAACATAATAAGAAACTTGAAAAAATTACCCAATTTGGGTGTGCATCAACACACCTTCCCAGGTGCGCTAATGCACACCCAAATCACTTTCAAAACACATTCAACACTTAGCTAAATGCACTTATACTTAGGCTCATGAACTTTGCTCACAAAAAGAACACCTAGCACACCTACCAGGTGCACTTTACTTATGTATTTTAGGTTCAAAATAAGCTTTTTTAATGTTCTTTTTGAAAATTAGGTTTTTTCAATCTTATTCATACCATTATCAAAATTTGTATTATCCATTTTTCCCTCAATTCTAAACTAATGGGCATCCTTTTGTGCAAATATAATGGCATCCTCTTCGTCTTCCTTGGGTGAGAAAATAGCACAAAAATCTATAGTGTTTAAGTTCCAAGGCATTCCAACAAAATCAAGATTTCAAGATGACAACTCAAAAATTATAGATACAAACTTAGGACATACAGACTTGGGGGAATTCTTGAAGATTTGCAACAAACCCATTGAGAGGTCCCAAATGATTTCTGCACTCATCAAATTAGGACTTGTTAATGCAACTTTACACTTGGTGTCAGTACAATCTTTAGAGCTCATTATGACACTTACAAAACACTTTGTCCCTAAGGAGAGGGTTGTGAATAGCATAATGGGGGAAATTGTCCTTGATCTATGACCAAAGAATATCAAGAAAGTGTTCAATCTCCCATAGGTAGATCAATTTATTAGGCTTACCTATGGGAAAGTAGAAAGGCGGTATTACGAACACATTAAGGAGGCCTCTAAAATCATTTAATCTTGATACCTCATTGAGAAGACTCCTTTGGGAAAGAAAATTGGTAAAGTGGATATGACTAGGGGATACATGATTGATGATATTAGATACTTGATTATACTTTTGAGTAGAGTTATGTGTTTTCCAATAGCTGGGCATTTGAACATCTTTATGGTAGACTTTATAGAGACAATAAAGAAAGTTGAGATGCCACTAGACTAGGCTTCCACTCTCAGCCAAAATTTGTGTGAACAGTTGGTGATAGCCAAGAGTCAAAGGAAATTCTACATGACTTCATACCTAGTATACTTGTTGGCCATGAGAGTGATAGATTATCTAGGGCTTTATAGGAAGGGCAACATGTAGGATCCAAATGCATGGCCATATATCATGTACCCTCAATTGGTAAAGAAGAGACTCTTAGAGTAGAGAAAGGAACATAGAATTGTTAATTATGCCTTCATATTCACTATAATCTAATTCATAGAAGGATATTATGAAAAGAGAATATTAGAGGAGGTAGGCACACAAATTTCACTAGTCAGAGCCTACTACATCCAATTCTATACATTCACATATTTGAGGGTGATGGTACTACTATTAACCCCAAGAAGCTCCCTAGATATCCCCATGATAGACTTATCCTCCTAGAGATCTCTTGACAACTCTTGTCTACATATGATAGAGTTCCAAAGTAACATAAGATATGTTGGACATTGCCTATGACTATAGGACCCTTTCAAGTGGATTAAAGAAAAGACATTCCATCTTTTGAGTGTGAATGGGATCAATATCCCCTTGAATAATACAATTCTCCTTGGCCATATTTTGACAATAATGAGAGAGTGCAATACTTGGTTGGTAAAACATTTAACCATGAGGAAGCCATTGAGGATCATTTGATGAATGCAATAAATGACTATGATGTCTACATTAGAGATTATTGTAGGATGACTTTGTATCTAGCAGAGAAGGCCTTAAAAATAAAGATTTTGTTGAAAATAAAGTAGCAAGATTTAGAGGAGTTACTTGATCCTTTTTTCAATAGGGATAAGATTGGTGAAAGACCCATCATGAATACTAAGGTTGATAGAAGAGAATTCTGACATCAACCATAGGGTGAGGCACATCATTAAAATGATGTAGGATTGGATCAAGAAACCATTTAAGCTTGACCCAATTCCTGAAATGGTTATCTTTCATGCACATGCCAGACTAACCAAAGGTAGAGGGAAAAAGGTCATTGTCCCTACCTTTATAGCTTAGTCACTAGTAAGGCCAAAAATGGTACACCAACTTGATAGGCTAGTTGGTTATTATAGGGCTCAAAAGGGCAAAAGAAGTTCTCCTCCAAGAGTTGAGCCAAAAGAGGGTGAAATCCTGACACCTCCATAGCAAGGAGAAGAAAATGTACAAGGGTCATAAGATACTAGAACTCCACTAGTCTAGGTTGATCCTCAAGTGCCATTAGCTAGATTGAGCTAGACTAAGATAGATGTTGAGATTCAAGAGGTCTCCCCACCTTGTCAAGTAGAATAGGCATCTCCTTTAGCACCAAAAAAGAGAAAGACCAAGACTTTGGTGAAAAGGAGACAAAAGGTGATCCCTTTCCCATCCATCCTTGAACCTATTCTTGAAGAGGGAGAAGAAGAGGATGAGGAGGATGAAGGAGATAATTTGCCACTAAGTTAAAGAATTAGGCTAGCTAGAGCCACAGAGTAGGGACAGAGAAGAAGTTTTATGGCTATGCCTCCATCAATCCCAGATGAACCTCTAAAAACTACTACATCAGAGGATGAGATGCAATAATGGATTTATGAGTAGTAGGTTGAGTGAATTGATGTCTTTGAGATGTCATATTTTGACTTTATGCTCATAGGTATTGAGTTGTTTGGGGATAAGATCAGATCTATACACCAACCAATCAACCTCAATAAGAGGATTGGACTCATATGCTCCTGAGTCAAAAAGACTCAAAATGTTCCTCACGTCCCAATTACAAGTTACATTTTGTGTTGACAAGGAATTAGTTACTCCTCCTCCTTTAGAAACAAAAAATGAACATTCACAGATAGAACCTGAAGGAGAGCCACAACAAGTATCCACTAATGAAGTGTTAGAACAGGTACAAATAGGTAAACATCCTCAACAAAATTTCCAAGAGATAGAGGTGAGAAATTTGGGCTCCACTAATACAAGGATTATAGAAGAGGAGTCTTCACAAAAGGGAAATGACCTTGAAGAGGAGTGATAAGGGCAAGAGCATAGTAGAATAGACTCCTTCATCCTCAACAGGAAAATTCCCAATGCAACATGTTCCAAGGTGGCTCCAAAAAGAAGTAATCAAAAATAAGAAGCAACAGTTCAATAATGAAGAGGAGGATAGAATGGAAGTAATTAAAGTTCTAAGGAAACCTGATTCACCTCCTAAGGAAGTGCGACCATTAGCCTTCATTATGAATGATTCAAATCAAGAACTTTTTGCTCATGTAGTTATTCCTCCTCTACAATAAAACATTGAAGAACTAACTCCATCAGATTATCAGATTTAGGAGGTCATGCTTGGAAAGCCCATCTTAGAAACAACAAAGTTGATGGTCACCATAGGGATGAAGGAAGTTTTTTTGAGCCTAGAATAGGATGGGGTAGAGTTAATAACACTTTGATGCTAGAATGAATCCTAAAAGGATATTTGAGAAAATTTATTGGCCCTTTGGACCCCACTAACCTCAAGGAGACTCTAAATGCAACAATTGAAAAGAGGATAGGGGAGCGGTGCAATTGGATCCATTTTTGAATGCTTGTTAGCAATGGTGGGAAAGTTTTGAGAAGAAATCTGTACTTATCATCCAAGGAATCTCAAGCTGCTACATGTTATGTAGGAGAATATGGATAAAATGATAGAAATTTTGAATCAAGATTTTGGTCTTATGGATGAGGTGCATACTTAGGAAAGAATCTACAGGTGTTATAGGTGATAAAATGCCAAACATATTAGATGATTATTGATGTATATATAGTAGAGTTAGATTTAATATATGATTGGATTGAGAAGATAGGGGATAGAAATAAAGTAATGGAATCATTACATGTGGAGATCCACTGGCTCAAAGACCAAGGTCGAAAGCAAATTTTGGAAGTTGAGAAACACTATAGTGATGCATGTTTGGACATTTTTGAAGATGATGCATGGGAGAAGTTGATACCTATAGAGGTGGAAGTTGAAATATTCAAGAGGATTTTTGAGGAAGTTTCCAATGATGAAGATATTCAGTATGCATTTAGGACAAAGGAAGCTCTGTTAGAGCTTGATACAAAACTTAGGGATTTTGTTGAAACCTATATAGAGGTGGATAATTAAAGGAAAAAGGTGAAAGATAAATATAGTGCCTTATATTTATTTGATGTAGCATAGGTCATTGAGATAATAGATAAATTCAAGGGAAAACACCCACACATAGCTCTGGTATGAAGGACAAGAAAACCCATAAGCTAGAATTTCCATTTTGACACTCAATAAAATTTTGCATTTTTGGAGGTGCACTAGGTGCATTGGTGCAATTTTCACAATAATGTGTTGGAATAATTTTGAAGAAGTTAGAGGTGTTTAGGTGAATTTCTTTCGAGGTGCACTTTTCTAGAGTTGCGCTGACAATTAACTGCTAATTCCAAAATTAGAGCTTTCCATACACCAGAAACACATTTTGACAGCTATTTAACTTTAATAGACACCTAGTGAAGGTTGAAATTTTATTTTTGACACTTCCAAACACTTTTACATCAACTCATGGTTCTCTTTTTCTTATTCTCTCATGATTCCTTTGTTTTATGACATGTAAAGGTTCGTGCATCCAATTAATGATATAAAAATGGATGGGGTCCTACTAAGCACTAGTTAGATAGGTAGTTTTTATATAATTGATTTATTTTATTAAATTAGAAGCATATGATTGCATGAAGATATCTCTCACTCTCAACACAAAATTAGGAGATGATTTCTTATAAAAATGAGATTGTAAATGTAATCAAGGCCACCATTATTTTGCAGTAATTATATGCTTCTAGTGCTCGCATTTGGAGTGTAGTGATCTTTCCTAAATGTGTTATATTTTGTGAATGTATGTTCATGGAATGTAATTCAACAAAAAATTTATTGCATTAATTCTAGTTGTGAAATCTTTTAATTATGGTGTTTGTTACTATTTTAGGAATTCTGCTGACATATCTAGTTTGAGAAGAGATCACCCATCTCGTTCTTACATAGCTTTTTGTCTCACATGAACACACTTGTTGTGGCCTTGTGATTTGATAAAAAGTGAAAAATCATATGGTTACTAAATTCCCCATCAATGATTGCATCAATGGAATTAAGGAAGTGTTGCTCCTATTTTTATTGGTTACCTACCGATTTCTTCAAAGGCTTAACTCATAGATCTGTTGTTTCTATAGCTTATGTCCATTAGGATTTTATTTCCATGTTATTTGCTTAATTTTCTCATCAACCTATCTTTTTTATTTGCTTTACTAACCCCTTGGATAAACTAGGAATTCATATAGTTGCATTGTTAGATTGCATCCATCATAAAAACAGAAAATAAAAAATATAGTTTCCTTTTTGTGTGTTATATTCTTTTGAAGTGGCAAACTGATTTCACATCTTATCCAAAGTTATCAAAACCAATAAATGCCTCCTCATGAACATTCACATTTATATTCAACTAAGTGGATTCTAGTGGGTTGCAAGCACGATCACTCAGAACCTTGGAGTTGATTCTTGGATTAACTTTTCAAGAGAGGAGTTTGAGAGAATTCCTACATTAAGTGTCATGCAAAATGACAACTCAACAGAAGTGGCTCTAGAAGGAGGGCCATTAACACCTGAATTGGAAGAAAATTTTCCAAAACTTCAAAATTCTACACTTTTTACAAGTTCTAAAATTTTTGTGAGTTTTTGAGATTTTGAGATGTGTTAGGTGCCCTACTGCTCCTACTGTATTGGTACTTCTATTGTGTGCCTCATCTTGTGAGAAAGTGTACTTCTACAAAGGTATGCTTTTTCTAGAGTTGATGTAGATTGGAGGATTTTGATCCAAAATCTCCATTTTAGTGAGCTTTAAGATCTTCACCATGTGCAACAAGTTGCTCGAACTCACCCATTTTCACAAACCCCACAGTGACAAAGGAATACCTCAAATTCAACCACTTCCATTTAACATTTCATCATCTACTTCTTTGGCTCCACCTCCATGAAAACCACCTGGTGGGCCACCAAATATTCCAATAGTTCCACAACAACCACCCCTAGGTCCACCAAATCCTCCAATGGCCTTTTTTGCAAATGCTGTAGATTCACCCATCAACTTGATAGGCGTACTCAATGATCTTCCAAAGAATCCTGAGAAGTTTTTCCCAAGGTTCATCTATGGAGAGACACAAACTACTGAAGATCACATTAAGGTGTTCAAGGAAATTTGTAAATGAAAGAAAATCGCTAATGAGAATGTGATTCTATGCCTATTCCCCTACTCTTTGGGGGAAGTTGACTTTAATTGGTATGTCAATCAACCACCTAGATGTATTGGAGATTGGGCTACCTTCAAAAAATTATTCTTGGAACAATTTAGGACTTTCATCAATCTAGCTATACTACATCAACAATTCATATCAATAAAGAAGGATCTAGCTGAGATAGTGTCACACTTCAACCATCATTTTCACATGGCATACCGTAAGTTGGAAGCACCATATACTATACCCATTGAAGCTGCTATTTAAATTTATCTAAATTCTATGGACCATCTTACTACTATTTTTCTAAGAAGACTTCCACCAAAAAATATTGACATATTGGACAAAGTCTTTGTAGAAGCAATCACCTTCACTAAGCAAGCCAATCCCAATGGAGGAGGATTGATGCTTCCAACTCAAGTTATTACAACATTTCCAACCTACTCTATTGGAGCACCTATAAAACTAGTCAATTAATACCTATGAATCCAATTTCATTACAACAACACCTACTTCATAAAGCCTTGCTTTAACTTATCTAGGGTTTGAACCTTCAAAAGCTACTTTCTTTGAACAAAAGATAGTGACTTCCACTAAGGCAGACAATAAATTTGCCTTCGAATTTGGTCAAATGAAAAAGACCATGTCACAAATGAACAATGAGTTAACCTATTTGAGGTTGGCATAGGGAAAAATAGCAACTTCCAAAGAAACAATTCTAGTACTTACAACAACAATCACAATCAAAACTAAAATAGGAAATTTGCTAGGAACAAAAATGTTGGAAACAACAATGCTAGGAATAATAACAGAGGAAATAATTCTAATCCTCTTAATTATAATAATGGTTTCTAGAGACTAAATAGATAGTGGATCACTCATCTGAATAATGGAAGCATTCCCGCAGATAACAACAACAACAATGCTCACTATACAAATATCAACTAATGTGATGATGGTCAAAGTGCATCTAACAATGATGGCCCATATTATAATGGGAATCAAGAGATGACTCAGAATTCACAAGAAAATTATAATGTTCCTCCTATATAGTTTAATGCTATGCTACTAGAATCCTATGATTATACACAAAATGTTTAGGAAGAACAACCAATTAATGAAGAGTTCTCTTTTCCTTTTAGCCAAGAACTAGACATCCAATCTGAAGAGATGTTTTCTTTTCACAATGACAATCAAAATACATACAATCTGAGAAGTATAAAAGAACCTATGATAGATGGAATTCCCTCCAGGACTACAACCAAATCCTCCTGATTTGAAAGTGAGTAACAATCTATTACCAATTAGGCCACCTCATGGAGGAAAAAAAAATTAGAACCAAGGAATTGTCCCAACAATCCTAAAAAATCTAGCTTGGTCTACCGAGAAATATAGCATGATAGAGGATTTGAAACAAGTAAAGGCCAACATGTCTATGTTTGACATGCTACAAAATTGTCCACAACAATGAGAATTGTTGATTAGAACTCTAGATCATACAAAAACACCCTATAGTATGAACACTATTTCTCAAAAGATAGTATCCCAACAAGCCAATGCTTCAGAGGTGATGCCAACTATGTTTAAAGACAAGGTCAAGGTGCCCATATTTCTACTTAGCATCAGGATATATGGGAAGAATTTTCATAATTGCCTAATTGATTTAGTAGCCTTGTGTAATGTTATGCCACTGTCAATAGCACAAAGATTGGGAGTTATTCCTTATCCTTCTAACTGGATAGTGATATAATTGGATAAAATAGAGGTAACCATCATTGGCATGTTAAAAGATGTCCATATATAGTTGACAGTTGACCCTCAAATTTAAGATGTCATTCATATACATGTGGTTGATATACTTGAAACTTATGAACTGCTACTAACCAAAGAATGGACCAAATGCCTAAGGGGATGGTTTTCCATAGATTTACTTAGCTTTGGTTACCATGGAAAGGTTTGAACAATCAAATCAAGATAGATGCAAAGCCAAAGTTAAAAAAGATGATTATAGAATACAATGCTCTGAATGAGGTAGCATTCTTACAAATAGATTTGGGCTCCTACAAGGTAATGGTTTTTGATACAACTTCAATCAAAATATAAGATCATCAAGATATGGAGTCTAGGATTTCAATGCTAAAAGATGAGGTCGTAACACAATTCATAGACAACATGATGGCTAATTTGTAGTGTCTAGGAGGAGAAGCTGACCCCAATATCCTCCTCCTTCCAAAATTTTGTCAATTGCATAAAGTTAGCCATTTAGAGTTTGAATGTTCATCATGTCAAGAAGCAGTTGCTAAGGTATTAACACAAATGATGGGACTAAAGAAAGGCAATGATCCAAAAGATGAACCCATGGAAAACCAAAGTTCTATAAACATGTCTGAATCTATTGAAAAGGTTGAAGAGGAAATTTAAGATCTAAATGCATCATATAGAGATACTTCTTCAAATGTTGGAGGTTTGTCTTCTCCTCCACCCAAAATGATCAAAGTTCAAAGAAGAAGATGGTACATAAAAGGCCATGGATGGACTTTAGTAGTTTTCCATCCTAAACCTAAAGTGGATGAAATTAAATAGTTGATAAGAAAAATTCAAGATAAATAAGAAAAACATACACTTCTGATATCAAGAAATAACAATGGAAAATCACTAAGTCCACCCCGTGAGACAAAGGTAGAGACCTATTAATTCTATCCTTGAACCACTAATAATGAAGGAAGTAAAGAAGTTACTAGATGCCAAAATCATTTTCCCATGCACCACTATACATGGGGGGCTAATTTGGTTCTTGTGTAGAAAAAGATTGGAGAAATTTGTCTTTGTGTAGATTTTTGCAATTTGAACTTGACATCTCAAAAAGACAACTACCCATTGTCTTCACTAGATGAAGTTTTGCAAATTGTAAATGGTACAAAGATGTTGTTTTTCTTGGATAGATATTCAACTTATAACTAGGTAATGGTCAATGAAGAAGATAGGTTAAAGATGACCTTCATAGCTAAATGGGGAACTTTTCCCTATAGGAGAATGCCTTTTGGAATGATTAACACATGGGCTACATTTCAACAAGCCATGGACAAAGATTTTAAGGGACTAATAAACAAGTGTATAGTTACCTACATGGATGACCTAACTATCTTTTCAAAGGATCAAAGCACTCAAATAGCTGATCTAAGACATGTATTCAATGGATGCCATAAATAAGGTATATCTCTCAATCCCAAGAAATGTTTGTTTGGGGTCACTAAGGGAAAGCTCCTAGGTCACATTATCTTTGAAGAAGGAATCTCCATTGATCCTAATAGAATAGAATCTATTCTAAAATTATCACCACCTCATAGTTGAAGAAAACTTAAGTCTTTCTTTGGTAAGATAAATGTTGTGTGGAAATTCATAAGTGGATTTGTAGAAATAGTCTATCCCCTTAATGATTTACTCAAAAAGGGGGCTAAAATAGAATGGATTCCAGAGATTAAGAAATCATTTAAGGATATCAAAGTGGCCATTTCCATGGCCCCAATACTAGTAAGTCTTGACTATAAGCTTCCTTTCAAAATATATTCCTTTGCTTCAAAATATTTGTGTGCTAGGATCTTAACCTAGAAGAAAGAAAAGGAAGATGAAAGACCTATTGCTTTTATGAGTTGCCCTCTGAAAAATGTTGAGTTGAATTTTTCCAACCTTGATAAATATTCTTTTTCTTTAATAAAAGTAGTGAAGAAGTTTCATCATTACATATTGAGAAGCAAGGTGTATGCTATTGTACCTGATCCAACAGTGAAGACATTATTAATGCAAAATAAACTTGGTGAAAGATGAGAGAAATGGATGGTGATGCTACAAGAATTTGATCGAGAGATCCAACCTATGAGATTTGTTAGAGGTCAAGGGTTATCAAGAATGATAGAAAATAAGAAAATTGAAGATGAAAAGGAGTTTAGGTTTGATGATGAAATTGATATAGAAGACTAGAAGAAGATGGTTGTATCTCAAGTTGATATTGGTCAAGGTGTAGTGATAGATGTCTTGTACTAGGATATTGTATACTATCTTTTAAAAAATTAATACCCTAGTTGGATGAATAGTTCACAATGTAGGGGACTCAAAATGAGGTGTGAATCCTACATGTTGCATGATAGAAAGTTGTACAAATGGAACCATGAAGGAATCTACCTAAAGTACTTGGGACATGAGGAAGTAAAAGAAGTTTTAGTATAGTTTTATGATAAGTATGGTATAGGGCATGGTTCGATAGAAGAAATTGCTCATATTATTTTAAGATAGGGTTATTTTTGGCCCACAATATTCAAAGACACTTTTGAGCATGTACATTCTTGTCATATTTGTTAGACTAGTGCTAACAGAGAAAGACACCCTGTGGTGCCATTACAACCAGTGTTCAAGGTATGCCCCTTCACAAAGTGGGGGCTAGATTTCATTGGCCCAATTAATCCACCTTCATCAATTGGACACATTTTTGTTCTCATAGCTACCAATTATTATATGTGATGGAAAAAAGTGGAGACTTTCTCAAAATTGCATTGCTAAGGTGGTACCAGACTTCTTGGAAGAACACATTGTTACTAGATTTGGGATGCCATTCATCCTAGTATGTGATAATGGATCAGCTTTTGCATCAGTATTCCTAACTCAATGAGCATTTGGAAATTAGGTCATTATCAAGTTCTCTTCACATTATTATCCACAAGGGAATGGTGTTGTAGAATCTACAAACAAGAACTTGATCATAGTAATAAAAAATTTATTGAAAGAGAATCCTAAAGATTGGCATACACAACTCAAATATGCTCTATGGATAGATCGAGTAAGGGTTAAGAATCCTTTGGGGACATCTCCATATTTTCTTTTTTATGAACAAGAGCCAATATTCTTGCTTAATCTCAGGATTCCTATTTTGAAATTCATGAGTGGGTATGCTAAAGATGTTGATAGAGTATAAATTAGATTAATGAATCTTTTAAAAATGGATGAAAATCAGATAGTTGCATTGGAGCACATGGCTAAATATCAACCTGTCATCAAGAGGTGGTTTGACAAAAGGACCATGATCAAATCCTTTAGAATTTATGACATTATTCTACTTTGCGATAAGGTGAAAGAAAAGCCAGGTAGCCATACCAAATTTCAAAGCTTGTGGATTGGTCGCTATTAGATCATAGAAATTCTTAGAGAAAATACTTTTAGGCTAAGTTCCTTATAGAGGGAATTGGCTCCATTGCCCATCAATGGGAAATTTTTGAAACATTACTTTGAAGACTAGAAGAACTAAAAAATAAAATATAAAAAGAATAAAACAATAAAAAATTAAAAAGAGTAGATATATTTCATTTCTGGAAGTATGTTTATTTTTTACAAGTGTGTTTTCTTTTTAGTTGTGTGTTTTCTTTTCAGTTGTGTGTTTTCTTTCAGTTGCATGCTTGCTTTCAAAGTTGCGTTATTCTAGGAGGTAGGTGCACTTGAGATTTTATATCTTACTAACTACTCTTTTGGTTCTAATTTCAAGAAGATGTATTTCTTTGTCAAAACATTTTGATGATTGTGTGTCTTATACCAACTAAGGAATGGATTTTACTTGAAGTAATAGGGGATTTTTAGTCTTGAATTTAGGATTGTAGATAAAAAAGTTCTCAACATTATGCAAATATAAAGATTGATTGTCTCAGGTGTTGTCAAACCAAGGTTGAAGACAACAAGGAATGATCTAAGCACCATTGGTTCAAATAGAAAGGTACTCTTGAAGGAATTGTTAAGATAATTTTTTGGCATGAGAGTTTCTAAAAAGTTCTTAAAAGAGGAACACAAGAGATGTTCACCAAAGTCGAATCCAAGAAATGACACCAATGTCTTGGTCACACACTCTAAGCATGGTCAAGGGAATTTTTAAGACCGAAGGATTCTAAAAGGTCTAAAATGGTTAATTAGATAAATTAGGATACATAATCAAAATAGGTTATCCAATACCAAAACATTGCTTCATCACAGAATCAAATGGTGACATTATGAACTATGTGAAGTAAGTATTCAAAGGATTACTAAGAAATTCAAAACTGGTAACCCATTAAGAGCCCTTGAACTGCTTCTATCATTTGGTTAGCCAATCAATCAACAAACATCTTTCATGGAGATTCCTGACAAATGAGCCAAATGGGGGTGGAAGATTGTTTCCAAGTTGTCTGAAAGTTTTGATAGATTGTACTTTGAGATATTAAAGAAAATGAATACACCAAACATAAACTAAACTTGGAGCTCAATAATTTTGAGGTTTTTGATTGCAAAGTGACTCAAAGTATGCTTGGAATATTCAAGATCTAGTTGGTGTTTGACACATGTCAAAGAAATGTTTTCTGATGAAGAAATGCATTTGGCATTTCTTCCTTTTGTTGGGGCTATTTGTTGTGGTTACACAATGCATGCCCCATTTTAATCAGAAATGGAGACCCCTTACTTTATTTTGTAGCTTTTTTGAGACCCTAGTCTAAGGTCTGGGTCATTTTGAGGTCTCACCTAGAGCCCTAGTTTACAAAAGACAAAATTAATAGAGAATAAGTCAAAATATGTAGAAAATTACATAGAAGGTGCACCTACTTGGTGCATCCACTTCACCAAATGCTATAATATTATATCTGAAGGTTATTTGGCACAACTACACACCTATGTAGCTATACCAAATGTCTCCTAACATATTAATAGGGGAAGGGGGTCCCCTCTATCTTCACTTTGCTTCTCTTGTCTTCACATCATTGTCTCCCCATTATCTTCCCTCTGCACCAACCTCCAACTACAACTCCATAGAATTAAGGTGTGCCGATCCAAGAAATCTCCACCCCTACAAAAGACATAGATACAAAACATGAAAGTGGGTGTGCATCAACACACTAGACCAGGTGCACTAATGTGCACCCAACTTCAAAAGCAAAAAATTTAAAAAATAAACAAGGCATTAACCAAAATTAGGTGAGCATCACTGCACCTATCAAGGTGCACTAATGCACACTCAATTTGTTCCCAAAAGACAAAAACATAATAAGAAAATTGAAAAACTTAACCAACTTGGGTGCACATTAGCGCACCTTCCTAGGTGCCTTGATGTACACACAAATCTCTTTCAAAACATATTCAACACTTAAACACACTTATACTTAGGTCCATAAAATTTGGTCACAAAAAATGCACCTAGTGCACCTACTAGGTGCACTAAGTGTGCTTTACTTATGTATTTTAGGTTCAAAATATGCCTTTTAAATGTTCTTTTTGACAATTAGGTTTTTTCAATCTTATTCGTACCATTATCAAAATTTGTATTATCCATTTTTTCCTCAATTCTGAACTAATGGGCATCTTTTTGTAAAGATATAATAATATCCTCTTCATCTTGCTTGGGAAATAAAATGGCACCAAAACCTATAGTGTTTTACTTCCAAGATATTCCAATGAAATCAAGGTTTTAAGATGAAAACTCAGAAATTAGAGATACAAACTTAGTACATATGAACTTGGGGGAATTCTTGAAGATTTTCAACAAACCCACTAAGAGGTCCTAGATGATTTATGCACTCATTAGATCAAGGCTCGTTAATGCAGCTTTGCACCCAGTGTTGGTACAATCTTCAGAGCTCATTATGACACTTGTAAAACACTTTGACCTTGAGGAGAGGGTTGTGAAGAGCATAATGGGGGAAATCGTCCTTGATCTATGACCAAAGAATATTGAGAAAGTGTTCCATCTCCCATGGGAAGATCAATTTATTTGGCTTACCTATGAGTAAGCAAAGAGGTGGTATCAAGAACACATTGAGGAGGCTTCTAAAATCATGCAATCTTTGTACATCATTGAGAAGACTCCTTTGGAAAAGAAAACAAGTAAAGTGGATATGACTAGGGGATACATGATTGATGACATTGGATACTCAATCATAGTTCTGAGTAGAGTTATGGGTCTGCCAGTAGCTAGACATTTGAACATCTTCATGGTACACTTTATTGTGACAATAAATAAAGTGATGTAGAGGAAAGAATGATGAACCCTTAAACAACCCAAAATGAGCAAATTTGTAACAATGTGCCAAGTGACCCTTCTAGGTCCTAAAGGTCAAATCCTACAAAAGGTCAACTCTAGGAGGTTTTAAGGCTTCAACGAGTTTTTTTGGACATATTCACCATGTTCCAACCCTTACCCTTCAGTTTTAGGACTCTGCAAGAAAGAATGCAAAAGTTTCTCAAATGTTATGATGCAACAACAACAAGCAAAATGTGGGTTTATCTCTTGATTTCTCCAAAAGAATCCTTGAACCAATTACTATTTTAGATACCCTCTATCAAGATACAAAACATATGTGAAAAGATGATATGAATCCTTTGGCATGTTTTATAGTTCCTTCACAAAACCCCTATTGGTAAGCATGGGAAATAGGTGCATTTATTAAGGAACCAATAAAAGTGCTTATGATCTAGACTCAAAATTTTTTTGTAGGGTCTTAAAATGTCCCCAATTAGAGGATTCCCTAACCAATTTTAGCGTAAGATCTTTCTAACCCCAAAAGCCCTAATTTTCCCTCTCAAAACCCTTGTATCTAGGGCTTGCTAGATCTCCCATGTGCCAAAAATTCTAGGAACAATTGGAAGTGAAAACATCAAATTTTTAACATACTAAACTTGTTTCAAAACTCAAACCATGGCTTTTTTTAGACAGATACCCAATTGTAGGTCAGTACCCTCAACTTTACCCCTTGTTTTCACACTTTACTGCTTGGTGGCCACCAAATCCTTAAGTTAATTGCTCATATTAGTGTTAGTATTCATAATACATGTTAAAGATTCCTTATTCCATGAAGAAATAGTCAGACATTTCATGGAATGAACATGTTAATAAAAAAAGCCCTTCAAAATGCCTTAAAACAGCCTGCTACAGCCAACAGTCAATGATTTAGACAAACAACTCACCACTTTTGGAATAAAAAATTGGTAGATAACATCAAAAAATGTCTAAGAAGATAGGAAAATACATTCCAATGCCAAAAAAATGCAAAAATCCCAAGAATCCTTCAATTTTCTGTTGTAAACCAAGTTTTTACATGCACAAAACTAAGACAGTCTGTACTATATTGGGTACAGGGATGTACAACACATATTTATAGGTTTGGAGGGTGGAAACTAACCCCCTTAACCACCTCCAACAAGTTTTGTTTTCTAAATCTTCATAAAATTCAAATTAAGAGGTTTCCCTCCAAAAGACTTCATGACTGTTTGAATTTAAAATTCAAATTTCTAACTTTGATTTTATGCATTTTCTAATTCCCTAATCTATTCCATTGACCTATGAATGGTCAAATGGATTTATTAAATGTTCTTAAACATGAAACTACTTCTATTCAACCCATATGACTCTTATCACCTATTACATTGCATTTTGGTCCTTAGACCTTTATCGGGACCTTTAAATAATTTATTGAATTCATCATTACATAAGGCCATTATCGGATTCAATACATTCCAATTGACTTGTTTTGATATCATTTTGTCCTCCTTGGTCCTTGGTGTCCTCTTTTGTTCAGTTTCCCTCCTAGATGCCCCTGGATCATACTCCCCAACAATAAGAAAATTCTTGTCCCAAGAATTGCTCCAATGGTCTGTCTAATTGCTTTTTGCTATCATCCTCTGAGTAGGGACCAGATAGTCCCCAAATGTGACTTGCTTCCTTCTTTTCAAACCGGTACTCACATTACAAAATGGATTAGAAACAAAAAAATGCATTAGTGTGTCCTTGTCTAGGACATGGTTGCTCATAACCAGTCTGTACATTTGCTCTTCGTTGATTCACCTATTGAACTTGTAACTTCTCTTCAACACCTACATACCCCTACTGAACAATAGGACATTTTATAGAACCAATTTTCACAAAAGACAGATCCCATAAATCATCATGAAAAGAAAAATGTTTCTTCATAGTCTTCTGCAAACTAACAGATTCCTTCCAACCAGTATCAACTTGTGTGTCACCCTACTTTGATAGTGGAAAATGCTCTCCAAAACATATTAAAGGCTACTCTTTTAGACCTTCCAAGGGTAAAGGTTTCAACTTATAGGTTTGACCATCTTTATGAACCACATATGTGTTATGAAAACCATCACAAAGTGTCCTTCTAAGATACTGCCATGGTCTTCCTAAGATCAAATGAGTACAAGTCATAAGGACCACATCACATAACACTCTATCTTGATATGGACCAATAGAAAAATTCATAAATTCTCTCTTCCTAACCTCTACATGCTACTATTGGTTAACCCAAGTGACCTTGTAAGGATTAGGGTGGTCAAATGGGAAAATTCTTAACTTGGTGATCATATCAAGAGAAACAATATTACTCTGTTGTCCCGAATCAACAATCACTTTACATATCTTTCCTTTGCATAAAAAATTAGTCTTAAAAATTGTTACCTTTGGTTCTTGATGAAGTTTCTCTCCTTGCATTACCATCAAAAAGTCACCTTCAAATTCAGGGGCTAATAGCTTTGATTCTTCTTTTTGCTCATCTTGTTGAACCATGTGCACTCTTCTATCTCTGCCTTGATCTGATTCATGCATTTTGGACATCTAAAAGATTGGTGCTCAATCTCATTGCAATGAAAACATTTACCTATAAATACTCCACTTCCTCTTCCTCCTCCAAATCTGCCTCCTCTATTGCTATACCCACCCCTAGGTTCTAAAGTAGATCTCTTGTCTTTATCCTTCTCTTCCTAGGTCTTAGGGTATAAAATTTCTCAATATAGGTCATGACATCCATATCCCTCTATTTCAAATTATTCCTTTTCATCTTCATTTGTATAGCCAAATCTAATGGCAAAAACTGAATCCTTACCATTGTTTTCATCCTCTCCCAATTTGAAATCTTGTTGAGGCCTCTAGCCATCCTCTCATTTTGCAAACTTGTCCACCATGTAAGGGTTGTTCCCCTTAACCTTGCCTTTGCCACTTTCACTTTATTTTCCTCTTCTATGTCTTCTAGATCAAATTTTTTTTCAAGTGCCTCTATCCATCCAAGGACTTCTTCACTCTCCATCTTCCCTTGGTAGATAGGAAAATCCATCCCTATCTTCATACCAGTACCTTGTGCTAGCTTAAGTATTCTTAGGAATCTTCTTTCCTCAGGGTCTTTTGCTACTCCATGATGCCCTTGCTACTATCTTGCATGGTGATCTTCTTCTTCATCACTGTTCTCTTCATTTTCTTCTTCATGAACCACTTCCCTTCTAGGTTGTTCTTGTCTATCCTTCTCCAAAGCTTCTATTCTTGCAATTAGTTGCAATCTTTCTCTTCTCAATTGTCTTTCTTCCCTTTCCTTAGATGCTTCAAGTTCCCTTTTCTCCCTTCTTTCCTTTTCCAACTCTTGTCTCAACTCTTCCAACTCCCTAGCCATTTGTCCCTTAGGAGGCATGTGTACAAACTAGTTCTTCTTCCTACTCAAGGACTTACCTACTGATTCTTTTCTATCACAAATAATTCCTTTGAAACCTCTAATATACCTTTCAACTTTGGACCACACAAGGAGGGAATGAGCACTCCACGGTCTCAACAAAGGAACCAGTATACTAAAGATGACAAAAGACTCTTGTGATGATGAATTATGCAACTTTTCAATGCCCAAAGAGATCTTGCTATGTTCTAATACCACTTGATGTAGAGGAAAGAATGATGAACCTTTAAACAACCCAAAATGAGCAAATTTGCTACAATGTGCCAAGAGACCCTTCTAGGTCCTAATGGTCAACTCTAGGAGGTTTTAAGGCTTCAATGAGTTTTCTTGGACATATTCACCATGTTCCACCCTTACCCTTCAATTTTAGGATTCTGCAAGGAAGAATGCAAAAGTTGCTCAAATGTTGTCATGCAATAGCAACAAGAAAAATGTGGGTTTATCTCTTGATTTCTCCAAAAGACTTCTTGAACTAATTACTATTTCAGATACCCTCTATCAAGATACAAAACATATGTGAAAAGATGATATGACTCCTTTGGCATGTTTTATGGTTCCTTCACAAAACCCCTGTTGGCAAGCATGATAAATAGGTGCATTTATTAAGGAACCAATAAAAGTGCTTAAGATCTAAACTCCAATTTTTTTTGTAGGGTCTTGAAATGTCCCCAATTAGAGGATTCCCCAACCAATTTTAGTGTAAGAGCTTTCTAACCCCAAAACCCCTAATTTGCCCTCTTAAAACCCATGTATCTAGGGCTTGCTAGATCTCCCATGTGCCAAAACTTCTAGGAACAATTGGAAGTGAAAAAAACAATGTTTTAACATATGAAACTTGTTTCAAAACTCAAACCATGCCTTTGTTTAGGTCGATACCCTGTTGTAGGTCTGTACCCTCAACTTTACCCCTTGTTTTCACACTTTACTGCTTGGTGGCCACCAAATCCTTAGGTTAACTACTCATATTAGTGTTAGTATTCATAATACATGTTCAAGATGCCTCATTCCATGAAGAAAGAGTCATACATTCCATGGAATGAACATATTAATTAAAAAAACCTTCAAAATGCCTTAAAACAACCTGCTACAACCAATAGTGAATGATTTAGACAAACAAATCACCACTTTTGGAATCAAAACTTGGTAGATAACATCAAAAAATGTCTAAGAAGATAGGAAAATACATTCCAATGCCAAAGAAATGCAAAAATCCAAAGAATCCTTCAATTTGTTGTTGTAAACCAAGCTTTTACATGCACAAAGCTAAGACAGTCTGTACTATATTGGGTATAGGGCCACACAACACATATTTATAGGTTTGGAGGCTGGAAACTAACCCCCTTAACCACCTCCAACAAATTTGGTTTTCTAAATATTTATAAAATTCAAATTAAGAGGTTTCCCTCCAAAAGACTTCATGACCATTTGAATTTAAAATTCAAATTTCTAATATTGATTTTATGCATTTTCTAATTCCCTAATCTATTCCATTAACCTATGAATGGTCAAATGGATTTATTAAATTTTCTTAAACATGAAACTACCCTCTATTCAACCCATATGACTCTTATCACCTATTACATTGCATCTTGGTCCTTAGACCTCTATCGAGACCTTTACATAATTTATTGAATTCATCATTACATAAGGCCATTGTTGGATTCAATACATTCCAATTGAATTTTTTTGTTATCATTTCATCCTCCTTGGTCCTTGGTGTCCTCCTTTGTTTAGTTTCCCTCCTAGATACCCCTACATCAGAAAGCTAAGATGCCACTAGACTGGGCTTCCACTCTTAGTCAAAATTTATGTGAATAGTTGGTGGTAGTGAAGAATCAAAGGAAATTCTATGTGACTTCATACCTAGAATACTTGTTGGCCACAAGAGTGATAGATTATCTAGGGATTTATAGGAAGGGAAACATGTAGGATCCAAACACATGGCCATATATTGTGTACCCTCAATTGGTAAGGAAGAGACTCTCATAGCAGAGCAACGAATACAAAATTATTAGTGATGCCTTCATATTCACTATAATCCAATTCGTAGAAGGAGATTATGCAAAGAAAATATCAAAGGAGGTAGCCACAACAATTTTACTAGTCAAATACTACTAAATATAGTTCCATACATTCACATATTTGAGGGTGGATGGTACCACTATTAACCAAAAGAAGTTCCCTAGATATCCCAATGATAGACTTATCCTCCTAGAGATCTCCTGACAACTCTTGTATGCATATGATAGAGTTCAAAAGAAACATTAGATATGTTGGACATGGCCTATGACTATAGGACCCTTTTAGGTGGTTTGGAGACAAGACATTCCATCTTTTGAGTATGAATGTGATCAATATCCTTTGGAAGAATACAATTCTCCTCTTCCATATTTTGACAATATCGGGAGAGTGCAATACTTGGCTTTTAAAACATTTAACCATGATGAATCCATTGAGGATCATTAGATGAATGTGACAAATGATTATGATGTCTACATTGGGGATTATTATAGGATGACATTGTATCTAGTAGAGAAGGCCTTAAAAATAAAGATTTTGTTGAAAATACAATAGCAATATTTAGAGGAGTGAGTTGATCCTTTGTTGAATAGGGATAAGATTTTTGAAAGGCCCATCATGAATGCTAAGGTTAATAGAGAGGAGAATTTTTACATCAACCATAGGATGAGGCACATCATTAAAATGATGTAGGATTGGATCAAGAAACCATTTAAGCTTGATCCAATTCCTGAAAGAGTTATTTTTCATGCACAAGCCCAGCCAGCCAAAGGTAGAGGGGAAAAGGTCACTGTCCCTACCTTTATAGATTAGTCACCAATAAGGTTGGAAATGATACACCAACTTGATAGGTTGGTTGGTTATTATAGAGATTAGAAGGGAAAATGAAGAGACAAGATGAAAATAAGTTCTCCTCCAAGAGTTGAGCCAAAAGAGGGTGAAATCCCAACACTGCTAGATCAAGGAGAAGAAAATGTACAAGGGCCAAAAGATATTGGAACTTCACAAGTCTAGGTTGATCCTCAAGCACCACTAGCTACACTGAACTAGACTGAGATAGAGGTTGAGATTCAAGAGGTATCCCCATCTCATCAAGCAGAACATACATCTCCTTCAGCACCAAAAAGGAGAAAGATTAAGACTTCGGTGAAAAGGAGACAAAAGGTTATCCCTTTCCCATTCATCCCTGAACCTATTCTAGAAGAGGGGGAAGAAGAGGATGAGGAAGATGAAGAAGATAATTTTCCACTAAGTCAAAGAATTGGGCTAGGTAGAGCCACAGAGTAGGAATGGAGAAGAAGTTTTATGGCTACACCTCCATAAATCCCAGATGAACCTCTACAAACTACTACATCAGAGGATGAAATGCAAAAATGGATCAATGAGTAGTATGTAGAGGGAACTAATGTCTTTAAGATGTTAGATTTTGACTTGATTCTTATAGGTACTAAGTTGGCTGAAGATAAAATCCGTGATATTCCAACCTATCAACCTCAATTCCAGATTGGACTCAGATGCTCCCTAAGTAACAAAGACTCAAAATAGTCCCCACATCCCAATTATAGGTTACATTTTGTGTTGACAAGGGATCAATTACTCCTCCTCTAGGAATAGAAATTAAATAGGCCTAGATAGAAGTTGAAGGAGAGCCACAACAAGCATCCACCAATGAAGTGTCAGAAGAGGGACAAATAGGTGAACAACCTCAACAAACTTCCCAAGACACAGAGGTGAGAACTCTAGGCTCCACTAATATAGGGACTACAAAAGAGGAGCCTTCACAAAGGGACAAGACACCAAAGAGGAGCGATAAGGGAAAGAGCATAGCAGAATAGACTCCTTCATCCTCAAAAGGAAAATCCCCAGTACAACATGTTCCAAGGTGGCTTCAAAAATAAGTAATTAGAAACAAGGAGCAACAGTTCACTACTAAAGAGGAGGATAGAATGGAACTGATTGAAGTTCTATGGAAACCTAATTCACCTCTTAAGGAAGCACAACCATTAGCCTTCATTATAAATGATTTGAATTAGGACCTTTTTTCTCATGTAGCTCTTATTCCTCTATAATCAAATGTTGAAGAATTGACTCCATGAGATTATCAAATTCATAAGTGTGTGCATAAAAGTTTCATATTTCTATAAACCATTATTCTTGAGAGAACCCATAGAAGAGGGAGTCTCAAGAGCTAGCTTATAGCTCTCTATCTATGATGTGAAAAGGCTATGAGATGATGGCTCTCAAATAAACCAAACTATGCAACCCTTGCAAGGTGCACCATAGAATGAGAGATTCAAAGAGTAGAGGCAAGAGTGCCAATATCCAAGAATCTAGAATAAAATACAATGCAAGTGCAAGCTAACAAAGAGAACTAAGCTAAAACATAAATGAAACTAAGCTAAAAAGTATATCATAATGTAAGTAGAATGAGAGCTAAGCTAAAATGCAAAAATGAAAAAATGTTCCAAGTCTCCAAAATCACCAAGAAAACCTACAACATAACAATAACATGAGAGACTAAGATTTTTTGAATGAGGAGAGAGCCCTCCCTTTTAAAGAAAAATGGACGGAAGAGATTAAGGGGCAAAAAAGGAATAATTAAGGAAGGAAAATGCATCTTGAGTGATCCATGTGCAAAAGCATCTCAACCAATCACAATTAATGGTTGACTTTTGATAGAGTTTGAAATGTGTGGAGGAGAATTGAAGTTATTTTAAAAGTAGAAGATTCCTCTCACATAGAAAAATGTGCATCCATGTGTAGACAAAAATGCCTTTTCTTTTATTTTTAAAATAAGAATAATGCTTAATGTGTGCACACTTAGGATAAAATATGAGTGGGGAATTTTAATTAATTAAAAGGGGGACATGTTCTTTTAATTAAATATGAACTTGGGATGAAGTGGTCACACCATAGGTTATAATCAAATAAATAGATTTTTGAGGATTTGATAAAAAATAACCATTAGATAAATTATGGAAAAATGCTAAAAAGGGGGCTCATAGTCTAGATGACCATTTTTAGTTGATTAAATTTGCCTCTCTTTGACTAATGTGTGATCGGTTTGAGAACACATTATGTCAAAGAATGAATAAGTTGAGATGATAGAGAGATCTGATTATGAAGAACAAAGCAAAGAGAGATAGAAAATCTTAAATGCACAATCTAATAGCGATAATACTGAACACTAGGATAGAGTAGATATAAGAACTCAAGAAGAGTACTAATGCCAAGAAAAGTAGATAGATCAAGAGAAAATAAATAGTTTTAGCAGAAAGCAATTTGCAACAATGATAGAATATTCATGCCCGCTCATGATCAAAATCAAAATGAGATAGAGGAGATGTAGAAATAAGCTAGATTTGATCAAATTAGAACAAAGAAAAGTTCATGATGATAGATAAGAGATTAACACCAAAGAGTGACCACCAAACTAAGAAGATATGCCCCAGTTTGACTAGCTTTGACCAAGAGAGATAAAGCATAAGAATTATGTCAAGTGGAAGAGAGTAGAAATGATGAAGAAATGAAGAAATGATGATTTCCCCTACAAGATTCAAAAATTAAGCCTCAATAGATCAGCCAACTATATAGAAGAAAGAAAATTTTTTTGACTAGTGAGATGAAGCCAAATTTGGATTTTGATCCCGAAAATGGATCTAGGATGTTGAGATTAGCAAAGATAGGTCAAAAGCATAGATGAAATGGTAAGATAGAAAAGAAGTGAAAAATAGGAAAGAAGAGATAAGATAAGATTGAGAAGATACAAGAGAAAGATGAATGTAGTTAGCTAACAAGTCTATGAAAGATAAAGAAGAGAGCTCTATCAACATGCACAGTGCAAAGCTAAGCTAGAATGAACCCTAGAATGCAAGCTAGTATGAAAAGGTGCAATTGCAAGGGTTACATAAGTAGGTCCTAGTTTTTATCATCGAGCCTTATTAGGGACATCATAAGATCATACAATCATCACTAGTAAAACTATGAGGATATGAATATGATCTACGTCAGATATAAATGTGGGAATCCAACCTAAGCATCAAAGACATAGAAGTCAAGATGACTACGTAATTAAATTCCCTAAGTAAATGTCATGCCCAAAAGTTGGAACAAAAATACACCAATTTATTTTTTTGTAAAAAAGAGATTAATAACACCAATAAGTTTGATATGTTTATTTGCACATGTTAAAAAAGTATAGGTATAGTGAGAAACAGATACGGGATCTCCTAACGATGTCTTGTCATTTCCATGCAAGTTTATAATCGATGAGTATGAAGAGATCATTAAATCTGAACATTCATTGCTAAATTGATTAACTCAATTAAATAATTCAAATTCAATTAATTTAAAGGATCTAACATGTTATCACTTTTATTTACTTTTAAATATTTAAATCATTCCAATAACCATTTAAATAATTACCGATCTAATTATTTTGAAACATTTGAAATAAAAAAAGACTTCTAATTAATATATCATTATATCCATAATTAAACTTTATTAAACTTAACATAAGCAAAACATCTTTTCATTCAAACTATACTTTATTAAAAAAAAATCAATATAGTTGACTTACAACATAAACTACAATTCTAACATTAAATTAAACCAAATTTATTCTCTTTGTACTTACCACATAAATAAATTATAATATATATATATATATATATATATATATATATATATAAAACTTACGTTAACTAATTATATAATGCAACTAACTAAAACTAATAGTTAACCCACTCTACTAATACAACTAATCCTAACTAACTCAATAATAAAATTTTAACTAATATTACTACGTTTTTAGTTAATACTAATCTCTAAAATAATACTAAACTAAAATACTATTTAATTATTTAACTAACTTAATAAAACAAACTAAAAATACTCACATTAATTAAAATTTAATATTTAAAAATATATCAATCAAACAACTCTACTACAACTTTATTAATTATACTAAATTCTAAAACTTATTTTTTTAAAAACTCACTAATACTATTTAAACTAACAAACTAACTACAAAAATTTAACAATATAAAACAACTAAAATCTAAATTACAAACAACTTACTAAACTAACTAAATTCTAATATGTATGATATTCTAACCCAAAATAAAATTTAACATAACACAACATCCGATACTATCTACTATAACTAGCTAACCTTAAAAACTTTAATAAAAATAATACTAACCCACCCCTAAACTTCTACTTGGCAACTTGGCCACGCTCTATTCCAAACTCCCTTGGCATTTCCCAAGGCTGCTATGCTGACCAAGAATTTAAAAAAATGCAGCCTAAGTAATCATGGAGAAAGTATGCCTAGCCTAGGAAAAAGGCAAGGTAAAAAGGTGAGCACAAGAAATGGGTTTGGTATAATTTTTTTAAAAATAAAATAAAATCTGCACACCATTAATTTCTCAATCAAATCCAATTTGCAATGTCAAGTGAGTATGGGGAAAAAGGTAAATTAAAGTCTTGTCCAATCCAAATTCACCTAAATACATGTGGGTGCAATAAATGCCTAAAGTTTAGTTGGTGAATTTTTTTAAATTGATAAAATAGGATAGTGTTTTTTAAGAAATAGATATTTACATTTGTAGTTATAATTTTATTTACTATTCTTCTTTTAATGAATTATCAAATAAAACACCCAAAAAAAATTCACTAGAGAATATTTAGAGGAATCTTTAGATCCTCTATTGCAAAAAAAAGTAATTATTCTTTCTTCCATAGAAATTTCAGTGAGCATTTTTGCTCTTGGAAGTGTATTTATTTTTTTCAAGTCCATATTTTTGCTAGGTATGGGTTTTTCAAGCAATTTATTTTTATAACAAGGGGGTTTATAGTTTTTTAACTTTCTAATTAAATTTTCTAAATACCTAGTTAAACCAAGGGATTGAATAATTTATTTTAACAATAATGTAAGATTATTTTGTCTCCCAATAATCACGAAAGTGAATCGAAGTTCCAAACATAACATAATAATTTCTTTTCTTTTCTTAACATGTTTGAACTTAAAATTTGCATAATTGTATAACACTATTTTATCTATTTTTCAATGCAACATGTATATAACTGAATTGCAATAAGAACTCAAATGCAAGAATATTACTCAATCTCTTTTTCTATTAAACCACCTGGTTCAAAAGCTCCGCCGGGGAAGAACCAAGAAGAAAACCCAGCATCATTGCCATTACAAAAAGGTTTTGAAATACAATTTACATAAGATTCCAATCCCAAAAATTTACAACAATCAAATAAATGTCCTTCAAGTCCCTTATCAAGGGATCAACATCATTTTTTGTAACACATTTCTAAGAACCGTGGAGAGAACAGAATCTGATCAGGTGACCACAAGCATGACCAAGAAACAATTCAAACATGCATATTCATACAAGGTTTTCACAATAGGATTCACAATGAATCAACACTAGGGAAAGGTGGATTTTTTCAACAAGAGATGTTAGACACAACACCAAACCAGGTGCCCAATCAGGGCTACAAATCAAGAAATCTTGTTCTTCCATTCTTATATGCCAAAACTCATACGTGGTTTGTGCTGACAGGTAGGGGCCCATAACACCCTACCCTCTCTCCCTCTTCTCATCCTAAGAAGAGACTCTACACTATTGGAGTCCAACTAAAATGCCCTTTCCCAAAATTGGCCACTTCTACCCTCTCCAAGGGTGAGTAATGCCAAAACACCCGTGCAAGAACATCTCAAAATTCAAACATAAACATGAAAGGAAATCATTCAAAATAACATGGTTTTCAAAGCTTTCCAACATACCCACAAACATACAAACATTCAAACAACAACAAGGTAGCATAAGCATGAAACGAACATGAAATCTAAACAAGGGAGATGAGAATTCCTACCTTCACAAAGAGGTAATGGCAAATGAATAAGTTTGAGTAGAGCTTTTCCCTTCTTTGCTTCAATCTTCCAAGACTCCTCTCTAAATGTAGAGATTGGGTAACAACCTCACTAGTCCAAGAAGGGCCTCTAAATAAGCCTCAAACTCAACCACCAACAAAAACAATAACTTCTCCCACCCACCTACAAATCTATAAGCTCCTAACTCAATGCACACTATGGTTAAACACTAAGTGGAGGTGAGGTGATGCAACTCATGATAGCCATAGTCAATTTTCGCACAAAGGCAAAAAGAGACTTTTTGAGTGACCTCAAAAGTCAATAAAAGGGGCTTAGGGGTTGGAAAAGACCCCCAACCCATACCCATACCCCTTGGGTATAATTATTTCATGTTTTAAAGCCTTAGGAAAAAGGTTTGGAACCAAAAAAAAGCTAGGAAATAATTAGGACCAACTAACAAATCTAAAAATGCAAATTAAGCACTAATTTGGATTAAGGGTGACTAAACTTGATTAAGAACCAAATTAGCAACAAGACACTAACTTAATCTGACTTAGGTCCAAAGGTTACATAGCTAACCCTAACTAGCATGTTGAAGAACATAAACAATTCACAAGTGTCAAGTGACACTAAAAGAACATAGTTACAAACATTAACATTTACTGATCACAAAAAGATACATACATACATCTCACAATTAATTTAATTACGAACAACAAGATTTTCACAATGAGCACATGGGGATCAATTCTGTTCTTCCGTCAAGTTTCTCGGCTAAAATATCTGCACACTCATTGCACACATCAGTAGTCCCATAAAATCACATACATATATTCAAAACTTATCTAGATAGTTACATAAATCAAAACATGAATCTTTCATATAATTAGCTATTTAATTCATTTCTACTCACATTTAATCATCAGTAATCACATAATCAATATAACATAACTTATTCATTAACTCGAATTAAAATACTAGGTTAATCATCGTTAGGCATGCATATACCTAAACATCATAACATCACCAATAGTGAATATTGAACTATCTAAATGTGTAGAATCCTTATCATTGAGGTAACAAAATCAATAACATCATCATTAAGTGAAACACCTTGTATTATTGTTAGTGCAAATTTAATGTTTAAATAGTCGAGACAACATAGTCATTCTCTAATCTTTAAGTATTAAAGCATAGATGTATCTGTTGTTCTCAATTTTCATTAGGACATCTAAAAAATTACAACATTACTCCATATCCATTCAAATCTCCTACAACATATTTGATAGAGAAATTCATATTTAATAAGTACATGCGAGGAGGGACCTTATAGTTTAGTATAGTAAGAGCACACCTATATCAAGGCATAAGCACTAGGATAACCCCCAAGTGTGGTCTTGTGAAAAATCATCAAGGATGATACGTTTATAAGTCAAACTGTCAAATAGGACAAGCATGAATTCTTAAAACACTATAGATAGATAAAATATACCTACAAGCAGAAATCAAGAAAATATGCCCCATGCCCCTAGTCTTCTATTCAATGACATCCTCAAGAGACTATTAGGGAGGGAACACATAGTAAACAAATCATTATAAACAATACAAAAAGTAGATAAAGATCAACATAGCTCAATCATTTAAGTATTTAAGTGTGTGTGTGTGTGTAAGTTACTTGGCCATTTCTTCAAGACTTGATTCTGATAGTGAGAAATATCATGATATCAGAGACCATAGGTAAACTATCTGAAAAGTGTTGAGAGACACTTAATGTCAAGGTGGGGGTTGTGTTAAGAAGTACTATTTTGTGAGGTGTCAAAGAAACCCTAATGCACAAGAATACCTCAATGGGCTAAGTACCTATGCCCCCAAGATGAGGACAAGAAACAATTCCAAGCTAGGAAATGTGTTGCAGAGTGTGTGATTAAGACTGATAGACATAGGTGCAAGGGTCTCAAGTAGTACCTGTTTCTTGGTTTTCACCACTTGGAAAATTTTGTTAGGAATTTTTTCAATTTTTTTTTTAAAATTTAATTTTTTTGATTTTTTGGGGTGATACATCAAAGTGCATATTGCTAGATTTTCACTAAGATGATCATTTTTTCAGGACATTTTCTAATTTTTAGAATTTTTTTCAGCACCATATATGATTTTTTTGGATTTTTTTAGAATGATTTAGAGATTACTAGTTCTCAAGAAAGATCACATCATTTTCTCCCAATGTCTAGAAAGGTATAGGACATGGTGGAGAAACAAGCTAGTGGATAAGTAGAGATGGATAAGAAAGGAGTATGAACCAAGTAAAAGTGATCCTCAAGGATTGACTCCTCAAGAGTACCCAAGCTAGGGAAAGAGGTGAAATAGTTAGGTGAAGTATGTTTTGGATAAGCAATGGAAATAATGAGCAAGATAGCATGTAGGATAAGCAGTGAAGCCAACAAGCAAGATAGCATGAAGTGTGTAGTCCAAAAGAGTAGCCATATCAAGACACTTATGAGAACCATGTTTTATTTATTGTGATCAAGACTCAAGGGTCAACTAGATAGGATAGTAATGGGATAGAGCAATAAGAATAAAGCTCAAGATCGAGGCTATGAGTGAATGAGAGAGCACAAAAGAAACTCTCATGGATAAGATAGCCAATATGCAAAGATAGCTCAACATTGTCAAGATCAAAGAGAGAAGAGGGGATAGATGGATGATGGAAGAATTATGTATGATGCCTGTTTGCCAAGTTTTCATCATGGTACTTATCCTAGGTGCCACAAGAAGTAGTTTTCACCATAGGATGAATTTTATTTCTCTTAACTTTTTCTACCATGGTGCCACAAGAAGTGGTTTTCACCAAGGCACATTTTCATTTTTTTTTCTTTTCAAATTTTTCCTTTTTTTCCTTTTTTGAATTTTTAGAAAGAGCTCAAGCTTTTTGAATGTAGATAGTGCTCCTATAAGAAAGATAATTCATGATAAGCCAAGATCATAGAAAGGTATGCTCAAAGATGTTGATAGGGTGATAAAAGAGAAATGGTAGTAGGAAGAATATATTGAGGATAAGAGTTCATGTATAGAAAGTAAGTGTAAGCTTTAGAAGACTTCATGAGGATAGGTGAAATATTGGACAAGATCAACATTGACACACACCTTGAAGGGTATTGCAATGATGGAGGAATCATGGATGAAATAGCTTGAGGTTTAGATGGAAGGCTTTGGAATATTTTTAGGAATATTTTTGGAAGAAGATGGAATGGAAGCTTGAATGTCAACTTTTAAGTATTTTCAATATTCAAGTCTTCTAAAAGAGACTTGGGGAATCCATATAGCTTTAGATTTTCCTTTGGATACTTTAGAGCATATTTCTTCAATAATGGGCTTAGGAACCCATATTTTCTTTGATTTAGCTCTCTTAATAGTGGACCTTTGTGGTCTCTTGAATTTCTTCTTTGCATTCACATGTCGATTAGATGGGACATAGTGATCTTTATTTTTCAATGGATTCTTATGTTTATTCTCACTTCTAAAGGACTTGGGATTTGTGGATGAATAAGGATGATATGAATGGTTTAGATGGATAGATGGGTGGAAATTCATCAATGATGAGTGTCTTTGTTGATCTTGAGGTATGATGGGAGAGCTAGGAGTGGAAACTGTAGGAGATGAAGGAACATAAGGTCCCAATATAGATGGAAGGTTTGAAAGCTTTAGCTTTGATGGATGAGGACCAAGGATAGACTTAGGAGATAAAAATGGATAGTGGAAAGGGACATCAACATGTTTCGAGTGAGAAACATGATCAAAACCATCAATAGACTCATGAGTAGCTTTAATGGGAACAACATTTTTAACAAGAGCACTTGAAGCTTGAGCATAATTTTGAAGTGGATATGAAGAAGTAGAACATGAGGGGATGCTTTGATCTTGAAAAGTAGCTTTGGATAGCATAGGAAGAGAAATTTTCTCATAATTTTCAGTAAGCTCAACGGAGAAAATGGAAGTAGTATCTTCATCATAATTGGGGGATGGAAAAGACATAGGATATGGAGGGATGAAATTTTGAAGGAGATGAAAGGGTGCTTGATCTTGATATTTCTTGAAATTTATAGCTTTTTCTTTTTGAGACTCCTCTTGACATGGAGCCACTTCTAAGGAAAAGGGAGGATGAAGAGTGAATGGAGTAGTGCTTGGATCTTTAGGCTTAGTAGCATGGAAAAGATTTGCAGCCAAGTGAAGGTTAGCTTGAGTTTCTTTTAGAGGTAGCCCTTGAGGATAAACATAGCATACGTGAAAAGAATTAAGTTCTTTATTTGATAGAGGTATGATGGAAAGATTTAAAGTATTGGGAGGTGTACAAGTGTTGGAAGAAGTGGAGGTGTCAAGGAAACCATCATGAGACATAGGTTCATTAATATGATCTTTCTCAAGAAAAGTATCCTCATCACATGAGTCATTAGAGGAATCAACAATTCCATTATCAATAGGATCTTGGATTTTATGTTTCAGCTCAATGCCATCTAAAGTACTATGCTCATTATGTTGATGATAAGCACAATAGATATCCAAGAATGGGTTTCCATATGAGCTATACTTAGGTAACATGATGAGCTTGGTGCCAAGAAGTGTTTGCAAAGTGTCATCATAAGAATCTTCCAAGGGAGAAAAAGTTCTCTCAAAAACATGTCTAGGATCTTCTTGTTGTTTCTCAAGTGAATAGCATGCATCCATGTCTTCATCATTTTCTTGGTCAAAGATAGGTTTACCATGAAATTTTAGCATAGGCTCAAAGGATGTATCATTTTCTAGCTCTCTAGAAAGGCCTTTAGATCTAGTAGGTGAAGACAATTGATATCTTAAAGTAGAGCATGCAGACCTAGAAGAAGAGGATGACTTGCATTCATGTAAAGACCTTAAGGAAGATTCATGTAATGATGCAATATTCTCCTCTAACCTTTTCTCAAGTTTAGACTTCATTTTTGTCATGTTCTTAGAGTGATGAAGGTGTCATTCTCTTCTAGTTCTTTGTATTGTGCATATAGATCTTGAAACTCTTTAGTGGCATGGAGGATATCATGATCATCTAGATTTGGTTGAGGTTTAGTAGCACAAGCTTTGAATGCCATAGTGGTAGATAGATAATCAAGCATGAAGGAGACTAGAGGAAGCTAACAAGGTGACACAAGATAACTTGATGTCCAAACTAGAGAGGTAGACTATTCACTTGCCAATAGAATAAAGATAGAGTAAAGTGACTTGTCAAGAAAGTGTCCAAGAAACTTACAACACTAGTGACTCAAGTCAAGATCTAGGCAAGAAGCCAAATAGCCAAGTAGATGGAGCAAGTGGGGTGACAAATGAACAACTTTCCCAACATAAGAGTGTAGTCAAGAAATCAAGGTAACCATTTCAGCAAAAAGATAACTATCAAGCAGACATAGACCATGAAGATAGAAAGACCAAGAGCACTAAGACCAAAGAGTCACTTTAAGCATGTTCAAGCACTAGAGACATACAAAATAGAAGTAAAATGATAAGAGTCCCCTTAGCAAGCAACACAAGAAAAATGTTAAGACTTGATGCTTTGACTTGGTCAACAAAGTTTGACAATAGTTGATAGCATAACAAGTTTGATGTTCAAAAGCAATTTCTTTCTAAGCAAGATAGTGACACATGGAGTAGTCTTAAAACAATCAAGCAAGGGAAAATTAAACCTTTCATGATACAAGCATATGCAAGGTCTTAAAAGAAAGCACTAGAACTATCATCATGTGTATGTTCTAAAGATTTCCATAGGTCTAGCACATTCGAGAAAACATCAAGCAATATCTACCTAGAAGTCATGGTTCATTACTCAACAACTTGGCCCACACTTGATGCTCCTTTGCCTCACACCAAGTGGTTTCCCACAAGAGATATTGGCTTTGTCATGGAAATTCCATAAGCATAACCAAGGGAACACATATGGTGAGTGTAAAATCTTGGGGTGATTTGGGTAATCCACTAGGATCAATCCTTGCACCAAGAAGTTGAGCAGAAAAATAGGGTAGATACTAACCTGGGGTGTTTAGAAAGGGTTTCCATTCATAGCAATCCTCTTGCTCCTGATATGGGACACCTCACCTTGTGATGAGTAACTAGTCTCATGACCACAAGAGTACCTTAAGCATTCCTCCCTAGTGATCTCATCATGGTCACAATCCCATAAGCAATCACACTAGGTAAGACAAGTGCTATGTCTACCAAGGTTTTGTGTCCTTGATAGCCTTGAGATTATAGTGGGTTGGAATAGTTGGGTAATTTTCTTGTCCCCACTTGGGTTGTTCCTCTCAGGTTGTTTGAGAGCAGGCTCTCTAAAGGATCCTAACTACCAAAAAATAGATCCACTCTCAAGGGTCAAGATTTTTGATTCACCTCAAGGGTGAAGAACATACTCTCCTACCTTGATTTCTTCCCCCAAACACACCAAGAAGATTCAATTATCCACTTGCTTTCAAAATCTAAAGGTGGGTCAAAATTTTTGAATACTCTCCTATCATCAAGGAATTTTAATTTCAAGTTTAATGTGCCTACAAAAAAATGAGCAACTAGTAGATTCCACACATGAAATAAAAAAATACAAGAAAAATTGGTTGTTATGCTTTGGCCAGCCCTGCAAACAATTGTTAGTAGCCCTTATGCATTTGAAGCTTTGACATGCATTCTTCTTAGTAATGAAATGAGAAACTCCTTGCAAAAAAACCAAGGTTTAGGGCAATATAAAAAAGACCTAAAAAAAAAAGTGGTTAGTTGACTCAAATATCCAAGTTATCTTCCAGCCAAGTGTATGCAAAGAAAGTGCAAACTAATCACAAATGCTCTCATTTTTACTCTTTGCTTTTGACCTAGTCAACAAGATTAGACTTTTTTTCTATGATTTCGGATTCAAAAATAGAAATGAAAAGAAGAGACCCCTACTAAAAATTAGAGAGCTTTCCAAAAATGCAAGAAATTCAAACAAAATTCTTCATTTTTTTCTCTAAGGGACCCATTTTGTCAAAACAAACCATATTTATCAAATCAGGTTTTTGATCCTTAATATGATCTCAAAATTCAAAACACAAAGAAAGTATCCCCTATAGAATTCAAAATAATTTCCAAAAATGTAAAATTTACCAAAAAATTTTCTGATTTATGGCTAGAAATGACTTTTTATGAAAAAAAAAGAAAATTTCTTAACTAACTCAAATCAAGTCAAAATGGTCTAAAAATTGGACTGAGACATGTGTGATGCATTCTCAAGCTGAAAAAAACAATTTAGATCCAAACTCAAAGTTGTTTGGAAGATATGCTCAAATCTTTCAAAACTAGGTTTTTGGCCTTCAAACAAATCTGCACAAAGGGTAGCCTTAAAACCAAAGTAATAAACTTGCAAAACCACTTGATTAGATCCAAGAATTTTATATAAAAATATTGAAATGGTAATGTACTCAAAATGCAACCAAGAAAATGGAGCTAGAAACTTGGTTCTAGCCCCATAGTGGGTGCCAAAAATGTGTGCATGAAAGTGCCACACTTCTATAAACCATTATTCTTGAGAGAAACCATGGAAGAGGGAGTATCAAGAAATGACTTATAGCTCTCTATCTATGATGTGTAAAGGTTATGAGATGATGGCCCTCAAATGAACCAAACTATGTAACCCTTGCAAGGTGCACCATAGAATGAGATATTCAAAGAGTAGAGGCAAGAGTGCCAATATCCAAGAATCTAGAATAAAATGCAATGCAAATGCAAGTTAAAAAAGAGAACTAAGCTAAAACATAAATGGAACTAAGCTAAAAAGTATATCATAATGTAAGTAGAATGAGAGCTAAGCTAAAATGCAAAAATGCAAGAATGCTCCAAGTCTCCAAAATCATCAAGAAAACCTGTAGCATAACAATAACATGAGAGAATAAGATTTTTTGAATGAGGAGAGAGCCCTCCAATTTAAAGAAAAATGGATGGACGATATTACGGGGTAAAAGAGGAATAATCAAGGGAGGAGAACACATCTTGAGTGATCCATGTGCAAAAGCATCTCAACAATCACAATTAATGGTTGACTTTTGATAGAGTTTAAAATGTGTGGAGGAGAATTAAAGTTATTTTAAAATAGAAGAATCCTCTCACATAGAAAATGTGTATTCATGTGTAGACAAAAATGTCTTTTCTTTTATTTCTAAAATAAGAATAATGCTTTATGTGTGCACACTTAGGATAAAAGATGAGTGGGGAATTTTATTTAATTAAAAGGGGGACATGTTCTTTTAATTAAATATTAACTTAGGATAAAGTGGTCATACCATAGGTTTAATCGAATAAATAGATTTTTGAGGATTTGATAAAAAATAACCATTAGATAAATTATGGAAAAATGCTAGAAAGGGGGCTCATAGTCTATATGACCATTTTTAGTTGATTACAAGGAGGTCATGCCTAGAAAGCGCACCTTGGAAACAATAAAATTGATGGTCATCACAAGGATGAAGGATTTTTTTAAAGCTTGGAACAAGATGGGGTAGAGTTAATAACACTTCAACACTAGAATAAAATCCTATAAGGATATTTGACTGAAGTTATAAGCCATTTGGACCCCACTAACCTTGAGGAGACTCTAAATGCAACAATTGAAAAGAGAGATAGGGGAGTGGTGCAATTGGATCCATTTTTGAATGCCTATAAAAAATGGTAGGAAATTTTTTAGGAGAAAGGTGTACTTATCATCCAAGGGAGTCTCAAGCTACTACATGTTATGCAAGAGAATGTGGATAAAATGGTAGTAATTTTGAATCAAGATTTTGGTCTTATGGATGAGGTGCATACCTAGGGAAAGGATCTATAGGTGTTACAAGTGATAAATGACCAAAGGTATTAGATGCTTATGGATGTATATATAGTAGAGGAGTCAGATTTAATAGATGACTAGATTGAGAATATATCAAATAGTAATAAAGTAATGGAATAATTACATGCAAAAATCCACCGGCTCAGACCAAGCTTGAAGCAAATTTTGGAATATGAGAAACACTATAGTGATGCATGTCTGGACTTTTTTGAAGATGATACATGGAAGAAGTTGATACTTGTAGAGGTGGTAGTTTAGAGATTCAGAAGGATTTTTGAGGAAGTTTCCAATGATGAAGATATTTGGCAGGAATTTAGGATGGAGGAAGCTTTGTTAGAGCTTGATATGAAACTCAAAGATTTTTTTCAAACCCATATAGAGGTGGATAACTATAGGAAAAAGGTGAAATATAAATATAATGCCTTAGATTTACTAGTTGTGGCATAGGTCACTAAGATAATAGAGAAATTCAAGCACAAACACCCAAACATAGCTCTAGTATGAAGGACAACAAAACCCAAAAGCCATAATTTCCATTTTGACACTTAATAATTTCCATTTTGACACTTAGTAAAAATTTTCATTTTTGGATCTCTAAGGTGTGCTACTACACTAGTGTGCTAGGTGTGCCAGGTGCACTTTTTAAAATAATGTGTTGGAATAATTTTGAAAAAGTTAGAGGTGTATAGGTGTGTTTCTTCTAAGGTGCACTTTTTTGGATGTGCATCAATAGTTAACTGCTAGTTCTAAAGTTAGAGCTTTCCATGCATTGAAAACACATTTTGATAGTAGTTTAACTTTGATAGATGCCTAGTGAAGGTTGAACTTTTATTTTTGACACATTCAAACACTTTTACATCAACTCATGGCTCTCTTATTCTTATTCTCTCATGATTTCTTTGTTTTTTGACATGTATAGGCTCATGCATCTAATTAATGATATAAAAATGGATGGGATCCTACTAAGCACTAGTTAGATAGACAATTTGTATATAATTAGTTTGTTTTATTAAATTAGAAGTATATGATTGCATGAAGATATCTCTCACTCTCAAAAAAATTTGAAGAGTTGATTTCTTATAAATATGGGATTGTAATATGTAATCAGTGTCGTCATTATTTTGCAATAATAATATGTTTTTGGGGCTTGCATTTGGAGTGTAGTGATTCTTGCCTAAATGTGTTATGTTTTGTGAATGCATGTTCATGGAATGTAATTGAGCCAAAATTTTATTGCATTATTTCTAGTTCTGTAATCTTTTAATTTTGGTGTTTGCTATGATTTTACCAATTTTGTTGATGTATCTAGTTTGAGAAGAGATCACCCATCTTGTTCCTAAATAGCTTTTTGTCTCGTATGAGTGCACTTTTTGTGGCCTCACAATTTGATGAAAAATAAAACATCATATGGATAATAAATTCCCCATTGATGATTGCATTAGTGGAATTAAGGAAGCACTGCTCCTATTTTCATTAGTTACCTACCAGTTTCTTCAAAGGCTTAACTTGTAGAGACTTTTTTTTCATAGCTTATGTCTATTAGGATTTTATTTCCATGTTATTCACTTAATTTTCTTGTCACCCTATCTTTTTTATTCTCTTTACTAACACCTTGGATAAACTAGGAATTCATATAGTTGTATTGTTAGATTGCATCCATCATAAAAACAAAAAATATAAAAACATAGTTCCCTTTTTGTGTGTTATATTATTTTGAAGTGGTGAACAGATTTCACATCTTATCCAAAGTTATTAGAACTAGTAAAGGCCTCCTCATGAACATTCACATTTATCATAAACTGAGTGAATTCTAGTAGGTTGCAAGATCACCCAAAACCTTAGAGTTGATTTTTGGATTAACTTTTCAAGAGATGAGTTCAAAATAATTTTAGCCATTAAGAATTGTGCAAAATGATAGCTCAACATGTATCTAGATACATAATCTCCTCATTGCTTTTCTTGCCTAGACTAGCTACCACAACACAGAAGCTAGAGGTAACTTGCTCCATTCTTTTCTCACTATCCTTTATTAATTAACAAGGTTCCAGCTCATACTCCTTAAGTTTGTTAAGAATATTTCCAACTTGTCTTTCTAGATGGGCTCTCATAGAATGTTCATGGTCCAGTTCTTTCTGAATAATGCCAAATTTTTTCTTGAGCACCATGATCTCATTATAGAGCCATGATTCACATTGAAGGGATGCCTTCACTTTATGCTTGGTAGTATGAAGGAAAGATAACTTCACTTGATGAGACTCATCCCTACACCCTTCATCATCCGTATTAACTATGTCAATAGTAGTATCCTTATTTTCTATATTGACCTGGATCTCAATGTTTGCATCTTACTTCTCATTGAGCTCCTCTTTATTCTCCTTACTCAGGCTATGCTCTTTTATGAAAAGGACTTTACTCTCATTATTATTTTTAGTATCCATGTCCATTTTCTTCTCACTAGAATTCCTTTTAGAAGGAGAAAGGTGAACACTTTATTTCCCCTCTTCATCCCCTAAAGCTTTAGACCCAATGTTAGAATTAGTTTTCCTATATTTACTGCCCTCCACATGATCTTTACCAATTGACATTCATTTTCTCTTAGAATAACCTTCCAAGTTCAAGTTGAGGTCCCACATTTCCATAAATTCCTCCACATTTTACTTTAGTCTCACATTTGTTACCCTTTTTAGTACTCTTACTATCGCTAGTGCCTTCCTCACTTTTTACCTTAATTTTCTTTGAGTGAGGTTCATTACTACTCACTTTTTTCTTCTTCTCCATGGTCAGAGAGGGTTTAACAACCTTTGTTTTATAGTAATTTTCAATAAGTAAGATTAAACCCTCATGGAGCATAAGGCATGACTTCTTCTTTCTATCTGCTTAGAGGCTTTGAATTAAAGATTATTTCAAATAAAATGGGAAAGATATTCTATCTTTATACTTAAAATGATTTAGGAACACAAAATGAAACTTGTGGACTCTCTTAGCTCTACCATCAATGATAAAATACTCATGAATGCATGATAAAACATCTCTCTATATAACCTTAATTTGGCTTAGGTCCTAGAAATTATTATTCTTCTCTAGATTTTTCTCCTCTTCACCAATTTAGGGAATTTCTTGAGAGTCACATTTGATATATTGGTCTCCTTACTGAATTTAAGACCCTTCATTGGAAGACTCATAATCTCAATGATGAATTCCTTTGACAGCTTCACAGTGACCCCATGTAGTGTAACCCTATCTCCAATCCAATTTTTGAAGAAATACTTTGTAATGTGGGGCTTCTACCCATGAATTTTCTTGATATAAGCTATGGCTTTCCCTTTTTTCAAGATATTCCATACATCCAAATTTTCCTTCCATTCTTTAGACTTATTCAGCTCTTGCTTTCTTAGTTCCACTCCCATCTCATATTTGATCCTGAACCTACAACTAGTCTGATCAATAGTAACCAAAAAGAAAATAAAAGTATATTTTATTTCCAAGAAACCTTTAATCTTGCATCTATGCCAAGTATGATCCATAATTTTACAAAGATACCACCTTGGGATACTCAAAAAATCTACCATACTAAATTCCTTAATTTTCCATGATATTTCCTTCGCTAGCATGTGTGATATCATAGTTAACAATTATTGTTAGCTCCAATTCCTTTCTTAGGTAATCTTTCCAACTCAACTTTGTTTCCCTATAGACCACTTGATTTGCAATCTAGTCAGTAGCTTTGTTGCCTCCCAAAAAATATGAGAAATAAAAACATTATCAAATTTATTAATAAGGTTTTTTATTTCCAATATACTTCCCTCAATACTCTAGGTTATCAAGCTCTTATGATTAAGCATGTTAATAATATTAAGGGAGTCTCCTTCAAACCATATATTCTAAAAACTAGACTCCATTTCCATCCTTGTGGTGAACAAAGTAGTCATTGCCTCAATTTTACAACTTGTAGGCTTGCCTATAGGCATAGCAATAACATCCACAACCCTACTATAATGGTCTCTCAAAACACCTCCACATTCATCTTTTCCTAGATTCACTTTAGTTGAACCATAAAAATTACCTTTGATCCATCCCATTGGTGGAGATCTCTACTTCAAATTTTGGCTATATATGTTATGTTATTGAGTCTTAGAAGAAATCAATAAGTGGCATGCTTAGTAGAGAAAGAGGATAGCTTGAGAGTTGTGAGTTTGGTATGTACTGTAGAATGTATTGGCCATAATCAGGAAGGTGTTATAGCTTGGCATGCATTTTTTTCAATGGATGCAAATCAATAGTTGTTGTTAATAAAATAAAATTAAGTCTTGTTTACTCCTATTGTGTTGTTATTAGATTGGGGATTGGTCACCTTCTTTGGGATATACCTACCTTGTACTCCATTACTTGCTAAGAATTGGATTTAAGAAAGGTAATACATACTTTAATTTATACTTGATAATTAAGTCAAATGATAAGAAATAATTTTTATGATAAAATGAAAGGTGAATTCAAAATGTCTATGATTAGTGAAATGAAGTACTTTTTGGTATTGCAAATAACTCAAATAAAATATGGTATCTTTATATCTCAAACTAAGTATCTTAAGGAATTATTGGTAATATTTGGAATAGAAAAATTCAAAGCAATTAGAACACGTATGGTTATAGGATTAAAGTTGTCTAACAATGATTATTCACCTAGTACAATACAAAAAGGATATAGATCTAAGATTGACATTTTATAGCATTTGGCTCATACAAGACTTGATATTTCTAGTGAATTGGAATTTTAGAAAGGTATGAAGAAATTAATCCTAAGGAAGAACATCTTGTAGTGGTTTAAATGATATTCAAATATTTGAAGGGAACATTGGAATTTGACTTATGGTATGGAAAATCTAATGATTTTACATTATATTCATATATTGATGTTGATTAGGCAAGAAATGAAGATGAAAGGAAAAGCACAAGTGAAGGATAATTTTTCCTTGGAGGAAGGTTGGTATTAAGGTTGATGAAGAAACAAGATTGTTTTTCTTAGTCTATAGTAAAATCATATAATATAGAAATATAAAATAACTCTAATTAGATAATATGATGAATTAGATGCTAAAGGATATTAGTATTACATTTTCCTAAACCTACTATCATGCTTTGTGATAATACAAGTATGCTTAATATGTATAAGAATTGAGTCCTACTTTTAAAGATTAAGCATATTGTAATTATCATTTTTTAAGAGATAAGTTAACCAAGGAGGAAATCATATTGGAATATGTGAGCATAAAAGATAAAGTAGTAGATATATTTACTAAAATAATGGCTAAAGACACATTTGAGTAACTTGGAAGTATGCTTGGTGTGATGGCCCCACCTAGTAAAGAGTAATTGATGCATATTTGTATTAGTTTAGTGTATTCAAAGCATATTTATTCACCTAGACATGATATTTGGTTTTTTCCCTTAGGGGGACTAGTCGTGATTAGTAGAGCTAACTATCAAACTCTTATATAACACTATTTCTTGGCACTTGACATGATTTTGGTTGCAAATTAGCTAGATCTCGTAAAGGTACTTCGATGAAGACTATCATTAAAGGGGGAAATTTTCAGAAGATCAATTGATATTTTGCATATTGGCACCTTTTCCATTGATATCAAAGTTGGGGTAGTAGATCAATGAAAAACCAATTTGAAAAACCTATGCAGAGAAGATTCATGCAAGAGTGTATTAGAGTTGAAGTTTGTATATATTGAGGATATTCAAAAAATTGTATTATGTTGTCAACATGATACAAATTAATTTTGGATTGATGGTTTTTCACCATATCTTTCCATTAATTCAAAAGGGGGAGATTGTATAGAATTGATATTTTTTCTTTCACCTAGATGTATTGCTTTGATGTTGTATTGATGACTAGTTTTGTCATTGATGACAACATATGTGTGTGTGTAATCATGACACACCCAAATTTTATATACCATAAGCTGATTTTATGTATAATGAAGTTGGTGATATAATTTTGTATGAAATGTTATACTTTTGTTGAATAATGAGTATAAACATCATATCTATTTTCATTGAATCTTATGTTGAGTTCTAGATGAGTTACAACTTGTTTGGTGAAGATTGGTAGCAAACTAGTGTATATGGAATGATGACAGAGATAATTGGTAGTATTTTTGTTGTATCTTATTGGCAATAAAGAACTAATGTCATCAATATTGGGATATTATATAATACTTGTTCATTCATGTGTGTTTTAGAGCGAGAGGCATTTGGACTATTCCTAGAAGCTCATTATTGTGTAACATGCCATATATATCACTACTAGTTTATACTATTGAGGAAATGTATATTTTATCATTATAAAATATAACATCTTTGTTCTAACATGTGGGAACCTTATTTTAATATTTTTAATGATTCTTGGGAAGGTGTGTATGCCTTAGCATGGACCTATGTAACTAAATGTACATTGGGGAAGCTCTAAAAGACTGATCTAATTAGTTATTTACAAAGGATATAAATGAAAGTTATTTTCCTTAGTTGGGTATCATCATTTATGCTATGCACATGATTATTTTACGTCGATGTGAACTTATATGTTGGATGATCAAAGAAGATGAGATGTATTTTTTGGAATTACTTTAGAATAACTAAGAGGTCAGGGGAGTGAATCAGTTATTCAAGGTCCAGATGTAAAAAATAAAACTTTTCACAATTTAGTGAACCCATAAAACATTCATACCCATCCATGCATTCATAGTGTATTTACTAAAACTTATATGTTACTGTTAAATCAACTTGTAGAAATGTAAAGCATGAAACACAACACATTCATCAACACACTTGACACAATGATTTACGTAGAAACACAATTTGGGAAAAACCACTAGTAACATGCTACTCCTTTTCACTCTTCTAAAGTGATACCCTATGAAAGGCCAACCTTGTTAAAGCTTACAATACACACTATTAAATGTGACCAGGTCAAGGGATTTCAATCACCTTGTTAAAAGTGAGCCTTGTTAGAGGACTTTAGGCCATTGATTTGAATGCCACCCTATTAAAGGATTTTCCAATGACTATTAGGTCAACCTTAATCCAAAGGATTTACCCTAGACTAATACAATTGCTAGAAAGTAACAATAGAGCTTTGATCTGATACAACTTACAACTTCAATTGTATATTATAGATCTCTATTTAGTCCTCACTTCTGCTTGGATTTTACTCTCTCTAGCTCTGACAACTTATTCACCCTTCAAGCATTCATCTCCTTAAGCCTTCTTGCTTGGTATGCCATTGCAAACTCTTCTCTTGGGTCACTTGATGAAGAAAAACCCTTAATTCCTTCTTCTCCTTAGGTTCTCACACCAATCTCTCTAACCCATTTGCTTCATGACTAGACATTCTAATATATAGGAAATTAGAATATTTTCCTACTCATTATCCATAATCTAAATTAGGGGTTTGGATGGATTAGGTGGGATACAATGTATCTACCCCATATCTATCCTATTCTAGAAACTTCTCCTAGAATTTATTTGAATTCACCTAAAATGGTTTACATCAAATTTTGTGCCACTGGCTCATCAATCTTATCTTCCTCCTAGTTCACAAGTTCCAAGAAAACAAACTTGTTGGCTTAGATTTGGTGAATCTTTGATCTTTATCATAATGTAGTAGCTTGACACATACTATGTTACTCGACATCAACTATAAAATCGTTGAGTATCAACTAGATTTTATTGTTTCTTGAAATCAACTAGAATTTACTCAACATCAACTATCTTGCTTGACATCCACTAGAATTTACTTTCACTGGTCTCCAACTGACTTTCTGCTTGGCTTGCACTAACTTTTCTTGGCACCTACTATCCACTTGGTCAAGCTTGGAAGAGAGACTTTATTTAACTTATTCTTCTAACTTTCTAGGTGCAGCCAACCATTTTGTAACCTTAAGTAGATCATCAATAGATCATGTCATCACTATCTTAATTGATCCTTGTACTTCATTACATAATCATAACTCAACCTTTCCTCTAGGTGATTTTGTTATGTCTTGTTGATCAAATCCTCTTCATCAATAAACTAAGTGATAGTACTTGAATCTTATAAGTAATTGTCTTACTAGAAAATAGTAGGTTTGACACCAGTGAAAAAAAAATGATTGAAACACATAATCTTCTTTAACAATCTCCTTCTTAACAATATCTTTTCCAATGATCTTTTTAATCAGATATCAATAGTATTTATTGGATGATTGAGGTGAGCTTCAAAGGAATTATGGCAAGTAATTTGTAGATCAATTAGTTCATAATTTTGGATATGTTATCTTGAAGGTTTATCTTTCACACTTGTTGGAGTATTTATGTAGTATGTCTTATCATCCTTCAATAGGGTTGGAACCCTCTATGTAGGGTTCAAGTTCTCCTACAAAGGATGTTTCCTCTAATAAGGATTTTTGTACTAAATGCATTATATTTAACTCCTAATAGGTCACATCCTTCCACAAGGAACTTATATATTAGTACATTATCTTGTGGGTTACATCTCCATTGGAGTTTTCTATTAGGATTGACCTTAGACAAAAATAGCAATTACATGCAAATATAAACAATATTAGAAAATATAGATTGCACAAAAGAGAACACAAGACACCAAGATTTAATGCGGTTCACCAAAACCCTAGGCTAAATCCACCAAACAAAAAATCCAATATTATTATGATCTAGTGATTACAAGTTGATTACAATCTATAATCCCTTAGAACTCAATATTGTTGCAAGAAGAAATTTTTGCATCACACATAATGAAACAATCCCTAACCCTAAGCCCTTTCATAAAAGTATTTTTTCTATTTTAGGGTTAAAATTAGTTACAATATGTCAGCCATAAAATATTGATAAAATAGCCCAAAAATTTTTATGTAGCATGTACAATACTTCCTTGATCAATCACCACAAGCTAACATTTTCCCTATATTCAAGGGCTTCCAAATCATTGTGTTATGGTGTGTGGTTTCTTATTATTGTGCATTATTATTTTAATGATTATAGATTAGATTTATTTGGTCACAAATGATTCAATCCCCCACCCCCTCTAAGTTGTGTGTTGACTTTATTTCTTAACAATCATCCAAGTAAAGAATAAATGGAACACCACTAGTTAAGATATAATCTACGAGATGATACTAGTTATAGATAAAAACTTTAATAACCACTACATAAAGAAATTGTTATTGTCTTGCATATTTCAGCACATACCTAAAACTGTAATAGGAATTTAAAGATTTTATTCTCAAGTACTTCCCAATTTAGTATCATCACAAGATAGGATCAAGAACCCCTTTTATTAAAATCTCTAAACAAGTATTTATAAAACCTTTTAAATTTTGAATAGAAAGGAACATAAAAATCCCTTCAAAATTTTAAAACTTAAAAAACAATCCTTTAAAATAGTAAATCCAAAATTAATCTTCTTTCCTTTTTCATGATGTCATAAAATAGAAATCCTATGCTTTAAATTTTACTAATGAATGTTATAAGTTATTTAATATTATCTTTTGAAAATCCATACTTATCTATAAATTTTATTAATAATAATGATGTTAAATATTTTCTTCTTCCCTTATTAAAATACTAATTGTAAGTAATAATAGTCAATTTTTGTTAATTAAAGCATTATTAATACTCAATAAAATAAAATTACAATAGAGAAAATTATTAGTCTGTTTCCTAGATGATTAAATAGATAGAGAGATTTATAAAAAACTTTATTTGGAACAAGAATATGGATGATAATAAATGGATTCACTTGATATCCTTACAAAGCACAACAAAGGATAAATGGAATGGTGGCACACGAACACATGATTTAGTAAGTATAAATTTATTAATGCAATTAGATTTCCACAATCCATGATTTATAATGCTAAGTTTTTGGAATAGATTGTGTAGAGATTTTTCATCAACGTTTCGAATCACATTACGTGATCCATCATCAGGAAGAGAGAGCAAGAGGTGTCAAACAATGTAAGATGCAAATTTGGCACAGGGTCACTAATTAAAGAAGACCTGGAAGAGAGGGACTGCACATGCCCCAACACAAGTCAAAAGAAGTAAAATAAAATAAAGACAAAAAACAAACAAACATGGGGGAGAGACTAAACCCACCAAGACACAAAGTGAAAGCACCAAGAGAGATAACAAAGGAAATAAATAGGACAAGACAATAAACTACAAAAAGGAAGCAAATGGTAAGAGTTAGTATATGTACAAATATAAATATATAGTAGAAAAATATATTACCTATATAAGAACAAAACTAAAACCTATACATAGTGTCAACATATGAATATGCCACATAAATGTAAAAATATATACCATATAATACTACCAATTAATAATAAGAAATAAAATTTTAAAAAGGTGCAAAAATAAATAGATAAATAAATAAACCAAAATATAAAAATAAAAGTAAAAATTAAAAGATAAAATTAAAATTAAAATTAAAAATAACAACATAAAAAACATAAACAAACATGCACACACACACACACACACACACACACACACACACACACACACACACACACACACACACACACACACACACACACACACATATGCAATATATAAAAATAGTTAAGAATGTTCAGCTAGTGCTCATTCTTTCTTGACCAAACATCACATATGTTTGGAGGACACGTAAATCATTTCCTACAAGGACAACTATTTTAAGAGGAAGCTTAAAGAAGCCGTTGAAATTATTAACCACCCCATCAACCTCAATCGTGATGATGGATGGCTTCTCAACCCCTCGTGGCATCCTTTTTTGACTTTTGTAGAGAAACACCCTCGTTGTGTTGGTTAATCTCTTTCTCTCTTTGTACCTTCTTGCTTGGTTGCTCCCCCTCTCCTCAATTCTTGTCCTTTCTCCCCCTCTCCTCTCCTATGGTGCCTTGCACCCTTCCCCTAGGTTGGCCACTTCTTTTGTGTCTTTAGTGATTCTTCCTCTCTCCTCCTCATTCTTTCCTATCTTATTTGTTTTTGTCTCTTTGTGAGTGGTATGATTCCCTCCCCCCCCCCCCCCCCCCCCCCCCCCCACCTTTTTCTCTAGTCTTCTTGAGGTCCTTGTTACTGGTCTTCTCCTCCTTCGGAGTTTGGGTCTTCCTTTTGTGTTGCTCTTTCGTCCTTCATTCTTTTGTTGGAGTTCTTCCTTTCTTTGTGTTTCCATCCTTATATTCTCTTTTCAAAATACACCATACATTTATACAATTTTCTCTTGTTGCATATATGATAATATATTTCATATATATATTTGTTTAGCATTCTCTTGCTTTTTGTATCATATGTATCTATTTCCATATGTTGGTTATGTATGGGGGTTGTTTATTTATTTTTTATTTTTTATATTTTTTTGCATATATATTCATCTAGTTGTGTATATGGGCACATTATATATATATATATATATATATATATATATATATATATATATGCATGTTTGTTTGTGTTTTTTATGTTGTTATTTTTAATTTTAATTTTAATTTTATCTTTTAACTTTTACTTTTATTTTTATATTTTGATTTATTTATTTATCTATTTATTTTTGCACCTTTTTAAAATTTTATTTTTTATTATTAATTGGTAGTATTATATGGCATATATTTTTACATTTATGTGGCATATTCATATGTTGACACTATGTATAGGTTTTAGTTTTGTTCTTATATAGGTAATATATTTTTCTACTATATATTTATATTTGTACATATACTAACTCTTACCATTTGCTTCCTTTTTGTAGTTTATTGTCTTGTCCTATTTATTTTCTTTGTTATCTCTCTTGGTGCTTTCACTTTGTGTCTTGGTGGGTTTAGTCTCTCCCCCATGTTTGTTTGTTTTTTGTCTTTATTTTATTTTACTTCTTTTGACTTGCATTGGGGTGTGTGCAGTCCCTCTCTTCCAGGTCTTCTTTAATTAGTGACCCTGTGCCAAATTTGCATCTTACATTGTTTGACACCTCTTGCTCTCTCTTCCTGATGATGGATCACATAGTGTGATTTGAAATGTTGATGAAAAATCTCTACACAATCTATTCCAGAAACTTAGCATTATAAGTATAAATTTAGCTTTTGGAACTAAGTATTAGGAAATTGTATCCAAATTTAGACACATGGCGGGATTATTTAATGAGGGAAAAATACTTAGATTCCATGAATCATTTTAGGATATTTTTGGTAGGTACTCCCCAGTTGGCTCTAAGATATGGAATTTCATATTTTCATCTTGATACATTATCACCAACTATGTTTCTTTGGAATTTCATTCTGGGGAGGACGTCAATTTTTGGTTAGACTTGTGGAATAGTTTCATGCCTTTGAATGCTAATCAACCACTTTAGGATATATGTGAAATGATGCCTCCTATTTGGGGTGAAAAATATATTCAATATGTCAATGTTGTGGATATTATCTTGGGGAAAGTCTATGTAGTGCCTACCCTCATTCACATTTTTTCTGGACATATTATTGCTATTATTATCAGACTATGATGGACTAGTTTTATGTTGATGGATTAGTGGTATTGGTTTGAGACTATCAGACATTATGTTATGGATTCAGTGGATATATGAAGAGATCATTTAGACTTTACTTTTCATGCATACATGATGATCATTATATTATTTTTAGCTATTGTTGATGATTAGTTAGATGGTTATTATCTTATGTGTTTTATTATGGATACTTGCCCCATACTTGCATGTGTATGGTGTGTGTGTTTTCTTATTGTATGGCATTTTTTATGTGGTTAAGGAAGGGAGTCATAGTCACCTGCTTAGTCGGGATCTACACGATGCACCACTTCCTTCCATTGTCTGTTTAGCGTAGCATTATATATATTGTATGTACATGCATGGGTTTTTTTGCAAGTTGTAGGTACCGGGTATCGACTTCCCTGAATTGCCAGGATGAGCGTACCCTATTATACTATCTCAATGATAAGAGAAGGGAGATAAATTCTCAAGTCCAAATCCCAAACCCTTAAACCAATTGTCCTAGTGAGGTAGGACAAGTATCTGGATATTTTACCCACCGAATGTGTCGGATGACATAATTCGTGATTTTAAACCCTTTAGACTGATTTTGAGTGATTTGCTCTATGATGGGTTTTCATATTTTATTCTTGGAGGTCTATGGTGAATTTTCTATTAATTAAGTCTTAATAAATAGATTTAATTAATAAATTAATTATTTGAGAAAATTAATATAAAATATCATGTTATTTGATATTTTGATTATAATTAATTAAATGAGAATTAATTGAGGAAAAAGAATTAAATAAAAGAAAATTAGAAATTAAAATTAATAATAATAATAAAATAATAATAAGTAATAAATAAATAATAATAATAAAAGTTATAAAAATTAAAATGAAAGTTATAAAGATTAAAATGGAAGTTATAAATATTTAAATAGAAATTATATAAAAAGTAAATTGGAGTTATAAGCTTGCATGGGAATTAACGCACTTTTCTAATTCTCATGTGTCAAAAACATAGAGGTTTGTGCATCAATTAAGCACATGGTGTCTACAACCCTATGGCTCATCTTGAAGGTTGGAAAAGACCCTTGCTTAGTTGGTGACAACTTCCAGCTGTTTCTAGAAGCATTCTAGATGTTTCTTGAAAGCTCTTTATATTTAGGCATTCATAGAAGCTTAGATATAGCGATAGGAGTGCAAATTGGAGCATTGGAGGACTCGAGAACTCTGAAGAAGGGAGGAGCTTGCTCTGTAGGTTTCTGAGGAAGAGCGAATTAGCATCAGAATCTGAGTAGATTCTGGTGATTTTACTTATGCTATTTTCGCATCATGCATTCCCTGTCTTCTTCGTGTCTTCCATATGTCTTTTGAAGAATTTCATAATTTATTGTGCATTCTCAATATGGGTAGATTAATTTATTTGAGAATCTTTATATGCATAGATCTGAAAAGAATACGGGGCTAGGGTTGAATTTTAGCCAAAATCATTAGAAAATTATTGAGAAAATTTAGAAAGTAAATATTTATAGAAAACTCATAAAATTATATATATATTCTTTGTGGAAAATATATATAGAAACACACATATATATACATACATATGTATATATATATATATACATATGTATATATATATATATACATATGTATATATATATATATACATATGTATGTATATATATATATATATATATATATATATATATATATATATATATATATATATAAAATTGGAAAAGTCGATTGTCAAATCGCAGTAATAAACTTTATTAAAAATTTTGAATTCGCGTCGGAGGGAAAAAAATTTTAAACGTTTATAGAAAAAATAATAATAATTTACATATTGGGTGGGGCCGGAATTGCACCCCCCCGTACCCGTGCCTTTGAATGGATCGCTAGGTACCTGCTACGTAGCGTACCTGCGACAGTGCCATCAAGGCAACAGTCGCAGGGTACCTACGGCAGATGTCACTTCAGTGATAGTCATTGATAAGACGACATTTATGATTTGGCTCCGTTTTGTTAAAAGGAAAGAACGTAAGCTATGAAATTTGACTTTTATTGTTATTAAATTTTCATATGTTATATGATATAAATCGAAATTATTAATTCAATTTTATAAAATGCGATAATAATTATTTATATATTTATATATGTATCTATATATATATATATGTAATATGTAAATATGTTATTAATAAATTTGAATTATTATTATTTGATAAAAGAATTAAGGGTTCATCTTTTATGATGAGGAATTATTTTATAATATTAAGGTTTAATTAATAGTTTTTAATTATAAATATAAATATATATATATATATATATATATATATATGAAATTAGTTGGCGGATGTCACTTCAGTGACAGTCGTTGATAAGACGACATTTATGATTCAGCTCCGTTTTGTTAAAAGGAAAGAACGTAAGCTATGAAATTCGACTTTTATTGTTATTAAATTTTCATATGTTATATGATATAAATCAAAATTATTAATTCAATTTTATAAAATGCGATAATAATTATTTATATATTTATATATGTATCTATATATATATATTTAAATATAAATATATATATATATATATGTAATATGTAAATATGTTATTAATAAATTTGAATTATTATTATTTGATAAAAGAATTAAGGGTTCATCTTTTATGATGAGGAATTATTTTATAATATTAAGGTTTAATTAATAGTTTTTAATTTTATATATATATATATATATATATATATATATATATATATATATATATATATATATATATATATATATATATATATATATATATATATATATATATATATATATATATATATATATATATATATATATATATATATATATATATATATATATATATATATATATATATATATATATGAAATTAGTTGGTAGTTTGATGGGGAACGATTTCAACAAAATATTATAATTGGAAAATAGGGTTTTAGACTTATAAAGGAAAACCTTTATCCATCCAAAATAATATATGAGTTAGGAAAAATTGTACAAAATGTTCCTTCATTCATTTTCCAAACTTGGAAACATAAACTAAGATCTCTACATTTAAATTCAAGTTGTAAATTTAGCAAAACCAAAACACGTGTTTGCATTGTGTATTCTTTATGCTATTGTTTTGGGTTTTGGGTTAATTAGTGTTGACCAATATAGGACGTCTACCAGAGGCTTGGAGATTATGTGATTGTGATGTCATGATGATGTTTTAATCTCGATCTTTATAAATCCAACCATGGTTATGTGATGGAATGCTCTATGTATAGGATGTGATTACTGATTGTTATAGTTGAGATTCTTATGTATGAGACACTTGACTTAACCATTATTTTTGGTCATCGATCAGTTATCCTTGGTTATTTTCTAGTCACCATGATGGGACTGTGATGTGGATTTATTCTTGATGATGTCATGATGTGACATGTTTGACTCAACCATTTTTGGAGTCTTCGATCAATTTGATTGAGATATATTTTAGTTATTGAGAACCATTGGATACTTTGATTATCAGTGATACTTCAGTTGCCAATAGAGAGCTGTTGTGTTCATGATTTTCTATGGATGTTAGCTCATGGAGATTTGATGCTTTTATGCATATTTGATGATTTTATTATGGATTATCTTTTGTGATTTTGAGATTTATGATTCCATAAACATTAGGGTAGGATATATGCATGTAGTGATGGGAAGTGGCTTGCAATGGGGGCCGGGGCCCTAAGATGTTGCCAGGGTAACTCATTGTAAGTTGGATTAATAAGTGATAACATTCACACCTAATACTAACTGAATGAACCTAAAAAGATAAGAGTTTTTTTCTCGCCCATGCCTTGAGTGCTTGTACAGGCTAGGATGGGAGTAGTGAGATGCATCGTTGCAACCTTGCATTCCGTAGTATGCCTTATCAGTATGAGAGGATACTAGTGGCCCCATGAGATTAGTATGCATAGTAGGTTCCTACATGTCATTGTGTGCCTCTGGGATTAGATGTCAGATTTTGTGTTTGGAACCTTTGAGTTAGTATACTTTTAGGATTCCTGGACTTATGGAAATTTGTGTATGTGTTATGGATACCCTGTTAGGGACTTGAGATTATCTCCTCAGCATGGTGGGAGTGGACCACTTACTTACCACGCAGTCGAGTGGTAGTGTATTTTCCACTCTTATCATTTTGAGATTCATTGAGACATCATGGGTGATGCATCCTTCATGATGGTGGATATGTATCTTTTTTATTGACGATTAACATATGTTAGATGATGTTATCTTATGCTTTTATTTTCATGTTAGATTACTTTCTACATATGATGTTGTATATGTTAGGAGTGACATTCCTACTATGTTAATACCGATGATCTCTTCGGTGATTTGGAATGTTACGCATAGAGGGATGGCAAGGATCCACGATGGTCTAATGATGCTATTAACGGTTGGGAGGAACCATGCACTTAGATTATTATGTTTGATCTTTATGATGGATGTATATGTCTTCTATGATGATGTACCATGTGATTATCTTTACTTTGATGTATCATGGATTAGAATAGGAAGATGTACCTTATTCTATGTATGTATATTCTTTTGAGCTTGTCATACCCTGTGACATGTACAGTGGATGATTGAGTATTTGATATGTAATGTATAAAAATTGGACTTATCATTATTATTTCATGTGATTGTTGTACTAGATGGATTCATGTATGTTAGTTAATTTGGATGTAATCCAACATTAAGGGATCTTAAAGAATGTAACATGTTATGTAAGTTATGTTTAATTTCAGATGGACATTGCTATTGCTTCTATTATTGTGCATTAGTTATATGTGGTGTTTACTTTCATGAAGAAAAAAAAAAATGCTGCTAAACTTAGTGAAATTCTAGGTTAATTCTTTGGATCCCTTGGCGGGGCATTACAGTCTATTAGAAAGATATTTCACTTCTCCCTATCTCTCATTTTTTAATCCTTATACTACAAAAAAAAACTTTTAAAAAAAAATAACCTTTCCTTCTAAAGTAAAGGATGTCATTATTTGGCTTCCATTACCTTCAAGACAATATTTAATAAAATTGGGATACAAATTTATTTAGGCTCTAGACTATTAGACCATTCCCCATAGAGCTTATAGTATGTTTTGGAGAAATATGGTCACTCTACATGATGAAAGCTTTACTTGGTTGGTTCTTTAGAAGAAGGTACTAACTAGTGATAGCCTTTCAAATCTTAATGTAAGTGCCTCTTTCTAGTGTATCCTTTTTGGTCATAGAGGATATTGATCATCTCTTTTTGCAATATATGTTTTCTCTTACCTATTGGCAATATAAGTTGTGCAAACTCCATTATTTTCTTACATTTCTAATTTCACTATGAGACTTATTCCAATCTTGACCCATCTTGTATTTGAATGCTATGTTTTCTAATATTTGGTTGATCATTCCCTCAATTTTCTTTTGGTTATTAAATTGAGGGAAAGGAATAAGTTGATGCTCCACCAATATCATCTCTACAAGAAGTCCATGCATGAATTGTTTCAGATTATGTAAATGTACAAATTCATATATCCATAAAAAAATTCACTTTGGTTACTAACATTTCATCATGAGATAATCGTATTCTTAAATGTTGGCTAAATTTTAAAATTCCAACTTCCAATTAGATTTTGTCTTCCCCAAATTTTGTATGATTAGAAAGGAAGTAAAATGGTTGAAACCCCTTCTACCATTTTTTAACTCAATGTAGATGGTTCTTCTCATGGTAACATTGGTGTTTAAACTACTATAATATGTATCAAGAGATACCTTTGGAGGGTTAATCATTTATAAGGCCATACCTTTTCCTTCTAATATAAAAAATTAATTAAAAAAATTGGCTCTTTCTCATAGTGTATTAATTGCATCTTATTTGCATATCAAAAAAATTCACTGAGGGTGATTCATTGGTCCTAATTGAGGCACTTAGGAAGAAAATATATCATAATTGGAAAAATCAAATATATTCTTTATAGACTATGGTATATGTTGGAAAAAAATTATTCTTATTTGATTACACATATTTATAGGGAAGGGAATTCCCTTGTAAACAAAATTGCAAGTTTGTATAGTGACTAAGGGGAGTATGAGTATAGTTCAAATGGGGAAGAACGAGTTAGATTTCCATGGATTTGAACATTATTAGAACTAAAATGAGCTCTTGAGATTATTTTACAAGATTTTAATGCTTTTTTTCCAGTTGTATTGGTCATGATTTTTTAAATATTTTATACAATGTATATACTTGGGTGTGGTTCTATGGTAGTGATTTCATAGTTCATACCATGTGTTGTGACCCAAACTTTTTGGATTGCTTATTATATTCATATTCCTAATCATAAGATCCTTTGCACATTTTTTTTAGAAATTAATTACCAACATCCATATATCACTTCTTATTTTCGTACAACATTTTGACAAGGTTGTTAGAAATATGAAATACTGAGAGGGGGATGAATCAGTATTTCAAAAACTTTATCCCAAAACTGGATATCTTAACAATTTTATAATATGCATAAGAAATTAAACTAACTATGTTAAACAATAAATACAACTATGCAATAAGAGAACTCATAACACCATTTTTTTAACTAGGGAAACCTTGGCCAAGAGAAAACCCTAGTTGGGATGGTACCCACAAAATAATCCACTAATCAAAAGTATCTTGTGAAAAATATTGACTCTGTTAGGAGTCTATTACATCTATATAGTGTCTCAATCCTTGTTAGAGAAATAGGCCTAATTAGAAGCCTCAACCCTATTAGGAGTTTTTATATACAAATACAAAATGTATGGAAGATGAGCCCACTTCCCAAAAATGCAATGTACAATATAGTTCCTTCAATACATAGAAATAGATACAAAATCCTCTTTACATTGTTGTTGATATCTTTAATATATGATATTGGCTTTTTTGCTCATCACATAATTCACATTCCTCAAATCATACATTAGAATTTACACCACATTAAATTACATTAATATCACATTGCATTTCTTAGTCACTTACTTAACTTCACATTCACAATCTTTCCTCTATACCTTGCTAATTCACAATTATCTGCCTTGTCAGCCTTCATGTCTTTATACACTTTACAAAATACAATATTAACTTTTTCCCTCTTAGAGTTAACATCTAGGATGCAGTACCTAATTATTTAAGTAATTATTTCATAAAAATAATAATTCCTTAATCCAAAATACCCATTTCTTTATCATGCTCCATTTTGCCTATATGTTGTTGTAATTGGTAATCTAGCCATAACTCTAACCATACAAATTGTACAATCTTGTGCACTCAACAACCAAAACTCTATTTGTGCTTCCAGATACATTGTATGATACTTAGGCAATTTTCTAAGTATACATGTCAATACTCCATCTTCATGATCTGCCTACTTTGTATGATTGATACATTGCCATAAATGACAACATCAACATGTCGAACCTAGCCAAACTGTCAATAGAGGTGTCATTATCTTATGATGATTTTTTATTATTGGATTTTATAGTAACACTTCACACATGTTTTTTTTAACAAAAATAAGTAAATTTTTTTGGGAATTTATTTTTTAGATAGATTTAATGGAGAATTTTGATCATTCTTCTCATAATTTAACTACAAATTGGTTACTTTTGTTCTCCTGTATTTATTCATTATAAACCCTTGCATTAGGTTGTGAGTGATTAATTAAGCTTTCCTTATCATCCTGACTTAGGGTTTTTCTAGTGCAAGCCAAGGACCCAAGCTATGAAGGTCATGTCCTTTTCCTATGGAGGAAAATGGAGTATCATCCCTATAATTTGTGAATTTATTTTCAAATTTTTTGAGGATGCCAACTAAATTATTCAACCTGTCATGGATGGCGACCTAGGAAATTTCTTCAACACTCATTATCAAATGTGTAAGCATGTGGTTTATAGTATTATTGATGAGGAATTCCTCTCTAATTTCTTATAAGGTAATCTGTCCTTAGAAAGTTATTTATGTGTTTTCTTCTAATAGTATAGAGTTAACCCAAACTTCATGTCATTTTCATGACTCTCTACAACATTTGTTTTCTACCTTGTCTTGTCCCTAATGGAACCCTCTATTTAGCATTGCTTATCTAAAATCTTTGGCATGATGATGGTTTCCTTGGCTGTCTATTCTACTAGGGTCTCCTCTTGGATAAGAGTATTTATTTCTTTGCATTCAACATCAAACTAGCTTTTGAAAAATGATATTTTTTCTTTTTGCATGACTTCCTCCATTATAACCATGGGGATTTGAGTATAACTTTTTTGAACTACCATAGGGCTCAATTTTCTTCCATTTTTACCTTTTTCTTTCAACATGATGATGATCATGTTCATGTGTTAGTGCTAAGTGCTTTTTGTGTGTGTCAAAATTGTACCTTTAGGTATAAATAAAACACCTCAATAAATTATTAGGTTAATGATATGAGAAACTGACTTATTTCCTTCTATTCAACAGGAGTATGATGCTTTCAAAACTCAAGCATTTTTAGTGACAATAGAAGCTATCAAAATGAAGGATTTAATATGAATGCAATCTACTTTTTTTTTGGATTTTTGTATGCAAATAAAATGTATCAATATAGATGATTGAAAAGATGATGAATGTAATCTATATGAACTTAGTAATAACAAAATCTTAATGAAAGTGATTTACAATATCTCTAGAGGAAATTTAGCATTATGACTTTACTCTTAAATTGTAGACAAGAAATGAAGGTTAGGAAGCCTCTTTTTTGTAAGACTCAAAGATGAGTTTGGGATGAGTTCAATACATGAACCTCCTATTGATCAAATAGCTCAAGAGGTGGAAGCATAACTTCCTTTCCTTGGTTGGGAGTGATAGGAGAATTGACTAGTTGATCTAAGTTAGATTGCTTAGTTAACTAACTCTTTTTTTATAGAAACAATGTAAAAATTCCCTTGACTTTCCTTTTTATTTATGCATGGTCAAGTTAACTATTTTAATTTAATTTTTTATTCACTCAAACTCTATTTTTGAATTATTTTTTTCAATTTTAAAATTTGGAGAAGATGATTGAATATTTATCTCATGTAATAATATTTTCTCAATTAATCAATGTTTTATTCAATAACTAATATTTTTGAAGATTTAAGTCAATTTAATCATTTTAATCCCCTTTTCATGTGTAATTGGAAAATGGGTTCAATTTAATTAATATGTTAGGACACTAAATTATATTAATTTATTTAATGCCAATTAATGTTGATATTTAGAATTAATTGATTTCTTGAGGATTATTGAAAGGTGAGTATTTTATGCAATTTGATACTCAGATTAGATAAGGTGGTAGAAATAGATGACCATTTAGTTTAGGACTTTTATATTTTTTGATCAATTTTTGAGATTAGGGGCATCTATTTAATTATGAAGCTATTCGTGAAGATAGATAAGAAATCAACTCTAAGATTGATTGGATGAAGTATGATTGATTGATTGACTTTGACTTAGAATTATCAAAGGTAACCATCGGTCTTTGACTTAGAACAATCAAAGATTGCTTGAAGATTTACTTTGACTTAGAATGATCAAAGCTTGATTAAAGCTTGACTTTAACTTAGAATGGTCAAAGATTGCTAAACATTTACCTTTGACTTAGAATGGTCAAGGATTATTTGAAAAGATTAGGACTTTTTGTTTGATATAGATTTGATGAAAATGATGTACTTCTCATGATAAGATTATTGGTAGTGATGAGGACTTTGAATCTTGATTAGGTTAATATATCGATGTATTTGATGAAATAATGCATTAATCCAACCCCTTGAGAGTGAAATGAAAGATGAATTACATTCTATGATAATTAGAAATGACAAATAGTTGATAAAGTATGATTTATAGAAGAGTCAAAGCATCTTTTGCATCATTTGGAGGTCTTGTTGACCAAGTTTGACTTTGTTAACTAAAGTTGAAAATTTATGATGATATTTGAAAGTTTAATAAAAATAAGTTTTGATAGAGTGGGGTAGACCCACCTCTCATGTTGGAAACCCTAGAACAATGGCTTTCTTTGCATTGTCCAATTAGATTTTTTATGTGAAAGAGTTTACTGGTATGGGGAGTATCTAAATCTTGTGAAAGTCTTGGAAACAATTTTGCATTATCTATTTACTTGTATAAAAAGGATAGTTTTTCTTTCTATTGTTTAGATTTTTTTTTTTTCATTTTTTTGTCTTATTATTATCTTCATTTTCCCTTGTAGGACTTGTTTACATGTTTGTAGTATACTTTTAACTATTTCTATAGATTTTTATGACTCAATTGTTGATCCATTTAATGGGTTCCCTTTTATAGGCTGACTATTTAGATATTATTTTTTGTGTTACATCCACTGATCCAACAACTTGTTAGAGAGTTATTTGATGTCAAGATGGCCCACATTGACACTCTTGGTCCATTACATCTTCATGATATCCCTGAAATTTGGGTGAATCATGGTGTCCTCACTACACTAGTAGAGCATTTCTATAGTGAAACAAACACATTTCACATTCTCCTCGATGAGATACAATAATTCTCGAGGATTTATTGAAATATGAGGATTTATTTCTATGGTCCTTGTGTTAGGTTTGATTCAGTACCTCCTCCTGGTATTGAGGTGCTTAGAGAGATTTTCTAGGAAGATATTATTTTGGACCCATCCCCTAGGATGCGTTAGTCCAAAGATATGGTCAAAGTCATTACCTTAAAATTGTTCTTGGAGGTTTCTTTGGATGTTATATGATTCCTAGAACCAAGGACAACATGGTCTCAACTATAGGTGGGGTCATATGTTATAGAGGATGCTACAACATCCAACTCAATTTGGATGGGGCTAGTGCATGCTAACACACATGTATCATGAGATGCATAAGGTTGCATATTGTCATGCTAAAACCATGGTTGCAAGGGTATTTGTTCTTCAATTGTGGGCATGGAAGCATCTATCTTTGAGGATAAACAACAACCCTTATAAAGCTATATCTATTAGTACCATAGAGATATTAAGTAAGACATATTATTGAAGATCACAACTTGATGATTTGAAGACCTTAGCTAGGTACAAAGCCATGGGATAATATCCAATCTTAGCTTTTTAAGAATGTATAGTCCATGAATATTAATAAGAGAAGATAGGGTGAATTAGTTATCCAACTAATATCACAATAATCAACCTTATTAAACTTTAACCATATGAGCAATATAATCAAAAACCACAACAAGATAATCATACATAATAACACTAGATATTTTAACTAGGGAAACACTTGATTAGAAGAAAATCACAATGGGGATGGTACCCACAAGATGGTGTACTAATATAAATATTCCTTGTTAGAGGATGGACCCTGTTAGGAGTCTATAACAACATTCAATACATATCAATCCCTATTATGAGACTTTAAATCCCTTTTAGGAGATTCCAACCTTGTTAAGAGTTGTTCCAACCCTATTAGGAGTTGTGGAAGATAGTTAGACCCACTGCCCAAACAACTTCAAGGGTAAGACCAATGAATCCACTATCCAAACGATCTCTATATTATTCCTTGTAGAACAAAAGAAATGAATAGTACTTTCTTACTTTTTCCTATCAACTAGACCTCTACTCCTTTTGATATTGTAACTAGATCACAAAAATCACATCAAATAATCCCTTGGATTGCTTACCCACATTCAATAAACAATCTGCTCCTTTTCACACTTTTCATCTCATATAACAACACACTTAATCATATTACATATAAGGAAAGAATCTTTCCTTTATATCATATCTTCAAAATAATTCCTTGAGTCAGCCTTGAGGCTTTCTTAATTAATTATAATAATATAATTAATTAATTACAATTATAATAGCACTATTGACTCACAGTCTACACAACTTTGCACATGTACAATACTAGGGCTTGTGAATCTACTAACATCATCATCAAACTATCCTTTATTATTGACTGACTAAACATCTTCTTATTATACCTTAGATGAAAGATATAATACAAACATCATAAATTAATTTCCAAACACTCTGTTTTTGCACTGCTCTCAGTAAATTAAGTACAACTTCTATACATCTTTGACCTATGTATTGTGCATCAAACCTCATCATTAGGACACTATAAATTAAGTACAACTTTTATACATCTTTGACCTATGTATTGTGCATCAAACCTCATCATCAGGATACTATACTAAACATGTCCATTACTATGCATCACTAGACAAGAAAAACCTTGTCTATACAACTAAGATCTCTCTCTTCTACTCTGTCAGTCTTCACAGATTTACTGTTATGTTGACATCAATGACAAACATAGTCATGAATACAACATGTCAATATTCTTGAAAGCTTTGGATAATCCCCCAAAGTAGTATCATCAAAATTCATGCTAACATTCTCCCCCTTTGGCATTGATGGCAACATAGATGAAAAATATCTAAGTTCCATGAATACCAAAAAAATACTTTTTTGTTGTTGCTATTATTCTTATATTCTCAAATCATCTTCATCAATTAGATCTAAAGTCCTCTAAAGCACTAATTTGTTGTTGTTCTTCCTTAGGATTGACAAAATTTGTTCACAATAAACAACTTGCCATATATCAAAATTCCTTATGTTGCATATCTCCCCCATACTAGAGATATTCCTCTTTATTCTTTACATGAATATTTCTAAATCTCCCCAATAAAGTAGATATTTCCATGCACTCTCCCCATACATACTTAGGATATTTTTTTCATGCATATTCTCTCCCATTGACATCAATGATAAAAGCCTCATTATGTCAATTTAATGCTCCAAGTCTTCAACCAGCTCAAGTATCAAAGACATTATTCAAAACCAAATACCAAGAAACCTCAATGACTCGGCTCATCATAGATACTGCCCCATATGGGAAGCATTAACATTTAGTCTAGTCTAACAATTGTGCTCTATACCACTAGATTGATGCACTTATTGCATCATCTACTTAGAAGTAGGTAGGGGCATAACCCCAAGCATACCTCTCAAGTACTCAAATGTATCTTTAGGTAAAGGCTTCATAAAGATATCTATAATCTAATAGTTAGTACTTGCATACTTTAATCTGATCTCATTTTTTTCTACTTTCTCTCTTAGCACATGATACTTAATAGATATATAATTAGTCTTAAAATGCAATATAAAATTCTTAGAAATACTTAGAATTATCACAATAACTAATAAAAAGTTTGGTAAACTCAATTCTGATATCCTTTAGCATCTATTTATCCACATCACTTGATTGCAATTATTTGCTACTACAACATACTCTACCTCAATTATACTCTAAGAAATAAAATATTGTTTCTTTCTTAGCCAAGAAACTAATCTTCCTCCAAGGGAAAATTCTCCACCACTGGTGATCTTTCTGTCATCCATATTGCCTACCCAATTTGCATCACTATATGCATATAGAGTAAAATTACTTGATCTATCATACCAAATTCCATAGTCAGATGCTCCTTTCAAATATTTGAATATCCTCTTTACCACTACATAATGATACTCCTTAGGATTAGCTTGAAATCTAGCTACAATCCCAATTGCATTTTCTATATCTAGTTGGTGTGATAAGATATTGCAAATCTCCAATCATGGATATGTACTTCTTCTACTCAACTATAGATGTCTCATCCTTGCTAGATAACTTATGACTAATGATCACAGGTGTACCAACGAGCTTACAACTTTACAATTCAAACCTTTTCAACAAATATTTCAAGTAATTAGCTTGCGAGATGAAAATACCATCACTATTTTGCACAATCTACAATCCTAGGAAAAACTTCATTTCTCCTATCATGCTCATTTCAAACTCATTCTTCTTTTCTTTAGAAAATTTATCACTTGCTTTGTCATTTCCTCCAAATATGATGTCATCAAAAAATATTTCTATTATCAACAAACCATTCTCAATTTATTTCAAATACAAGTTACTATCTGTCATACCTTTAACTAATGCAAGTTTTTCCAAATAGTTGTTCAACCTTGCATACCAAGTTCTAGGTGCTTGCTTCAGTCCATATAGAGTTTTCTTAAGTTTGCATACCATATCTTTGTCTTCTATCAAAGGAAAACCTTCAGGCTATTCAATTTATACCTCTTCTTCAAGTTCTCCATTTAGGAAAGATGATTTAATATCCATCTGATATACTTATTCATTCATTTCTTGAATTTAATAATCATCTTTACATGCTTCATCTACACTTTTATATTTAACTTGATAAAATAAACATAATTCACATACTTCTTCATTTCCCTAATTACTATTTTTGCTCCTAGTTTTATATCTAGGAGGATGATTCTTTGATATAATTCTTCTTGGAGTTGTCAACTCAACTCTTTCTTCTTTTCTAGACTCAGATCTCTACTCTTTAATCAGATTCTTATTCTGCAAATCATTGTTAGTCTTAATGATAGCTTCTACATTTTTATGGTTAGCCTTTGGATCAACAATAATTTCCAAAGCTATCTCTTCTATTACTTCATCTTTCTTAACCAATTCAATCTTATTATCTTTATCATCACATTCATTCATCTTCATCAGATAGAAAATTCTTTCTAGATTTTCTTACTCTCTTAGGATATCTAGATGAAAAATGACCAAACTCTTTACATGTCCAACAAACAAAAATTTCCATACCTAATGGTTCTCTTTTCATAAGTAGATCAATACCTTCTTTGATCTACTTATCTTCTTCAAATCTAGATTTATCTATACTTGTGCTTCTATTCTTTTGTATGCAACAAAAGAATTTTGTATCAGGAAACTCAATGCTCAATTCTATACACAATTATGATATCTCACCAAGAATCTCCAATGTTGAATTTTCCTCCATCTGATTCAAGACTTTATTTTATGAAATAACTCACCATTAATGTCCCAAAGTTATTAAGCTTTCTCTTCAAGGACCTGATGCTCTGATACCAATTGTTAGAATATATAGTCCACTTATATAACTGGGGAGAGAGGTGAATTAGTTATCCAACTAATATCACAATTATCAATCTTAGTAAACTTTAACCATATGAGTAATATAATCAAAAATCAAAACAAGATACTCATACACAATAACACTAGATATGTTAACTAGGGAAACCCTTGATTAGAGGGAAAACCTTGGTGGGGATGGTACCCACAAGATGATGTACTAATATAAATATTCCTTATTAGATGATGGACCCTATTAGGAGTCTATAACAACATTTAGTACATATTAGTCCCTATTAGGAGAATTTGAATCCTTGTTAGGAGTTGCGGAAGATAGCTAGACCCACTGCCCAAACAACTTCAAGGCCAAGACCAATGAACCCACTATCCAAATAATCTTTGTATTATTCCTTGCATAATAATAGAAATGAATTTCCTTCCTCTATCCTATTAATTAGATCTATTCTCCTTCTAATCTTGTAACTAGATCACAAAACTCATATCTAATAATCCCTTGGATCACTTACTTACATTTAGTAAACACTCTACTCCTTTTCACACTTCACACCTCATACAAATAATCACAACACATTACTCATATTACAAACAAGGAAAACATCTTTACTTTATACCATATCTTCAAAATAATTCCTTGAGTTAGACTTGAGGCTTTCCCAATTAATTATAATAAGATAATTAATTAATCACAATTATAATAGCACTGTTGGATCACAGTCTACACAACTTCTCACACATGCAATACTAGGGCTTGCACATCTACTGACATCATCACTAGATTGTCCTCTATCACTAACTAATTGCACATCTTCTTATTACATCTTAGATGAAAGATATAATACAAACATCAAGAACTTCTTCTCAAGCACTTTGTCTCTATATTGGTCTTAGTAAATCAAGTACAACTTTCATACATCTTTGACTTATGTGTTGCACATAAAACCTCATCATTAGTAAACTATACTAAACATGTCTATTAATGCACATCACTAGACAAGAAAAACATTCTCCATACAACTAATATCTCTCTTTACTACTCTAACAGTCTTCATAGACTTACTATTATGCTGACATCAATAGCAAACATATTCATGAATGTGACATGTCTATACTATCCAATTCTCAGGATACTCCCCCAAAGTAGTATCATTAGCATCCATGCTAACACTTAGAGAGATTTTATAGGATGATATTATTTTGGACCCATCCCCTAGAATGAGTTAGTCTAAAGATATGGTCAAAGGCATTACCTTATAGTTTTTCTTGGAGGTTTCTTGGGATGTTATCTCATTCCTAAATAAGGACAACATGGTCTCACCTGGAGATGGCATCATATGTTATAGAGGATGATACAATATCCAACTTAATTCAGATGGGGCTAGTGTATGCTAACACACATGTATCATGACATGTACAAGCTTTCATATCGTCATGCTAAGAGCATCATTGTAGGGGTATTTTTTCTTCAAGTGTGGGTATGGAAGCACCTTCCCATTATAGCTCCAATCTTTGAAGGATGAGTGATAACCCTTACAAAGTTGTGTCTATTGGTACTATAGAGATATTAAGTAAGATAGATTATTGGAGATGAAATATTGATGATTTCATGTTAGTTAGAGACCTTGGCTAGGTACAAAGCCATGGGATGATTCCCAATCTCAACTTGGTTTTATGTTGGTATTTCAAAAACTAATTAGCTAATCTTCATAGTAGATAGAGAGATTTCCACTCACCCATATCTAGAGACAATTTAACCATTAGTAGGATATTTCACAAGGGAACTATAGTTATGCCTCCTTCACCAAGGAGGTAAAGAAGAGGTGGTCTCCTAGATTGGATGCAATTAGTTGCATGAAAGATGTCAATTGCTTGACTATTCAAAGATGGGATTACTTCCCCAATATTGGAGATGTCAATTTCACTCCCTAGTATAGAGAGCACTTGGATACCCATCCATTTTTTAGATTTATTGGTTCTATAGGGGTGGGTGGCCAAATACTACTATTGGATATTCAGTATCCATAGGAATCTCTATAGCCATCTAGAGTGGCTCCTATCATTATTCTTCAACATGTTTTCATATTGGATCCTGGTTCTAGTAGTAATGGATAGGCATAGAGGCCTCCCCATATTTGGACTCAAGGAGATATGAGAACTTGAGGTATAGTTACAGGTGATTCCTAGAGGTAGAGGATTAAGGAGGCAAACAAGAAGTTGCTCAAGGTGAGAAGGGAGCATAATAGAATGTGGGTGGAGGAGGGGACAATGACATGCTCAATTAGCTACCACATGTCTCACTTGCAAGAGATGTATTAGTACAAAATCAAGATTCATTATGGCATGCAAGGGAGAGATTGAGAACCTCTTAGAGACATGTGGGTAAACTATAGGTACAAGTAGCAGTCAGGTATTCATGACTATAAGAGTGGGACCATGAAATATTAGGATTATAGGGTGAGATCATAGAGCTATGTAGATAGCTAGTGATAGAGATGGATGAGACTTGTCATCAAACTTCCTAGTCTACTTAGTATTATGCATCATATGCAATTGCAGTGCCTCCATCTCAATATGTCTTGAGATTCTCTAATTATGTCTTAATTTTTTTATTGTACAATGCCACCTACACTTGCAAATGTTACTCCTCCTCCTCCTGGTGATGAGGGTGAATGATGTAGTTAGATCATCACTCTCTTCTATTCCTTTTTGTTCTTTATACTGATATTGAGCTACACTATACATATGTTGTATCATTTTGAGACCTTGTATCAGTAGTGCTCTAATTAAAAATCATATTTTTTTGACATTTTGATTGTATCACCCCTCTAAAATTAAATGATATATATTAGTACTGTAACTTTTGATTTGATCTCATTATATATGTCATACTATATTTTATGTTTACATGAGATTCTTTCTATATGATGTTCTTGTTATGATATCATGCCACGTATGAATGTACTTATTCTTTCTATGTGATCAAATGATGGACATATGATGTGATACATATTTGATTTCTGACTGATATATATGCATGGATTTTTTGATCTCTCATAAACACTTAATGATGTAATGTATATATTTATGATTTTCTTTGATAAACATATGTATGGGTAGATGAATCTATATGGTAATTCATAATGTGATGATATGAGATTTGTGTATGCCATTGACTATCTCATGTAGGTGATGTCTTTTTTATCCTAACACATGCTTGATCTTTGTTTCTATATATAGGATTCATGATTGTCTACTTGTGCAAGCTTGATGAGAAGATGACACAATTTTTTTAATTCTTTATCTTAATTCCTTATATTCCTTTAAAGAGTAATTTATCATACTATATGTGTCAAATGTATATCTAAGATGAATAAAAATATAGGACTTAAGTCACTGAACATTAGTTTTTTTTATAACTAATATTTTTTATAGTTATGAAGTGTCGATACAACCCTCACTAGCTAGAATACCATAATGATATGACTATGACCATTGTCTCTATTTTTTATGTCTATTAATGTCAAAAGTGGACCTAATAATCAAGACATAAGTAGCTAGGAGGACCAACATATCCTTTCCTTTTGATATAGAATGTTAACATAAACATAAAGGAATAAATTTCAAGATGACCATAATATTTCTTGCATACAAAAACATCCAACATGATAGATTTTTTAGGACAATCTTGCTAAGAATAGCTAGAGCTAGAGTGGTTGGAGTTGGAGTGGTGAGCATAAAAGTTGGAATTTGAATATCAAATGAGATTTTTGTAGGCCCATCAAGAGAGAGAGGTCAACATGAGGAAATTGTAAAGGCGGGTCAACAAGGGAAGGATCCCAATGGTGGTGGGATACCTAGGGACCTATGGGGACCCAAGTCTTCTATTTCTATCTTGATTCCTATCAAAAAATGATAGGTTTTTTTGGCATCAATTTAGCTGGTAAGTCTTCATTCCCTCTAATTAAAAATGTCTCTATTATCGAGAAAGGCTCATTCATTCTAGAAATCCTAGATCAAATAATTGATATGAATATATCTAGAATGGATCATACCCTTGTGGGGAGATTATTGGGAGCTAGACCAAATATTGAGATAGTCAGAGCCTTTGTTAAAAGGAAATGTGTTTTGAAGGGACAAGTTGATGTTGCTACTATGTCAAAATGTAGCCTCTCTTTTTGCTTCTCTTGCGATGAAGATCATAGAAATATCTTCTATAGTGGACCATGGTTAGTGGATAAGAATACCATGATATTAAAAAATTGGAGCCCTAACCTAAGTAGTTAGAATGAATCGACTATTCAAGCCTCTATTTAGGTTAAACTACCAAGAATGCCACTTGAGTTATGGGTAGAAGATGTTTTCCAAGGAATAGCCAATACTTTTGGAGAGCTTCTATCAGTGTCAAGAAGGAGATTGACTTATGCCAAAAAAAAATTGGGAGTCATTTAGGGGGTTGATATGTTGGATTCCATTACACTTCAATCTAAATTGGGAGCATGGCAGAAAAAGATTGAATATGAATCCATCCCTTTTGCTTATTTTCATTGTAAAAAGTTAGGGCACTAGGAAAAGGAATTCCCTAAAAAAAGTCAGTATCCCAAAGAAATATTAAAAAAAGGGCTCAAAAAGGTACCAAGGAATCTGAGTCTATGAGTCAAACTTAAATAGAGATGGAGGTGAAAGAGAATAATATTTTCCCCCAAGCTGAGCTTGTTGAGCTGACTAGTAAGGAGACTAAGAATGGGAGCCTAATGGATCAAATCCTAGTTCTAGAAAAGAACCCAACTAATTTCCCTATGCATTTAATAATAATGGATACCTATGATGGGGAAGGCTAGAGTAGAAGGATAGAAATGGTAGAGGCAAAGGAGATATATGATGTGAATATTGTTGAAAGAGAAATGTCAAGAGTTAGTAGCAAGAGTGCTATTAATACAAAGGAAAAAAATTATCAAGATGTCCAAGATTGTATTATTCTAGGACCATGTTTATCTAAATTCTCTAATATGAACATTAAGGATAATAGGAGTGCACAACCCAAGGTTGGAATCTTAACCCCAAAAGAAGATTGAACACGCAAATGGGGGGATGCAAAAGATATTGATAGGGCCCTATAAAGTTGGGAAGAAGGAAATGGAGAAGAATGGATAAATGTGGAGAGAAAGAAAAAATAAAGAATAAGAAAAAGGAGAATAACCAAAAAAATAACAACGAAAATAAAATGGTTATTAGAAGCACAAGGAGCAACAAAACAAGGGATGTTGGTTATACTCATACACCAATAGGGAGGCCTTCAAATTTTTTTTTAAAAAATTATGGAGGCAAGTAGAAGTATAACAGATGGTAGTCAAAAGATTATCTTGGACTTAAAAGCATTCCATAAGACATGAAGATCATCTCATGGAATATTAGAGGATTAAATAATCCTCATAAGCAAGACATAGTAAGGAATATGATAAGAGATAATAAACCAAATATTGTGCTTCTTCGAGAAACTAAGATGCCAAAAAATAAAGTAGATGGTCTATTTTTCTTTAGCAATGGTAAGATCTTAGGTAGTAATGCAAATGAGGCCTCTGGTTGTATGGAAATTATATCTAGTGGTAAAAATATACATGGGGAACTTATATCTCAGAGCAGGAATATGATCAACATCATATTTTTGAATACTAAGGACAATACCTTTTGGGTACAAACTAATGTTTATGTGCCAATACCAAATGGGGAAGAAAATCTTATTGGATGGAAATTTATAATTATAGGAGGGACTTTGTAGATGAGGACTGGCTAATTACGGGGGATTTCAACACAACTTTGAAGGAAAATGAGAAGATGGGAGGAAGTCAGCCTAATTTGGATAGCAGGATTGACTTGATGGAGTTCATTGACAATCATATGCTTCATGACATGGACCTACAAGGTATAGACTATACTTGGATGAACAAAAGAATGGGTAACAATCTTATATAAGTTAGACTTGATAGTGCACTTATTAATAATGATTTGTTTCAAAGTTATAATTTCTCTTTAACATCTCATGTTATGGTGGGATCTTATCATTATCCCATTTTCCTTTTGGCTGACCATGTCTCTATTAAAAAGAACTTACCTTTCTATATTGGAAAAATGTGGAGTTTACACCCTAGGCTAGAAAATATTATAAAAGAACGGTGGAGGGTTAAGGTTGAGGGAAGTACAATTTTTAAAGTAGAAAAGAAGTTGAGAAATGTCAAGGATAAAATTAAAAGATGGAGTAGAGAAACTTTTAGGAATATCTTTGAAAGCAAAAGAAAGATTCTTCAGGAATTGGAAGTGATAAAGGACAACATTCAGGGTGAGGGATAATTGAAAGTTTATAGAGAGAATGAGGATTCCAAGTTGATTGATTTACATGATATTATTATAATCACCTACAAATGGTCACCTAGACTATTAGCCCACTTCTTAACATTTTGGCTAAATTAATTTATCATTTTCCTAGACGAAAATTGCTAAAAATTAATTAATTTGATTATAACCTATAGTTTTACTATGCTATCCTAAGTTGATTAGTTGATTAAAAGAACATGTCCCCTTTCAATTAAATAAAAGACCCCATTCTTCTAACCCACTCAATGTGCACACATAAAGCATTATTCATATTTCAAAATTAAAAGAAAAGGCTCTTTTTGTCTCACATGCAAAGTCAACTCTTTATTTATTGGTTGACTTTTTTGTGCACATGGATTACTCCTATTTTCAAACTTCACCTTTGATCATTTATGATTTTATATCAATCTCCACCATCTACACATCTTTAAAAGAAAGATCTCTCCCCTTGTCAAAGAATCTACACTGTTGAGTATTGTTATGTTGTAGGTTTATCATTCAAATCCTATAAGAGCTTTGTTGATAACTTCGATCCTCTTGTCTAAATTCTCTCACATCATGGAATTTTAGTGTAGATGCATGCAGCTTAGTTCTCTTTTTCAATAATCTAGGTCTCATAGCTTAAATAGTTGGATTTGTAATACTCTCATCTTGTTTAACATAGTTGCATTTTGTATTTCATATTAGCTTACTTCATTCTTACATTGTATATTTGAGAGTTCTCTTGTGGACACTTTCATTATTTCTCTTGTCTCTAAGAACCTCTCATTGAATGGTTTACTAGCAAGGAATGTTTTCTTAAGGCTCATCTGAGAGCCCATTATATTTCTCAAAACACACTTCTTGCACTCCAAAAAATGGGAGCTCTAAGATGACATCCAAACATTCTGATCTCATGGAATTGCTTGGATAGAAAGGTTTAGAGTGTGACACATTTATATATAGTGTACATTTTTGGCACCCACTTTGGGGCAGAACATCCTAGTTTTTCTCTTTATCTTGCTACATTTTTTGCATTTTGTCCATACTTTATTTATTTTTACAGTCATAGGTATCGGGTGATACTTTGTTATTATCATGCAACATTTGTCTATACTATTGGGTGATACTTTTCTAGTAAAAGTATCTCACACCCTTGTTGAAATTTATCACCTTGGCATAGTAAGTTTTATTGCATGGCTTATGTAAAAACATCGCATGAATAAAAACTATTGCTTGGTTATACTAAGAAGTATTGCATGATATTCTTCTAGCAAAAAATATTGTCTTGCCTAAAACTACTTTCTTTTTAGGTGATTTGGTCAATTTTTTAGTTGCTTCTTATTGTTTATGTATTTGATAGGTCCATAATAGTCTGACAGAGATTTATTTGTAGATTTTTTGTTATTTTGGGACTAACTTGTGAGATTATTGGTTGTTCTTGTAGGTTTCCTTGAAATACTTGCATAATTACCTTGAAAAGAATGCATGTCAAAACTTCAAATGCGCAAGGGCTAATAACACTTATTTGCATGGCTGCCAAAAGCATAAAAACCAAACATTTTCTTGTATTTCTTTTATTCCATGTGTGACACTCTACTAGTTATTTTCCATTTCATAGGCACATTAAAATTGTGATTGGGATTCTTTGGTGATAGGAGAGTATGCTCTTCACCCTCATGGTGAATTTGATATCTTCACTTGCCTTTGGATTTTGAAAGCAAGGGGATCAATTAAAAATTCTTGGTGTATTTGGGGAAAATTATCAAGATAGGAGAGTATGCTCTTTGCCTACACAATGAATAAGAGATCTTGACTCTTGAAAGTGGATCCAATATGTCTTAGTTAGAATCCTTTAGAAGGCTTGCTCTTGGGAAACCAAGAGGAATGACCCAAATGGGGACAAGTGAACCTAGCTATTCCAACCCACTACAAACTCAAGGAAATCAAGGACACAAAACCTTGGTAGAAGTAGTGTTTGTCTTTTCTTAGTGTGAGTACTTGTGGGATTGGGACCATGAGAAAAATGCTAAGAAAGAATTCTTAAGGTTCTCTCTTGGCCATGAGTTTTATTACTCACCACAAGGTGAGGTGTCCTGTAATTGGGTGTAAGAGGAACATTATAAATTGAAGCCCTTTCTAATCACTCTAAGTCAATAACTACCCCTTTTTCTGCTCAACTTCTTGGTACAAGGATTGATCCTAGTGGACTACTAGGATCACCCCAAGATTTTATACTCACCATCTGTGTTCCCTTTGTTATGCTTATGAAATTTGGAGTGAGATGAAGGAGCACTTAGTGTGGGACATGTTGTTGAGTAATAAACTGTGACTTTTAGGTAGATTGCTTGGCAAGTGTTTTCTAATATGTTGACCTATGTAAACATTCTCACAAATTAAACATCTCAATAAATTTGGTAGGAAGGTTGTTATAATATCACAAATGTGTATTGGAAAGGTTGTTTTGATCCTTTTTCAATTGTTTGAGACATGTTAAATACCCCTACTATTTAAAAACTATATTGTTCTTTGACACAAACTGATGTCCTAAACTATGTGATCTAAAAACTACTTGACTGACAAACCGAAAACACAAAATTTTGAGTCAAAATTATCCATTTTCACAATTCATTAGCACACTATCATACCATCTCTGGAGAAATATCATATGATAATTTTTGTCCAAAAATTTATCGCCTGCTTACCCTGACTTATATTGCCTAGTTATACTGCACTTTATCACCTTGCTTAAGAGAAACTATCAACCAAGAGAAAAGTCTCACCTAGTTACTGTGAACTTTATTATACAATACAAATTTTGTCCTAGTGTTGCATGCCTCTTAGAAAAATATTACCTAGGCTACTTTTCTTTCAAAACAAAATCTATAGTGCATTTTAATTAATCTAGGATCTTGTCACTTCATTCCTTCCTAAATCTAGTCTCAAATCTATATGTTAGGTACTATCCTAAGTTGAAAAGATGAGTCTAGTCTATCAAATGTAAGTCTCAAAATTTCATTGACAATCACTTGGAAAAATCCAATTACCATTCTATGCTAGCTATTTTCTATTGAGCTTCTTTCTCACTCTCTCAACTTGAGTCACTAGTGTTGTAAATTCTTGAGTACTCTTGACAAGACATCTATTTTACTTTGACAAGTGATTGTAAGAGCTTTAAATATGAAACACTTCTCTCATCCTATTAAGCAAAGAAATATCCTTACGTGCTAGTCACAACTAGGTTCCAAGTTGGTAATGGTAGTTTTTCCTCTTTCATTTTTGAAAAATTGGAAACCCCACCTAGATGCCATCATGGAAAACCATGTGTGGAAGATCCTAACTCCAATCAAACAAAAACAAAAAACATCCAAAATAATCCACTTTAAAACTTTGAAAACCTCTTTGGTACACCCTTTCACACACTTACAGGTGAAGACAACATTTTGACCAACATGCATCTTGAAAAGATCAAATGTCTATCAGAAGAACAAGTGCGATAAAATGAGAGACTCAAAGAGGGAATATGCACTAGAAAAGGAAATTATCAACAAGCTAAACCTAATACTCATACAAACAATGAGGAAAATAGAAGAGGCTATTATTGCAATCCATTTAATCACATTCCCCTCGGTGGCAATGATGGCAATAAGACACCTCCAAGGACTACTAGAGTCAACATGGGAGCATGCCCATCACCACCTAGACAATCACAATCATATCACAAAAGTAATGATGAGATCACTAGTGAAGATGCCATAAGATATTTCAACAAGACAAGGTTGCTCAAAAATTGATGCTCAAAGCATTGGAGAAAAATGGGGACCAATACTTCCAATATATGGTAGCAAAGGGATGGAAAATCCCTCAAGATTTTGATGTGCAAAGAATAATAAAAAAGAGAGAGCCCACTAAGTTTGAAATATTGAGATAAGAAATGCAAGAACTTAGGAAACAACTTGCACAATTAAAAACTTCCAAAGAGATATAGAGGTTCCCAAGTATGAAAAATATGATGGAAATGGTGATCCTCATGATCATATGAGGCATTTTTATGCTATTAGCATGGATTTCATGTATGAAGATACCTATCTTATGCAGTTGTTTCCTAGGAGTCTAAGAGGGCAAGCTATGGAGTGGCTCACAAAATTGACTCCCCATCTCAAAATATTTGACAAACTTGCAGAATGTTGTATCCAATAATACTCCTAATAATATTCAACAACCCATAACTGTATTAGACTTGTGCAACATCAAACAAAAGTAGGGAGAAACTTTTGCAACATACCTTCAAAGATGGAGATCCCTACACTCTATACCCTCAACAAGTTCCTCAAGCTAAGAAAATTGACATCTTTGTCAATAGGCTTGTACCATAACTTTACTTTGATCTAAGAAAATAGTTTTTCACATCCTTTAATTCAATGGTTGAAAGTGCATATCATATTGATGATGTTACTATCAAGAAAGGTGACATTGTTGTGAACAACGAAAAGAATGGCAATGAAAATGGCAAGGAAAAAAACAAACCTTGGAACAAAAAATAAAATGTTTTCAATGATGAAGTAGTGGAAAATCCTAAAACCAAGGAGACTATGTTCAACCTTTCCAATGCCATTTATTGTGCAAAACAACATGAGGTTTCAAAACCACATATATCTAACAAGAACACCAAGTTTTCTAAGAAAATATATGTGTACACACCAATGGTTGAGCCTTATGAATTGGTCTTAAAGACCTTGATTGAAAAAAAATTGGCTATTTTTCCAGACAATTCCTACCCCTATGACCCACCTGTTAGATCCCCTTGGTGGAGAGAGGATCATATTTGTAGTTATCACTGAAGCAAAGGCCACAATACTGAACAGTACTTTAAGCTCAAAGATGTTATTCAAGATCTCATTGAGGTTGGTAAAGTAGTCACAGATGGCCTCATCAAAAATTATGACCACAAATATTTTAAACAACCCTTTCTCGAATATGAGAAAGGTGAATCCTCCAAGGCTTCTAATAAAATCATGATGCTAAGATAGACTATGCATATGCTAACACTGATGATGTTATAAACATGATTGAGCTCATTGAGTATCTTTTCATGATGAATTCTAATTCTAATGAATAAATTAATTATGATGTTGAGGATGAAATACCCAAGGTTGTCCTTAGAATAAGAAATTCTCAACACCAACATAGGAAAACCCAACCTAAGGTTGTACTTTGAGTGGCAAAATATTCCTCCTCCTAGAGAGATCTACTTAATGCTATCACTAGAGGAAAATATAAATTTTTTCTAAAATTTGCTAACAATCCTAAGAATGCTTTATCATCCAAACAATAAACTACCCCAACAATCTCTAATTATGACCTTGTCAACTAGCTATAATGTACCCCAACTCAAATATCCATCTTTGAGTTGTTAGAATTATCCCCTTTGCACAAGGACATCCTTGAAAAAGCCTTGCATTCTACCAATGTCCCTATGGATATTGATTTAGAGAAATTCCAATCTATGGTGAACCATATTTCTTCACCTCGCTATCTCACCTTTTTTAAAGAAGATGATAGAGCTCTCAGTCATCCCCATAATCTTGTCATCCACATTGAAGTCCAAATCTTTTGTACTCATGTTCATTGAATCCTGATAGAAAATGGTGCAAGGTTGAACATCATCTCGTTCAATGTTATCCAAAAATTAGGCATGTTTGAATCTTGCATTGACCCTAGGTGCAAGATCACTATCAAAGCCTATGATGAGGTTGAAAGACCTTCTCAAGGTCTCATTATACTTCCAATTTGAGTTGGTCCGATTGAAAAAGATGTTTTTTCCAAGTCCTAGACATACCACTCACATACAATTTGTTACTAGGAAGATCCTATATTCATGACATACAAGCAATACCTTCTATATATGATTAGTGCATTAAGTTCCCTTTCAATAGAATTGAGATAGTTGTCCTTGAAGATAATTTAGTATCTATCAACATGCTATCTATTGTAGAAACATTGGTTCCTCATAATCCCTCTTCTCAATCTTTTATAAAGTGCAAATAGGAATTGATAATGATGAGCCTAGGTATGGGCAAATACACTCTGGATTCTATTTCTACCTTACCTATTTCCCCTCACTCTTACAAGAAACTCTCTTCCAAACTAAAGCCTTTAGCTTCTATAATGACCATTTTAGCACTTTTGTTCAATGTTTAGTCCCCCCTAGAAGTAGAGAAAGAAGAACAAGCAATCAAGGATTGGATATATATGGGAAGAGGAAGATACAAACAAAGTCACAATCACTATTCCCATCTGTCCTAAGCACTATGACAAAGGGTATAAGATTTTGAAAAGCATGGGCTATCAAGGCCACGAATCCTTAACTGGTAATAAAAAATCTCTCCTACAACCCTTAAGTCATACACGACACTCGAGATACTACTAGCCTAGGTTTTAGGCTAGAAGATGAAATACCAATATTTGACAAAAGAGCTCCCATGTCTAGTGAATTATAGGATGATGATCTACACTTCGTTGCTACTACTCTATAAGACAAGGATTTCATGTCTCTCAATTCACTCCTTTGGGGAGAAGAATAAATTATTACCCACAATGATGTTGAAGCTTCTACTTCTAGATATCATGGATAAGATGAATCTGACCATGAGGAATTCAATAGAGGAATGATTAAAAAAAATATTGCTTTCTTAATTGCTAGGAGCCAAAGCATAGATTATAGTGAGTCTAAATGGGACAGTCTATTAGATGTATCTTTTAAATTAGGGTTGGATTTCATTTACACCTATGCAACCCAACCAAATGTACTTGAAGAGTTTGTTAGTCTTAGAATGGTTTTGACATTTGAGTGCCAACACACTTAACCACTTTGTACATTGAAGCCAAGCAACCTTCAAGTGCTGAGTGATCTTCAGGTGTAGAGTGAAGATCAAGTGCTGAGTGACTTTAGGTGTCGAGCATGATACATGAGCTGAGTGATATTTAAGTGTTGAGTCGCAAATGATGCTGAGAAAAAAAAAATGCAACATGAGCTGAGTGAGATAGTTTTGTTACATGTGATGAGCATCAGAAATTAGTAAGTACTGAGTAACACTAAATGCACATATGAGTTTGCAACTTCACCAATTTAGGTGTAAACCATTTTTATGGTTGACATTGAAGGATCTAGAAGGATCAAATAGATAAGATCGAATCTTTTATTTTTCCTATGCAAACTACATGCAACCAATTAAAAAATGAAGAAGGCACACAACCAATAACAAAAGTGCAAGGAATGAGCGGGAAACAAAGATTCAATATGGATCATAGATCTACACCTAACCCTAAGTCTTCAAATGTCTTTATAAGGAAGACAAAATATCATTGTATTATGAATGGATGAAGGAGTGTATAGGGAAACTATAGTGGAGTTCAGAGTTCAGAGTAAAAAGACTTAGAGGAAGAGAGCAGTAGTTAGACATTCAATTGATGAGAACAAAGTAAGAGATATGAACAAATATCAGATCTTAGAGGATCATGATCAGAGAAAGTAGATCAAGTGCCTGTATTCAACAATTAAAGATTGTAAGCTATCAGGTTTATTATACCTAATACTCTCTAGCCATTATATTAGAAAGGAAACCCTATGTTGATAGGTTAGCTTAACAACTATTTTGTATATCCTTTGAAAAGGTGATTAAATCTTTTAACAGGGTAACACTTCATGTAAAGTGTTTGTAAATCCTTTAACCAGGTCACTATTGATAGAGAGTAAAGCCTTTAATAGGGTAGGCCTTTAATAGGGAAAACCATCAGAAGTGGTTGAAATCAATTGTTGCAATAATTTTGTGGGTATCATCCCCACCCCAATTTTACCTTCTTATTCCTAGAGGGTTTGTGGGTTACCAAAATCTCAAGTGTTATGTGGTGATGCATGTTTGTTTCTCATGATTGTTTAATGTTTATATGCATGCATGTTAATTTCAGTTATATGTTATTAAGGATTTAAAATAGGCTAAAGGCTAGTACTTCTAATTCAACCCCCACCCCTCTCAGAAGAATTCTTCCCATTAAGACATTCCAACAATTGGTATCAGAGAAAAGTTCTCTCAAGAAGAATCCTAACAACTTGGAGGAAAAGATCTAAAGACAAAATTTTTCAAACTTGGAAAGATCATTGAGAATTAGGTGATAGATGTGCATCTCACTCTACACAAGGTAGAGGAGGCTAGAGAGGAATTAAGAAAATCCTTAAAAAGAAGAAAGGAAATAGCTATAGCCAAAATGATATTCACTACAAGGAGATTGACACCACACAAGTATTTGCCAAAGGAGATTCAAAAGAGTTTGATGCAGCAATAGCAGAACTGATGGAGAAAAATAGAGTTCAAGCAAAAGAGATAAGATCTCTCAAGATGGAACATGAATCACAGGCCATAATGTTATGTGAAATCACTAAACAAAAGAAAAGAGCGGTTGAAGATAGAGTCACGATGGAAGATGAAAAAATGAATCTTGCAAATAAACTTGAAGAAAAATGTACTAAATTAACAAGGATCTCAAACATGTAGATGGATACACTTGCCCAAATGATGAACCTTCATCGTGAACTCAATATGAAAGATATTGAGATCTCTACTTTAAAGATCCAGAATGAACAACTACAAAATGAATTGAATGGAGAAAAAGAAACAATAGAGAATCTCAACAAGTCAAGTGAAGCCATCAAGTATTTTGAGTAGTTACTAAAATCCCCTAGGTCCATCCATGACACTCAAGGATTAGGATATACTAGCACTGAAGAAGGAGAGTCATCTAAGACTGTAGAAGAAAGAAACAACAAAGGTAAGAACACCAAACCTACCTATCATTTCTATGGTAAGAAAGGACATACCTCTAATGTATGCAGAAGCAAGAATTCCCATTAGCATGATAAGCCTAAGAGTGCAAGCTATTTTCATAAGTGCAAGAAGCAAGGACATCAAGCACATGAATATATAACTAGGACTATCAAGACACCAAGATTTGAAGGTCACTACTACAATTGCAAGAAGTATGGACACAAAGCCTTTGAATGCAGATCAAAGCCTATGTGGACACCAAATCAACATGTAAGAAGGAACAACTATGTAAACAATTACAATTGGGACTACAATACAAGGAAAAGCTGTCATTATTGTCAGTAATATGGACATAATCCTAAAAATTGTATAAGGACACACTTCAGAGGGAATTATAGCAGGTGGCTAAATCAAACCACTTGTTTCAACTACTTGAAAATTGGTCATATTAGTAGAAATTGTCCTACAAGGTCAAAAGCACCAAAAATTGAAGCCAACAAAGGAAAAGAAAAGATTGATGTTGAAAAAATAAGAGGACAAATGAATAAGACTTGGAAGAAGAAAGATGAGTGCAGCACATCAAGTGAAAGGATCACTTCACCCAATGGGTTAAGTGATCACATTTCATCAAACTAAAAATGAATAGATGCATGGGACTAATATACAAAGTTATATCATACACCATTCCCAAGACAAAGAAGTACTGAAAAGAAGAAATTAGCATAAGCAAAGATGCCACATCATAATATGAAGATTCTTACAAAACTGTCGAGTTGTCCTCAGAGGCTGAGTAAAACTCTAGTGGGTGCCAAGTTCCTAACAACGACCGAGTTGATGACTGATGCCGAGTTGAGTAACTCCAATGGAAGTTGAGTGAAGTGGAAATGTAGTGCAAGCCAAGTAATGTTAAAAATCCTTCAGAAGCCAAGTGGGTAGTTGAGTATTTAATGCGATGGAAATAGGGTATATTATCGTGATTTTAATCATTTTTTTCATCATGAACGAGAAGCAAAGAAGAGAAAGAGAGCGGAGAAACTTCATAGTAGAGAATCTAGTGCTCCAAGTAGATTCCAACCTCTTACAATGTGTTTTCATTGATCTTGAGGTATTTTCATTTGTGCCGAGCTACACAGTTTCATATTTCTTTGTAAAGGAAACCCTAGTTTGCACAAATGGCTTCGAGTTTTAAGAAAACCCATGACAAAGAGTCATTTGAGGTCCAGCTAGTATCTAATGAGGTTAAGCAGCCTAATTTTTGTCCCACCCCTAAAGTTGCATATAAGAACGATCCCGTCGGAGCTCTTTCCTGCTTACCCCTGAAAGTTGTAATGGTTTAGGACATAAGGAGATGCTATAACTGTAAGATAGGAGCCATAGGAAATATGGAAATAAGGGAAACCTATGAGAAGTTGTGTGTTGATGGAGTTTTGAAGGATGAATATAAAATTGCTGAGAGGAAGGGTTTAACATGAGCTTTGGGTTTTCCCACCGTATTTAAGACAAAATGGATTAGAATTGTGTTAAGAAAAATTCATGATGATAGTCTGTGGTTAGAAGATGTTCCCATAAAGATCACGAAAAGAATCATTCATAGGGTAACTGGATATCCTACCCTAGATTGGTACAAGACCTTGAGAAGTGATTCCAAGGAGGTTATTGAGAAAAACATAGGTGCCAAGTGGAATAAAAGAGGAATGAAAATTGGCACCATTCAAGATCCTCTCGTTGAATTTGTTGTTAGAGTTATTGCCCATAAATTCTATCAATCCAGTAGACTCAACAATGTGCCTTGTATTGCAGTAGATGTAGGCTACGAATTGGTAAAAAAGGATCATATTTATGATCTTGCAGAGCTGCAACTACAACAGATTAATGAAAATTTAGCAACTATAAGAAGGACAAAGGGTGCCTAATGCAAATTTGGTGCAATCTTGGTTTGTATATTCTTCTATGTTCAGAATGGATTTCCTTCTTTTGGAAAAGTTGCATGGAGAAATGATAGAACTATCATAGCCCAAATTAATGAATATATAGAACAAATGGGAGACAATTTTGACACACTGATGACAAGTTATTTTAAAGATTTTAAGAAATCAATGAAGCAAAGACTTAGGATTCCAGTTTCTTTAGTGAAGAAACATGTAAATGATGTTTGTTTTCTTGGAGATATTGACTATACCTATGTACAAGCCATCATACCAAGAGTGAGATGGTTAAGGCTTCTTGGTTATGAGATTAACATAGATGAAGCATCTATAGCAATAATTGCATTATTGGCAGAAGAGATAGACAAGAGTTCCCCACACTTTGGCACTTATGATGTGGTAAGGTCAAAGGTGTATATGGAGTTAAAGCCTACCTCCACACTCAAGAAAAAGGATAAATTGGTTAAAAAGTTAAAGGCAAAACTTGGTGAAGGTACAATAGAAGGGGATGAAGAAGATGAAGAAGAGCAAGAGCAAGGACCACTTGCATTAACCCAAGGCATGGGTGAAGATGTTGAAGAAGAGGAAAGTGTAAAGAAGGATGCACCCAAGGGTGAGCCCAAGAGAAGGAAAGCAAAGAAGCAACCAGTTGCACAAGCTAAGGTACATAAAACTATGACAAAACCTAGCCTAGTAAAGCCAACTACAAGGGCAGATACAAGGGGAACAACCAAAGCAGAAAAGGAACAAGAAAAGAAGAAGGCAATAGAGCAAGGTGGGCCTGAAAAGTAGAAGAGAAGAAGTTTTATTGCACCACAGGAGTCAGAGGAAGAAGAAACAAAATCTGATGAAGAACAATTTAGAATGTTAAGATGCTCCACTTCATCCAGATTAGAAAGTTTTTGTAATGATATTAGAGATAATGCAGATTTTTCTAGTCTTAAGACCATAGAGTTCAATAAGTTGTCCATAAAACAACAAAACATAGTTGAGGAGTCCATCTACACTATGATGGCAAAGTTCAAGACTATTGCACTTGAACTTGATGACTCAATACCCAAGGAGCTAAGCACATTAATTGAGAATAAGTGGCATTAATGCCTCAAAATGGAAAAGGAAATAAGAGAGTCAAATTTGGCTCATGTAATGCTAGACCTTACAAAAGGTCAAATCAGTAAGGAAAGCAAAAAATATGCAAGAAAATTTGTACCTAAATATCGAGCCTTCAGTATCCTGCAGAATCAAATTGAAGATGTTGTCAAAAATTCAACACAAATATGGAAGGTAATCTATGGATTGACTATAAGAAAGGAGGGAGAAGAGGACCCTTTTTAAGGGAGAAATGAAGAAGAAGATAATGATGAAATTGAAAAAGAGGAAGATGTGGAGAAAGATGCCCAAGAAGGTGAACAGGCAACAGCTAAGGAGCAGCAACAAGAACAAAGTGTCCAAGACACCCAATTGCCACCACCTAGTCCTCCACATATTGCAACTACACCTATAGAATCTATAACAATAAAGGATGTTTGTGACACCTCTTGTCAAAACATCAATCCACTCATTGCAGAGGATCTCAAGAAGATTCTTCACCAAACAACATTGCAATCATAGCTGTGCACTAGCCCTATTTTGGTGAGTGTAGAGGAATTGTAGAAGCCAGTAGCTAAAATTACCAAGGAAAAGGTGAATCCACAAGAACCACCTTCACAAATTCCTACAGCTACTAGTACTCAACCTAAAGAGCATGAAGTCAAAGATACAACTACTAAGGTTGACACTTCAGTAAGTACACTTGCAAGGGAGATAGTAAAAGAGCAAACTAGACAGAAAGATACCTCTATATCTACAACACAAGGTAGAAAAGAAGTGCATCGCCTAAGATAACTGTCATTGATCAAGGTAGAAAAGAATAGGACAAGGAAGGGGAGAGCCCTAAGGAGAAGGATCAGAAAGCAATTCAAACATTGGCCAACTTGCCTAGAACAGGGACTCCCACTGAAACTTCATAGTAGCTGAGCTCTATAGTACCATTGCAGATATTTGTACCAAGTTCGAGTTCTACCAAGGTTGCAAGGGTACTTCACTATGGAGACCCTACTCTTGATGAAGAGATAGTCATTCCTAGGTATGACTTTAACACCATGACCATTGCCCAAATGACTGAAGTGCAAGAGGCACTTGAAAGGAAGAAGAAGCAAGAGGTACTTAGGAATGAGTACAAATAGAGGCAAGCATTAGTAGAAATTAAGGATATATTTCTAGATGCTTTCAATTTATAGGTACCTAATGAAACAAAGACCATAATGGAGCAACTAGCCAATATAGTGGAGCAGGTACAAAGTGAAGACCAAGATACCAATGTAAAACTAATGGAATGGTCTAAAAAGAAATTTCAATGGAAAGTAAACAAGAAAATTGCAAATGAAATAGTATTATCACAAGTTGAACTGGCCAAGAAAATTGAAAAGGTCAAACAGGTACTTGAGAATATATTCTCATTGTATAAAAAGTTGCGTGACTTCTCATATTTCAGACAAGATACTAGCCAGAGGATAATGACCTTGGAGAGGAATTTGAATATTCCAAGCATGCAGCTACCTAAGGATCTAGCTCAAAGTTAGAAGCATTTTTCTCAAATACTTTGTATTCAGAAAGAATTGGCTGAATTGACAACAGAAGAGAGCACCATCAAAGCCAAATTGCTACAACTTCAATCTTCCATCACCCCACACTTGGAAATCCTCCATAAGGAACAAGCGTATGTAGAAAATGTTCTAAAGAAAGACCCTAATTTGTCTACTTTAGATGGTCTTGTTCATCTTGCTGCAGAGACTACCATCCAGTACAAATATCTTGAATTTTCTTTGAGTAATTGGGATGCTTCTCTCAGGATGATTATGGAGGTAAATAGTACATTTTTGGTGAAATATGATCTTAACCCTTAGAACCCTCTAACATAAGTGTCAAAAAAGGGGGAGATAAAGAGAGTGGGGGAGATGAGATAATGGGGGGGAGATATAATGTTATATCAACATTCAGCATGAGACATATTCACATATTCAACACAAATACAAATTTTGGTTACCAAGAAAGAACAGATAATAGCACAATCAACTCAAGGGGAGTTACAATAATTTTGCGATTAGTGAATGTACTCATAAGGTTAGATAAATAATGCTTAGTTAAGTTTTTTTGACACTCATGTCAAAGGGGGAGATTGTTAGTCTCAGAATGGTTTTGACATTTGAGTGCCAACACACTTAACCACTTTCTACATTGAAGCCAAGTAGCCTTTAGGTGCTAAGTGATCTTCAAGTGTCGAGCAGCCTTCAAGTGTCGAGTGAAGGTCAAGTGCTGAGTGATTTCAGGTGCTAAACATGATACAAGAGCTGAGTGATATTTAAGTGCCGAGTCACAAATGATGCTAAAAAAAATAGAAACACAATAGGAGCCGAGTGAGATAGTTTTGTTACGTGTCGAGCATCATAAATTAGTAAGTGTCGAGTAACACAGAATGCACATATGAGTTTGTAACTTCACTAATTCAGATGTAAACCATTTTTATGGCTGACATTGAAGGATCTAGAAGGATCAAATAGATAAGATTGAATCTTTTATTTTTCCTATGCAAACTACATGTAGCCAATTAAAAAATGAAGAAGGCATGCAACCAATAACAAAAGTGCAAGGAATGAGCAGAAAATAGAGATTCAATATGGATCATAGATCCACACCTAACCCTAAGTCTTCAAATTTCTTTATAAGGAAGAAAAAATCTCATTGTATTATGAATGGATGAAGGAGTGTATGTAGAAACTATAGTGGAGTTCAGAGTGAAGAGTAAAAAGACTTAGAGGAAGAGAGCAATAGTTAGACATTCAGTTGATCAAAACAAAGCAAGGGTTATGAACAAATATCAGATTTCAGAGGATCAAGATAAGAGAAAGTAGATCAAGTGCCTGTATTCAACAATTAAGGATTGTAAGCTATCAGGTTTATTATACCTAATACTCTCTAGCTATTGTATTAGAAAGGAAACCCTATGTTGATAGGTTAGCTTAACAATTATTTTGTAGATCCTTTGAAAAGGTGATTAAATCCTTTAATAGGGTAACACTTCATGTAAAGCATTTGTAAATTCTTTAACTAGGTCACTATTGACACAATGTAAAGCCTTTAATAGGGCAAACCTTTAACAGGACAAACCATCAGAAGTGCTTGAAATCAATTGCTGCAGTAATTTTGTGGGTATCATCCCCACCCCAGTTTTACCTTCTTATTCTTGGAGGGTTTGTGGGTTACCAAAATCTCAAGTGTTATGTGGTGATGCATGTTTGTTTCTCATGATTATTTAATGTTTATATGCATGCATGTTAATTTCAGTTATATGTTATTAAGGATTTAACATAAGCTAAAGGCTAGTACTTCTGATTCACCCCCCCCCCCCCCCCCCCCCCTCTCAGAAGCATTCTTCCCATTAAGACATTCCAATAGAGTCTAGTGTAGAGTTAGACAATTTTTGTTCCTAAATTACTTTAGTGGACCACGTTGGTCCCTCTAGGTCTATTCAATATCTAGATTCCTTTGCAATGTTTGTTGGAAATGATTGAAAAGATCTTTGAATGAAGAATGATGGAATTGGTAAAGAATGCTTTCAATCATTGTTTTGTCATTGATGTCAAACTTTCTAACTACAGGAATGACAATTGCTTAAGTGATCCAAATACTATCACTTAGTTGATTGACAAGGAGGAGTTAATCAACAAGATGTAACTAGAACACCTAGAGGAAGGTTGAAGTTATGATGTTGTAATGAAGTATAAGGATCAGCTAAGACAATGATGAAATCATTTATTAATGACATACTTTATGATATAGGGAATGGACACTACAAAAAGCAAGGATTGACTAAACCATTTGCAAATACTGACTAAGTTCATCTGTGAGTGCCAAGCAATCCTTTAGATGTCGAGCATCAAAAAAAGGTAGTGGATGTCGAGAAAATCAAGAATCTTTTAGGTACCGAGTGATCCAAAAAATTGTATATGCCAAGTAACTGAGATGTTCATATGTCAAGCTATACAAAATTCAACTTGTGCTGAGTAACTCAGGATCCAACAGGAGTTGAGCACTATGGAGTAAATAGAAGCTGAGTGATTCAAGAAAATAGTAGAAGCTAAGCAATACAAGAAAGCTTTAGGTGCCAAGTAAAGTAGAAATTAAAGTAGAAATAACAGTAGAAGCTGAGTAACCCAGTTAATATCAAGCATCAGTAAACCAATGATGTCGAGTTGTTGCATTATTTGTTAAGTCAAAAGATTTGCCAGGTCAGTAATGATAAGTTTGTTACAGTGAATTTTGTGAATTAGTTGGATCATAAGGATGATGAGTATATGTCATAGAATTTTATTTAAACCATGCAAGCCAATTCAAGGCGAATACTAATGGATTTTCTAGAAGAAATAGTTTGGAGGGAAAATAATTTTGAAAATCAATTCAAATTGATAAGCGAGAAGACTTGAGCAGAAAATGAAGAATATAACTTCTTTATAAGGAGTTACAAGTCAGAGATCAAGAGAGAGTGAGTTGGTCATAAGTGTGGTCATGTGAAGAAGCCAAGAGAAGGCTAGTGTGAAGTGTCAAGAAGAGGACATAGTGAGGAGTAAGCACAGAGCATCAAGACTCTAAGTTGATCAAGTTACCATAGAGTGCATTGGCATAACAAGTGGAAGAACTAAAGGAGATAGATCTTGAAGGGTGGACAAGCTATCATCATTGCAAGGAAGAAAAGCCAAGCAAAGAAAAGAACTGAAGAGTGATCTAAAATATGCAAGGTTAGAGTTGCAATCTTTATCAGGTCAAAACCTTTCTAATACTTTCTTACCATTGTATTAGACATTGAAATCCTACATTGCTAGGTTAGCTTAATAGCTAGGTGGATAAGCCTCAAAAAAATGATAGAAGATCCCTAGGAGAAGGATAAGAGATCCTTAGGAGAAGGATATGAGATCCTTGGAGAGGGATAAAAGATTCTTTTGAGAAGGTGACTATAAATCCCATGGACTTGGTTGGGCCTAATAGCTCTATGTAAATCCTTTAACAGGATGACATTTTAAGTTGAATGTTCTTAAGTCCTCTAATAGGGTGTAGAAATCCTTTAACAAGGTCACATCTGACAATGTGTAAAGCCTTTAACAGGGCAAACCATCAGAAGTGGTTGAAATAAACTACATAGTAATTTTGTGGGTGTCATCCCCACCCTAGTTTTACCTTCTTATTCCTGGAGGGTTTTTGGGTCACCAAAATCCTTTGTGTTATGAGGTGATACATGTTTACTTTTCATGATTGTTTAATGTTTAATTGCATGCATGATAATTTCAATTATATGCCATTAATGATTTGACAAGACAGTAAAAAGGCTAGTACTTCTGATTCACCCCCATTTTATTAAAATTTTGTATTGGACATTATTGGACCTTGAATAACTAATTCACCCCCTCCTCTCAATTATTCTAAAAGAATTCTAACAATTGGTATCAAAGCTCACTACTGATTTGTTTCAAGGTACTAGCAATAGGAAGATCAAGATGTCCAAGAGAGAAGTTCCCAAGCTAAACAAAGACAACTTTTTTGCATGGCAAAGTCTAATGAAGTTGCACCTTGGATCAATAGGTGACTATGCATAGACTTCAATCATAGCTGATCATGTAGACCTTGTAGGAGCCCTCATTGCAGAAGACATGAACAAGAAGAAGGAGCACAATCAAGTGATGTTAGCTATTGCTTTAGCACTAAGCTATGCCAAGTATGATGACATCAAAGAATGTGGTACTGCACATCAGATGTGGAAAATATTATCAAACATCTATGGAGGAGATGATAATGTCAAGAGAGCCAAAAGAGAGAGCCTACGAGGAAAGTTTGATGACATGAAAATGGAAGAAGGAGAGAATGCTTCTCAATACGGTACAAGGATGAAAGAAGTCGTAAGTGCCATAAGAAGCCTAAGAGGACATTTATTAGAAGAAATTGTATGTGGCATATACTTGAGAACTTTTCTTCCTATCTATGCTATAAGAGTATCAGTCATCCAAGAGCTAAGGTGTGTACTAGGCAACACATTGTCATTTGAAGGAATAATTGGAAGACTCACTGCCTTTGAGCTATCCAACTTTGACAACTACAAGCCAAAAAAATTTGAATCTACATTCAAAGCCACGATGACAATAAAAGACAATGAGGAGGTGTAAACAAAGAAAAAGAGTGGAAAGGGAAAGTATGTATCTAGTGACAACACTGATGAAGATGATGTTGATCAATTGGAGGCATTACTAGCAAGAAGATTTCATAGAGGAAGAGGAAAATTCAAAGGTAAGCTACCAATCATTTGTTTCAATTTTAATGAACTTGGTCACATTGTAGCTAGATGCACACAAAAGAAAAATTACAAGGATGGAGGCAACCTCAAGAACAAGAAAGAGGACAACAAGGACTATAGAGGTAAAGGCAAAAGATGCTATTGTAATGTCCCCACTGTAACATATAAATTAAATAATTAATAAGTATTATATATTAATATTAATATTAAAATAATAATATTTTACAAATAATTTTATATTATAATCATGTAATAATATCATATTATATTGTAATCTAAAAATACAAATCTAATACAAGAATAATGATATTATCATTATGATATATTTTAATATGGTAATACTATATTAATACAATATAATATAAACATAGTTGATGTATTAATTGTAATATAACTATTAATATTATATTAATTGTTATAACTAAGCTTAAAATATATATAATTATATAATATAACTATTAAATTAATATAATATATTATGAAAGGATGGGACTCTTACAACAAAAACATATATATAATGAATAAACTCTAGAAAAGGATCATTAGATAGAAATTATCAAAACCATCCAGAGAAAAATATGGCAAAAGAATTTATATAAAAGGAATGTCATAGATAAATGATGGACCCCCAATTTGGGTTCATTACAAATGGTATCAAAGCATCGATCTTGCCATCCTATGAGAACAAATAGTGTTAGTACATTTACATCCTCAAGGAAAATCAACCAGATATTAGAACAGGTTACAAAAGGATCCGATCAAATTTGAATAAGAGAATAGATTACCGTAATGATCCTTGCTGTCACCATTCAAACTGTGAAGATAATTCTTATTGCCATGAGATCATATTGTGCAGATGTTTTTCAGATGGGAAGGACAATAATCCTTGCTTGGATTGGTCAAATTTTTATGTTGATTCTAATTTCCATGATGATCATATATACTGGAAGTTCAAACTTGTGAGGATGGATTAGGAAACATAGTGAATAAATTGCTAGAAAAACAAATTTATCCTTAGGCCTGCCACAATTCTAAGTGTGGAGAAGAATAGTGTTATCTCACATATTACCATCCTTTGCTTCACTCACTGTCTATTCTTATTCTTAAGTTGATGTTTCATATTCTCTTTGCAATGGAAATATTTCAAGACATTCATTTGATGGACAATATTTTTGGAGGAGGATAGATATATATTTGATTTCTTAATTGCTATTGTGGAGCAATTTTTCATACATCCTTGTCAACATATTCAAGGTCTCATCTTCATCTTCAGCCATACATAGCGTCTATTCAATGCACATGTGACTCCTCATAATTATTGGGTGATTTCCAGTTTGTACTTGGCCATTTTGGCAAGCTTTTATGCAAATACACAAGGTCTTTGATTAGACTTGGCTAAGAGTGTGAAATTAATTCATACGTGATTATGCATTCACTTCTTTTTCTCAACTCTCCAACATGTGGCTATATGAATCGATTGAAGTCACAACATTTTGTATTTTTTGTTTTAAAGAATATGGCAGAGAAACAGTGATTGCTTTTCTATATACAAAGAGAAAAGTATCATATGATGCAGAGCTAAAGATTTATGTATAGGTCCATTCAACATTAACACATGAAATTATTATCATAACAAGATTTTGTTAGCTTTAACCTAGACCCATAAGATAGTTGAAGCAAAGCAGATTAAAATGAGGGATATGACCCCACCACCAAATGGGCCAATCAACCAATAAAAAGGGTGAATAAGCACAAGGAAGGCATCCAACAACTTCAAACTAATAGTCATCGTTCTATAATGTATTGGAAATGGGCCCAAGTTGCTTTCAATATTAATAAAGGATTCAACCTTTAGTATTAAGGACTCGTGACCATATATCTGGAAAATTGAATAAATATATGTAAAGTTAGGTTCATAAAGTAATGTTCTATTAAGTGACATTATAGTGGTATCAAACAGAGATGGAGAATAGAGTCATTACAATTGGTATCATGGGGACAATCTTTGTTGTAAAGGTTATTTAGCATCATGGACCCACTACTAGTGAGTAGGTCATATGTATTGAATAAGGTCAAAGGAAGGAAACTTATGAAGAAGCAAGAACCCTATAATAAAAGGTGAATCACATGCATGTCTTCAAAGAAGAAAATTAAATAAAGGGGAGGAAAAATCAACTAAGAAATGAAGTTTTAAAAGACCATCATCACTCCCAACTCAATTGGTCTATGCCCCATACTAATCAACATCAGATAAGAGACTTTAATGTGGGAAGTGGATATTAGGGTTATGTCATACTCCCAACTCACCACTTCAAACACATAATGGTAATAAGGTATGGTAATGAGGTAAGTTTATATCTTCTTCATATGTTTTATTAAGAGATAATTGTTAGTGTCTTTCTTATTACTGACACATTTGTTATTGTGAAGAATATTGAATAATCTATCAATGATTCTAGTTACAAAATAAAAAGAATATATGAAAATGAAATATAAATGGAAAATATATATATATGAAAAAGGCAAAAATGAAATATAAATAAATGTTGATTTAAGGAAAACATAGTAAATTAGAATACATTTCAATTATAGTCTATCTCTCATCCAAAATTATGTAATCTTAGATAGGGAGTTGGTGGAGGGAAAGGCAAAGTAATTTCAAGCACTTGTCAGAATCGCTTGGAGCTTGTTTCACGCACCCTCTGCACCGTCATTCTACCATCAAGATGATCATAACAAGGAGAGAGAAAGTTGTTTGTATACTATAAGAAGAAATCTTTCAAATGAACTAAGTAAATTAAATTTAATACTCATCTTCTCATCCACATTATGATATCCTAAGGTAGGGAGTTGGTGGAGAGAGAGGCAGAGTAATTTTGAGCACTTGTCAGATACGCTTGGAGCTTGTTTCATGTGCCCTCTGCACCATAAATCTACCATCTTATGATGATCATAATAAGGAAAGGGAGAGAGATTCCTTCCAAAGGATTATGTAAATAAGAAAAGGGAACCCTACCACTTTCCTATGGAGTCTACAATCAGGAGAAAACACCCTATTGTAGTGCTAGTTAAGGGAAAGATAGTAATGGCTCCTTTTCACAAGAACTTTTCAAGCCAAACAAGCAATCCACTAAGTAGACCACCTTGTGTGGATGCCTAACACCCACCACTGGGGCCAAGGGGGCCAAAGTTCCGCTCTTGGGCTTAGTATGGAACTGGCTTGGATTAACTAATTATTATTCAAAATTTGAAGTTTATATATATTTATATGCATGTACTAATGCTTATTTTGTGGTTGCAGGGTTCATAAGCCTAGTGAAGAAGTATAGTCATTGTGCATTATTAATTAAAGGATCTAATCAAGGTTATTTATGAGGTGTCTACATCATGTATGCTTCGTGTCTTCATCTGTCTGCATCGTGTCTACTTCATGTTTTCATTCATTAAAGATGTATGTATTATAAACCTTCTAGGCCTTTCATAAGCAAATATGTTTTGTATCTATGGCAAAGCTTGTGTATAAAAGATTTTTCTTGAGGGCAAGAAAATTTGAGAGGGGAGGACTGTAATGTCCCCACTTTAACATATAAATTAAATAATTAATAATTATTATAGATTAATATTAATATTAAAATAATAATATTTTACAAATAATGTTATATTATAATCATGTAATAATATCATATTATATTGTAATCTAAAAATACAAATCTAATACAAGAATAATGATATTATCATTATGATATATTTTAATATGGTAATACGATATTAATACATTATAATATAAATATAGTTGATATATTAATTGTAATATAACTATTAATATTATATTAATTGTTATAACTAAGCTTAAAATATATATAACTATATAATATAACTCTTAAATTAATATAATATATTATGAAAGGACGAGACTCTTACAATGAAAACATATATATAATGAATAAACTCTAGAAAAGGATCGTCAGATAGAAATTATCAAAACCATCTGGAGAAAAATATGGCAAAAGAATTTATATAAAAGGAAAGTCGTAGATAAATGGTGGACCCCCAATTTGGGTTCATTACAGCTATATTGTTGAAGAAGACTCTGGTGAGAATGATGATGAAGTAGTCTATGTGGCTATGAAAGATGAATCAGATGAAGATGAAGCAACTACACTAGTAACCTGCATGAACAAAAATAACAAATGGATCATAGATAGCGGATGCTCTCATCACATGATTGGAGATAAAAGTAAGTTCATTACCTTTATTCAATACGAAAGAAATAGTGTTAGATTTGGTAACAATGCACCATGTCAGATCAAAGGGAAAGGTAGTATCAAGCTTACTGAAAAGATATCATGTGATAATGCATACTATGTTGAAGGCCTGAAGTATAACTTGTTAAGTGTCTCATAATTAGGCAACATAGGATGCAAGGTTGAATTTGAAAATGGAGTTGCCAAGATCTATGATTCTCAAGGAATTCTAATAGGAAAAGGTGACCAGACTAGGAGTAATTTGTCCTACCTAGACATGGAAGATGCTTCTTGTCTCATTGTTCAAAGTAATGATGTATGGTTATGGCACAAGAGGCTATGTCATGTAAATTTTGACAATTTGATAAGCATCAGCAAAATGAAGAAAGTCAGAGGTCTACCAAAGTTGAAGAAGCCTAATAACACCATGTGCAAACAATGCCAACTAGGGAAGATCACCAAGCCAACTTTCAAAAGCAAGGCTTATATTTCTAATGAAGTATTAGAGCTTGTTCATACTGACTTGTGTGGTCCTATTGAAGTGAAAAGCTACAAAGGTGACATATACATAATGCTATTTTTAGATGACTATTCAAGGATGATGGCAGTCATGTTCCTGAAACAAAAATTAGATGCATTCCAAATGTTCAAATTGTACTTGGCCAAAGTTGAGAAAGAGATTGAGAAGAGCCTAAAATGTCTCAAATCTGATAGAGGAGGTGAATTCACATCAAGAGAATTTGAAGAATTTTGCAATGAAAGAGGAATCAAAAGGTAGACATGAATAGCTAGGAATCAACCTTAGAATGGTATAGCAAAAAGAAGGAATAGATCAATTATTGACTGCACCAGGACCTTAATGATGGAGAAAAATGTTGCACTCAAGTACTGGAGAGAATCTGTAAGTACTGCAATCTACACACTCAATAGAGTTCAAGTCAAGAAAGGTACAAATGCAACACCTTTTGAATTATGGTATGGGCATTCTCCTAATGTAAAATATTTCAAAATATTTGGATGCAAATGCTATATATATAAAGAGTCTAGAAATGGAAAGTTTGATGCAAAGAGTGAGGAAGGCACAATTCTTGGTTATTCTACTAGAAGCAAAGCTTATAAGTGCTTGAATGTTAACACCAACAAACTAGTACAAAGCACAACTATGAAATTTGATGAGCTTGCAGAAGTTCAAAGTGTTGAGAACACCAAGAAAGAAAAAAATACAAGACCTTTGTATACTTTTATGAAGGTATACCTAACAATGGTGAAGTTACAACTCAGAATGACAATCAACAACAAAATCCAATATCTGTCGAGTCATAGACAGTGAATGTTGAGTAGTAGACACATTCAGAAGCTAAGCTGTAGAATATAAATAATGTTCATTTAGATTCTAAGAACTGTCGACATGAAGGAAATGAAGAAATATCTGATGAAAATACACACAAAGATTTAGATTTTGAAAGAGACAATATGCAAACAAGGAAAGAACTAGTATTGGCAAAGTATGTAAGATGACATCATCCTGTAGATCAAATTATTAGAAACAAAGAGGTAGGACCAATGACAAGGGATAGAATCAGAAGTGAGACATGTCTGCTTAGCAAAATAGAACTAAAAATAGTAAGTGAAGCCGTAAAAGATGATGATTGGTACAATGCTATGGAAGAAGAAATAGAACAAATTGAAAAGAACAAGACATGGACATTAGTCTCAAGACCAACTGACAAGAATGTACTTGGAACCAAGTGGGTGTTTAGAAACAAGTTAGATGAGAATGGTGAAATCACAAGGAACAAGGCAAGACTAGTCTGTAAAGGGTATGCACAAGAAGAAGGACTAGACTATGGAGAAACTTTTGCTCCAGTTGCCAGAATGGAAGGAGTAAGTACCTTATTGGCATATGTAGCCTTCAAAGAATTTAAAGTTTATCAAATGGATGTTAAATCCACATTTCTAAATGGTATACTTGAAGAGGAAGTCTATATAGAGCAACTAGAAGGATTTGTTGATGAAAATAACAAAAACAAGGTATGGAAATTGCATAAGGCTCTATATGAATTAAAGTAAGCCCCTAGAGCTTGGTATGAGAGACTTCATAAGTATCTAGTGCAAATAGGATTTGAAAGAACTGATGATAACAATAACATGTACATCAAATTAGAAGAAGGTAAGGATATACTTGTATTTGAAATCTTTGTGGATGACATAATTTTTGGAGGAAAGGAAGTGCTTTGCAAAAGTTTTCCTAACAAAATGAAACATGAGTTTGAGATGTCTATGTTTTGGAGAACTCGAGTTCTTTGTTGGATTGCAAGTACATCAACTAAAACATGGTATATTCATGACACAATTAAAGTACATCAAAGAGATACTCAAGACGTTTGGATTGGAAGACTCCAAACCTGTTAGCACACCGATGGCAACAAGACATAAGCTATCCAAAAATGATGAATCAGCTGAAGTCAATCAAACAATGTACAAATCCATGATTGGACAACTACAATATGTTTTACATAGTAGACCAGACATAGCATTAGTAGTTGGAATAGTGGCTAGATTCTCTGCTAATCCTAGAGAAAATCATCTCATGGCAGTAAAAAGGATAATGAGGTATCTCAAAGGAACTAATGATTTTAGCCTATACTACAAAAAGAATGAGAAGTTTGAGCTCAATGCATACATAGACATAGATTGGGGAGGCAACATTGATGACAGGAAAAGCACAAGTGGAGGAGCATTATTCCTAGGTAAAAGGCTAGTTACTTGGACTAGTAAGAAACAAACATGCACATCTCAGTCCATTGTAGAAGTAGAATATGTGGTAGTAGTAGTCAATTGCACAAACATTGTGTGGCTCAAACATCTATTAAAAGGAATGAAAGAAGAGGTAACCAAACCTATGATATTGCATTGTGATAATACAAGTGCTATAAACATATCCAAGAATCTAGTAACGCATGCAAAAACCAAGCATATTGCAATCAAGTATCACTATGTCAGAGAATTGGTGGAAGAAAAACAAGTGAAGATGGAGTACATTCACACAAAGGAACAAATTGCAGATATCTTCACCAAACTATTGCCCAAGGATACTTATGAATATCTTAGAGGCAAGTTGGGGGTAAAGCCCCTAACTCAAGCAGTCTAAAGCAACAAAGAAGTTGCCCTACATCAACAGGAGTAGATCATTGAAATATCAGAAGAATGATGCAGAGGATGACAAAAAAAATAGAAATTCTAGATTAGTCACAAGCATGGTGACAGGGGAAAAAGACATAAGATGCAAAGCTTACACCAAGCATGTTGAAGATGCTACACCTTTGGCATTTATGTCAAAGAGGGAGATTTATGAGAAAATGATCAATAAAAGGTAAGAGGGAGATGTATGAGAATTTATGATATTAGTAGTAGACCAAAAAAAAAGAGATGAAAGAGGGAGATTCAAAAAAGATAAGAAACTGATCAGCAAGTAGATATGAAGGATCAAGAATACAGAGCAAGGATGTAGTAGTCAAGAGGGAGAAGAAAAACAAAGGATTCAATTTGTATTAGCAAAAGAGGGAGACATGATACAAAAAGGAAGATATGTAATGACAACAAGTTTTTTGTTTGGTATATAATTTTGGTGGTAACTAAGTTGATCAATTGATTAGTTTGGTTTTCCATCAATGCCAAAGAGGGAGATTGTTGGAAATGATTGAAAAGATCTTTAAATGAAGAATGATGGAATTGGTAAAGAATGCTTTCAATCATTGTTTTTTCATTGATGTCAAACTTGCTAACTACAGGAATGATAATTGCTTAAGTGATCCAAATACTATCACTTAGTTGATTGACAAGGAGGAGTTAATCAACAAGATGTAACTAGAACACCTAGAGAAAGGTTGAAGTTAACATGTTGTAATGAAGTATAAGGATTAGCTAAGATAATGATGAAATTATGTATTAATGACATACTTTAAGAAACAAGGAATGGACACTACAAAATGAAAGGATTGACTACACCATTTGCAAATACTGACTAAGTTCATCTGTGAGTGTCGAGCAATCCCTTAGAAGTTGAGCATCAAAAAAAGGTAGTGGATGCTGAGAAAATCAAGAATCATTCAGGTACCGAGTGATCCAAAAAAATTTATATACCAAGTAACAAAGATGTTCATATGCAAAGCTATACAAAATTCAACTTGTGCCAAGTAACTCAGGATCGAATAGGAGTCAAGCACTATGGAGTAAATAGAAGCTGAGTGATTCAAGAAAATAGTAGAAGCTGAGTAATAAAAGAAAGCTTCAGGTGTTGAGTAAAGTATAAATTACAGAGGATGCCGAGAAATCTAGAACTAGATAGTGCTAAGCATCAGTAAATAGTAGTAGAAGCCGAGTAACCCAGTTAATGTCAAGCATCAATAAACCAATGATGCCGATTTGTTGCATTATTTGTTAAGTCAAAAGATTCGCCAGATCAGTAACGATAATTTTGTTACATTGAATTTTGTGAATAAGTTGGATGATAAGGATGATGAGTAGATGTCATAGAATTTTATGTAAACCATGCAAACCAATTCAAAGAAAATATTGATGGATTTTCTAGAAGAAATAGTTTGGAGGGAAAATAATTTCAAAAATCAATTCAAATTGATAAGCAGGAAGACTTGAGCAGAAAATAAAGAACATAACTTCTTTATAAGGAGTTATAGGTTAGATATCAAGAGAGAGTGAGTTGATCATAAGTGTGGTCGTGTGAAGAAGCCAAGATAAGGCTAGTGTGAAGTGTCAAGAAGAGGACATAGTGAGGAGTAAGCACAAAGCATCAAGACTCTGAGTTGATCAAGTGACCATAGAGTGCATTTGCATAATGAGTGGAAGAACTCAAGGAGACAGATCTTGAAGGGTGGAAAAGTTGTCAACACTGCAAGGAAGAAAAGCCAAGTAAAGAAAAGAACTGAAGAGTGATCTGAAATCTGCAAGGTTAGAGTTGCAATATTTATTAGGTCAAAACCTTTCTAATACTTTCTTACCATTGTATTAGACATTGAAATCCTACATTGCTAGGTTAGCTTAATAGCTAGGTGGAAAAGCCTCAAGAAAAGGATAGAAGATCCCCAAGAGAAGGATAAGAGATCCTCAGGAGAAGGATAGGAGATCCTTAGAGAGAGATAAAAGATTCTTTTGAGAAGGTGACTATAAATCCCATGGACTTGGGTGGGCCTAACAACTCTATGTAAATCCTTTAATAGGGTGGCATTCTAAGTTGAATGTTCTTAAGTCCTCTAATAGGGCACACTCCTAATAGGGTGTAGAAATCCTTTAAAAAGGTCACATCTAACAATGTGTAAAGACTTTAATAGGGTAGGCCTTTAATAGGGAAAACCATTAGAAGTAGTTGAAATTAATTGTGCAATAATTTTGTGGGTGTCATCCCCACCCCAGTTTTACCTTCTTATTCTGGGAGGGTTTCTAGGTCACCAAAATCCTTTTTGTTATGAGGTGATGCATGTTTACTTTTCATGATTGTTTAATGTTTAATTGCATGCATGATAATTTCAATTATATGCCATTAAAGATTTGACAAGAAAGTAAAAAGGCTAGTACTTCTGATTCACCCCCGTTTTATTAAAAAATGTTTATTGGATATTGGGCCTTGAATAACTGATTCACCCCCCCCTCTCAGTTATTCTAAAAGAATTCTAACAATGTACACTATAGGCTCAACTTCTCATGTCACCAGAGATGACTCCTTCCATATCAACAACCTTGAAGCTTCCAAATCTCTCTACTTGATTCACCCTAATCTCATAGATTGGCTAGTTCAATAGCAAAGACCTAAAATTCTATCTTTCTAGAATGACTATGAGATTGCTTGCTACCTTAATGCCATTGAACCCATGACTTGTTCCACTAATTAACCCATGGTTAACATGATGAAGGAAGATATCAAATACCTCAATTAAAAAATTAAAAGAAAAAAAAGTGGTCAAATGGAAAAAACCACTTTGTGGTGATATTTGAACCCCAAAAAAGTAAAAATAAAGATGTATCTAATGATGAAAACATCCTTAAGGTGACTATGGATGAGGTACTTGGTAGTTTACCAATATATTTTCAAGATAGATCTTTGGTTCTCATTGAACCTACACAACCTATGAACTTGGGTACAAAAGAATCTCCCAGAATTATCCATGTGGCTTAGTCACTATCAACTAAAGAAAAGAAGAGTTTTGCCAAGTTCTTTCATGAAAAGAAGATCAATTTTGCATGGAATTACTCAAATATGATAGGAAATGACACAAATCTAATTATGCATCATTTATCTATCTCTCATAGTGTAAAAAATACTAAGCAAAAATTGAGAAACATTCATCCACATGTAGCCCTCTTGGTCAAAGAAGAATTGGAAAATCTGCTAAGTGGAAACTTCATCAAAGCTATTGATTATGAGGAGTGGATTTCCAATATTGTACCTATGTCTAAGCATGAAAAATACATTTGAGTTTGTACTAATTTTTGAGATTTAAACAAAGCATGACCTAAGGATGAATTTCCACTACCCAACATAGACATAATAGTGGATATGATGATAGGGTATGAAATGTACTCCTCAATGGATGGCTTCTCCAAGTATAAAAAAATTAATATTGTTGTTTCTAATCAAGAAAAGATAATCTTTAAATGTGCATGGGGCACCTTCAATTGGAATTTCATTCCTTTTGGGCTCAAGAATGCTAGCACTGCCTATCAGCATGTAATGACCACTATCTTCCATGATATGATGCATAAGAATATTGAAGATTATGTTGATGAAACACTAGAAAAATATCAAAAAAGAGGCACACATCTTTATGACCTTGGTTTGATATTGGACCATATGGAATAATGTCAACTTAGGCTAAATCTAAAAAAGTGTACCTTTGGTGTCATATTTGGAAAATTGCTAGGTAACATTATATCAGCAAAAGGCATTGAAGTTTATCCTAAAAAAAGTACAAGCCATCATGGAAATGCTTTCTCCAATGAATATTAGTAAATTTAGAATTCTTAAAGAATGTTTGCAATTAATTAGAAGATTCATTTCTCAATTGTCTAATAAGGTTCAATCTTTCAACAAAAAATTGTATAAAGGCTCTACATGTATCTAGAACAAAAATTGTCAACAAAGCATAGATTAAATCAAAGGATACTTGGCTAAACCTCTAGTTTTAATGTCACCCACAAAGCATAGATAAAATCAAAGGATAGTTGGCTAAACCTCCAATTTTGATGCCACCCATATTGGGAAAACCTTTGATTTTATATATCTCAACTATGGATTCATCTCTAGGAGCATTATTGGCACAATGTGATGAGACTAGGAAAGAATGTGCTATATACGACATGAGTCACACTTTGATGGCCAATGAGATGAAGTATAAAAAAATTGAGAAATCCTTCCTTGCAGTAGTTTTTGCCTCTCAAAAATTTAGACATTGTATGTTGGCACACACAGTTCACTTGATTGCTAAAATTGATCCCCTAAAATACTTTTTAAGTAAAGTTGCACTTACTAGCCAACTAGCTAAATGGAAGATGATTAGTTTATAATTTGATATTCAATATGTCAAATGCAAAGCTATCAAGGGGTAAGTCATAGCTAACCAATTGACTAATTTTCCATTACAAGATACAATGCCTATGTAGATTGACTTTCCAGATGCTTCCATTATGTACATCATTGAGATAACTTGGAAAATGTTCCTTGATGGTTCTCATACACAAAATGGGGTTGGAGTAGGCATATTTTTTATTTCACCTCATGGTTACAAAATCCCAAAATATTTAAAATTCCTATTCCCTTGGACTAACAATATTGTAAAATACGAGGCCTTAACAAATAATATCAAAATGCTCTTGAATGGAGAATCACAAAATTGTACATCTATGGAGGTTCCCAACTTGTCATAAATCAAGTTAAAAATGAATATCAAACCAAAGATGACAAGATTGTACCTTACAAGAAGTATATGGATGTTCTAAGGAATTATTTCACTTTTGTGACATTCCAACATATTCCTAGAGTAGAAAACAAGGTTGTCAATGATATGGCCACTCTAGAATTTATCCTCCAGTTACAAGAACATGAATCTCAATTTGAGTTCCTAGTGGAAGAACTACATCATCTTGCCTATGATTCCTATGATAACCATGTGATCTACACCATTGTGGGTTATGATTCATCATGCTATGCTACTATCTTCTCCTACTTGCATTATCAAGTTATTCCTAAAACCCTCACACGCAACCAAAAATGTCAACTCCTTCCCAATGCTTCACATTACACTTTGGTCTCTGGTGACTTGTATAGGAAGGGTCTAGATAGAATTATACTTAGGTGTTTAGAGGTAGAAAAGTCTAAAAAAGGCACTAGCTGAAGTCCACGATGACATTTTTGGAGCACATTCCAATAGCCTTGCACTTACTTAGAAATTTCTTAAGGTGGGTTATTATTGGCCAACCATGCAATCTAACATTGTTCATTATGCTAAGTCCTATAAGAAATTTCAACTTAATGGAAACTTGATTCATGCTCCTAGACATGAGTTTATACCCTTTGTTACATAATGCCATTTCAAAAATGGGCCTTTGGCTTGGTGGGGAAAATTCATCCAAGTTCATCTAGTAGCCATAAATTCATTCTCACAGCAATTGACTATTTTACCAAATGAGTTGAGGCTATGCCATTATCTACTACCATAGGAAAACATGTTTCCTTGTTTATACTCAACTACATCATTTCTCACTATGGAATTCCTTCGGGCAATTCAAGAACCAAGACCTCAAATAGTTGTGCAAGAAATTTAGAATCAAACAAAAATGGTCCTAAATATACTATGCCCAAGGGAACAACCAAGTTGGGACCTCTAACAAGACATTGTTCAAGATTTTTCATAGAATAGTTCACAAATTAGGGAAGGGCTAATATGTATAGATCAATCTGACACTATGGACCTATAGAACTACCATACATACTCCTACAAGGGCCACACCCTTTTCTTTAGTCTTTGTCTCTAAGGTTTTCTTCCCTTTAGAAGTTGAGATCCCCTCATTGTGAGTCTCTTTACGTGGTTTTATAACCAATGAAGACCATCTGGCTATGCAATTAAAAGCACTAGAAACCCTTTATGAACACCAAAAGGCTACTTTTGATCATTTAAGGGCTTATCAAAAGCACATGTTTACTACTTACAACAAAAAATTTCATCCCATGAGTTCCAAGTGGGTGAGCTTGTACTTAGAGAAAATCCTAAAAATTAGTAGAACAAAGAGAAGAAAGGGAAATTTGAACCTAATTGGCTGGGCTCTTACATTATAACAGGAAAATTTGGGTCTAACACTTACCAACTCTCTACTCTAGAAGTGAAACATCTTGTGGAGCCTCTCAATGTCCCACATTTGAACAACTTCTATGTTTAAAGGCTCACAACCTAGCTATTTGTACATATCTATTGATCCTAAAAAATACTAAATGGTACAAAATGTCCTAGAAAAATGATCATCATAGTGAAAACTTAGAAATAGGCACTTTGATGTATCACTAAAAAAATTTTTAAAAAAAAAAATACAACAAAAAAATTCCCAAAAATCTGCCAAGTGGTGAAAACCTAGAAACAAGAACTACTTGAGACCCTCACACCTATGTCTATTAGTCTTAATCATTCACTCTGCAACATATTTCCTAGCTTGGAATTGTTACTTTTCCTCATCTTAAGGGTACAACTGCTTAGCCTATTAAGGTCTCCTTATGCATTAGGGTTTCTTTGGAAACTCACAAAACATTATTTCTCAACACTACCCCCTTTGACATCAAGTGTTTCTCAACACTTTTTAGATAGTCTGCCTATAGTCTCCAATGTCATGATATTTCTCACTATTAGAATCAAGTCTTGAAGAAATGGCCAAGTGACTTATACACACAATCTTAAACATTTAAAATGTTGAGCTATATGAACTTTATCTTCTTTGTGTGTTATCTTTGATGATTTCTTTACTATGTGTTCCCTCTCTAATAGTCTTTTGAGGATTTCATGGACTATAAGACTAGGGGCATGGGGCATATTTACATTCTTTCTTCTTGTGGGAATACTTTTCTATTTTATAGTGTTTAGAGCATCACTAATTTTCCTACTTAACAATTTGGACCTACAACATATCATCCTTGACTGTTTTCACAAAACCACACTTAGGGTTTATCCTGAAGCTTATGCCCTAATATAGGTGTAATCTTGCTATATTAAACTTAGGGAATCTAATTGAGTAGCCATCTTGACTTACATATCTTTGATGCTTAGATTGGACTTCAATATTCCAATCTAATAACAATCATATTCATATCCTCATAGTTATACTAGTGATGTTTGTATGATTTGATGATGTACCTAATAAATGCTTGATGATAAAATTAGAGTCTAAATGTTATGCGTTTCTTGCTGGTAAATGAATCTGCATAGTAGTTTGCATCACATTATCATTTTCTAGCTTCGTCTTACATTTTTTGCATATGGGGAGAGATCTCTCTTCATCTTTTCTCAAACATGTTGGTTAACTACTTTCATACCTTCTTTTCTTTCTACTTGATCATGTCTTTTCATCTTCTTGATCTTTTTCTTTGCCTCTTTTCTATCATGTCATCACAAGGGGTTACTCTAAAAATCACATCTAATCTATGCAAGTGCTTCATATTTCAAAACTTAAGTCTATATCATACACATGAGAGATAAAAATCATACATGAGACAGATCCATGAGCATAAAATAATCCATATATAAACTTGAAACTAAAACATCACATAGAAACATAAAATGTTGAAACATCCATAAAATGAGATAAGTACATAAAGCTATTGGTCAAACCCAGTATCTCATATATATCAAGATGTGTCACAATACATAAAGAATGTGAGATCCAAAATTTTGACATCCATGTCAAAATACATGGGGTATAATAAAACTATCATGAAACATCAATCTTAGACCTAGGACTAACTCCCAGCCTTTGTAGCTAGTGGTAACCCTAGTAGAGGATTTTGCCACCTATCTGGTGGTTGTACCACACCCATTGATATACTAGCCCTAGTTGTTTGTCACTCCACCTCTCGCTGGGCCTCTACTCTCTCATCTCTTAGAGCTCTCTCATCTATCAGCCTCTTCTTGCACATCTACCAATTGCTAGTCCTACACTATAATGGCCACCCAAGCTACCTACAACTCTACCTCCATGGCATGAAATTGAGCATATTGGTCCTCATCTTCTATAGTAGGATACTCCACCTGTACCTCTAATCACTCAACTCTCTTGTATCTTAGTGGATGCTACTCATCCTTCTCATCCTCCTCCACCTCCCTTACAACCTAAGCCTATGTCCACCTCCTCCCAACATGGGAACTACTCCTAACCTCAATCCATCTACCTCTGCCTCTGCCATCAGTTTCATATCCTCCATCTCCCCCTATTCTACTACTACAAGTGGGGCATGTGGTTGAGTAAACCTTGGGAATGTATTTCTCTACCTCTCGTATAAATATGTCAAATCTACCCTTACATTTACTACATCTAGATGGTAATCCCAACACTTGTGTACCAAGGTTATAGTCTCTCAAAGATCTGTATGATAATCCATCATGGAAAGCAAACCCTATGCCTCCTCTCCATGGAATCACACATAAGTGGTCATCTCCACTAAGATCACCTACCACTCAACAAGCTACCACCACACTTGGCTGATCATGAAGCCCTCAACTATGTTTGCATGCCTCTTGACTAATGGTCAACTATAATGCATTTACTCTAACTCCCAAGAGTCAGACCACTTGTGACACTATCAATATGACTACCACACAAATGATGTAAGCTCATCCAAAATTTGTCATTGATAAGTAACATCTCCACTAGGGCTCTATGGTATAAATCTTGTATATCTAAAGATAAAAGGTTGGGTACACTCTCATAGCTAAACTCATGGTTAAATGACAACAATGTGCTCCCATGCCCATATCTAAGTCAGCACTACCCTACATACCCAAAAATTTTGTCATGATATACCACCTCATGCAGCTCATGATACATATCTACTAGGATTTTTGGCCCCATGCCATCCTTTGGGGTAGCCCAATCAGATCTACTACTAATCTACCCCATCCTAGTTGGATGCCCTTCTGGTCCCTATCAGTAAGTAGATCCTGGGAAACCAACAAACATAGCAAGCACTATAATGGGTACTCATCACTGTACTCATCAATGAGTCATTCCCAACTCAAATGGCAATCTAGGATGGTGACATCTTGAAACATCTCCTGCACATGTACTCTCCCCTCCATCTGGGTTTGATCATAATACACCTGTGACATGTAAAAAACCTCAAATCAATATGCCTCACATGGATACTAGAAATTTACAATATAAATGAGAGATCAAATATAAGAACTTACTAGATAATAATAACATGGTACTTAAAGGATGTGGTACACATTCTCTAAGGTGATGGCCACCTCTCCAAAAGGAAACTAGAAGGTGTTGTATTGGCTACGCCATTGCTCGGCTAGTGCATTCAACAACCTATGGTTTGCTCATTATGGGGCATCCAAGTGACCCACTTCAACCCCATACTCACTATGGTGACTTTCTCATCGTCAATAAGACACCCTAAAACATGCAACCCCACCACTTTGGGGGCCCTGATAATCAATATGGGGAACACAATCTGCCAAATGAAGATAAGGAAACATCAGTAACATTGAAAGCAATGCTCCAACATGAAAAATTTAACTCAAAAACTCAAAAATCAGACCATGTCACACTTTTTTCTATACATGTGTGATAATATTTGTTGATTAAATATCTTGCAACACTTTTCATTATACCTACATGACACTTTTCACCTAGGTGATATTTTGCATCAACTCACACGAGATTTGGGTATAGCCCAGACGATAGAACTTTGAAAACCAGGTGATACATTTTTCTATATGAAATATCGTGGGATATTTTTTAAAGTAATTGTGTGATAATTCTTAAAATATTAAATTAAATTTGTTCATACAACCTTAAAATATGCAAAAAAAGTTAATGAATGCACCAAAAAAGGCAAAAAGTCAATGACTTACTAGAGCCTCATGCTCATGTGGCTAGTTGTGAAATTGGCTATGCTTGAAATGGTGTTGGTGGTTTAGAATATTCACTAATATCATTTTTCTCTCACTAGACCACTCAAAAACTCTCAAAATCATGAAATACAAATGAATTAAAAATGACACTTGGACCCCTTATATAGCCTTCCAACCTCATTTTGGCTCATTTTTCAAACTCCTTGGAATTCCACAAAAATTGAACTCCTAGCTAATTTTGACATCCTAGATCTATTTTCTATATCAAAATAAAATTTTGAGTTTATCTTGATAGTCAAAATCAGATTTCAAAATTCTACTTTCTTCTATGCAGTTAGCTAACCCTTTAAGGTCTAATCTTTGAATCTTCACTGGGGCATCTTCATTTATCTAGGTCTTCACCATTTCTACACTTCATATCTACTTTCATTCATATTTTCATGCTTAAATCATCTTCCTTCTTGATTCTACCTAATTTGCATCCTTCATGGTCAACTTTGGTCAAACCAAGGCATTCTATCATTTCCTTATGGTCACTTTTTGGTTATAATCATTTATCTATCATCATAGGACTCTTCTATATCTTGATTTTCTCATATATATCTCATTTCTACATCCCCTTTACTTCATTTCAATTTTGATCTCAAGGAGGCAAAAATACCCTATCGTCACTTACTATAACTATCTATTCCTTAAGAGCATATGATTTATTTTTCATTCACTCTCAATCTATCTACTTTTCTTGGTGTTATCTCTTCTTGAGTTCTGACATAATCTCTTTCCTAGTGTATATTATTACTGCTATCAGGCTATACATTCAAGATTTTCTATCTCTTTATACATTTTGTTCTTCAAAATTAGATATCTCTATCTATTGTTGACTACGTGGCTTTTGTTTTCTTTGATGTAATGTGTTCCTAGATCAATCCCACATTATTTTAAGAGAATCGCCTAAAAATGGTCACCTAGACTATTAGACCCCTTCTCAACATTTTGGCAAAATTAATTTATCATTTGGCTAGACCAAAATTGCTAAAAATCAATTAATTTGATTATAATCTATATTTTGACCATGCTATCCTAAGTTCATTATTTGATTAAAGGAACATGTTCCCTTTTAATCAAATAAAAACCCCATTCTTCTACACCACTCAATGTACACACATTAAGCAGTATTCCTATTTCAAAATTAAAAGAAAAGGATCTTTTTGTCTCACATGCAAAATCAACTCTTTGTTTATTGGTTGACTTGTTTGTGCACATGGGTTACTCCTATTTTCTAACTCCACCCTTGATCATTCATGATTTGTTCTTGATCTCTATTATTCATACATATTCAAAAGAAAACTCTCTTCCCTTGTCAAAGGATCCACACTCTTGAGTATTGTTATGCCATAGGTTTACCATTTGAATCCTTGAAGAGTTTTATGGGGAACTTCCATCCTCTTGTCTAAATTCTCTCACATCATGGAATTTTAGTGTAGATTCATGCAGCTTAGTTCTCTCTTACAAAAATATAGGTCATATAGCTTAAATTCTTGGATTTTTAATACTCCCATCTTGTTTAACATAGTTGCATTTTGCATTTCATATTAGCTTACCTAATTCTTGCATTGCATGTTTGAGAGTTCTCTTATGGAAACTTGTATTAGTTCTCTTGTCTCAAAGAATCTTCCATTTCATGGTTTACTAGCAAAGAATGTGTTTCTAAGGCTTAGCTAAGAGCCCATTATATTGCTCAAAACACACTTCTTGCACTCCATGGATAGGGAGCTCTAAGCTAACATCCAAGCATTCTGATCTCATGGAATCACTTGGATAGAAGGGTTTAGAGTGTGACACATTTATTGTGTAAAATTATCATTAAGGAGGTAGAAATCTAGAAAATATTTTATCAAAGAAGGGGATAGGAACACAAAGTATTTTTATATGACCACTATGAAACATAAAATGGTTTAAAAATTTTCTCAATTAAAAGTAAATATTATTTTTGAGGATGATGAGGATATCAAAATAAAATCTATTAGGTTTGCTAATACTATATTCCCAAGAGCATTACTAAAGATCAAAACAAAGGCCTCACTGTTATTCCTTCTAAAGAGGAAATTACAAGGGTTGTCTTTTCCTTTGATGGGGCCAAGGCACCTAGCCTGGATGGTTTTCACTTTCTTTTTTTCCAAACTTATTGGCACATCATATAGGAGGATGTTATCAAAGAGGTTAAAGAGTTCTTTGGTTCGAGAAAAAATCTAAAAGAATTGAATGATACTTTTCTTTCCCTAAATCCCAAAAATTTGAGGGCAGATAGTATGTATTATTTTAGACCCATTAGTTTATGCAACTCTTTTTATAAGATCATTTCCAAAGTCCTCACTCTTAGGATTTTGACTTTTTAACCTTCTTTGATTTCAAGACAAAAAAATGGTTTCATTCTAGGAAGGAAAATTTTAGACTCTATTATCTTAGTCCATGAAAATATCCACTCCCTTACCATATCAAACAAAGAAGGGTTTTTATTGAAGCTTAATTTTTCTAAGGCCTATAATAGGGTGGATTGGTATTTTTGTGGACTAGAAGCCTTTAGTTTTAGTAATATATTATTGGATATGGTTCACATGTTGGTCTCCTCTTCCACTTTTTCTATTTTGGTAAATGGGTTTGACTCCTTTTTTCCATGCTTCCTTAGGCTTAAAACAAGGGGACCCTTTATCCCCTATCTTATTTTTTTGAATGGCTGAATTTTTTGGAAGATATGTGGAGAAAATAGTTCAAAAGTAGGATTTTGTGGGGTTAAGACCTTCATCAAAGGAACAAACTTTCTCACACCAACAATTTGTGGATGACTTGATTGTAGAGCTTGAAGTCATTGGTATGAAAGTGATTTTTTGTCCGAGTGTGATGTCTAAGTGTCATTTAGGTCACTTGATTCTCATCTTTACCAAAGTACTCTACTTTCATTGTTTGTTGATTCCCCTTTGCATTACCTTTACCCCCCACCTAAGTTGGTTTCATGTTTTTCCAGTCCATGTGGGGTCTAAGTGATCTAGGCATGGTTGGGATGTGTTTTGGTGTCCCATCAATGAGAAGTAAGTGTTTTTCCATTTCATTCTCTACTATATTGACCTAACATTCCATGTCCCAAAGATTTTGAGCTTTCAAGCTATTTTTCCCTTTGAGAAAACTCTATCAATTACAAATTTGAAGGATGAAGCCATGGCAATGATTAACAAGCTAAGAATATGAATATGTCATGTGGGAAAGGTCTACTAAAATGTGGACCAAATATATAGTTAATCTCATTCAAATTTGTGGAGATAAGATCAAGTGCTATGAAGGACCATAGGCAAATGGGTTTTTTGTTGCATACTCATGGAAGCAAAGTTGTTTTTTTATGCTTCCAATGTTGTATAAAATGAAGCCAAATGTTAGTCCCAATGATCAAATAGTGTGAGAATTATGTTGAATGAACCATTTATGGGGTTATAATAAATAAGGCATGCTCAATATCTAGCTTCAAGGCCATCAGATTGAGGTGAAAAGATAAAGTGTTGTTTCTCTTCTCTAGTCCATAAAATGTTGTTGAGAAAGGATTTTTTGGGCCCAAGGCAATAAAAAGGGCTACTTCTTTGGAGGTCTTGAAAATAGAAAGTCAACTTACTCTAAAGTGAAAATATTCCTCAAATATACTCAAAGGATACTTCCAAAAAAGTTAGTGATGGAATTGTGACCCAAATATAAAGGAGATTTAGTGTTAAAAGCTTTAGATGGAAAGGGAAAGTATGAAGTGTGCAAGCTAGAAAAGGGATTACTCCCCATGCTACGATCTTGGATAGAAGGAAAATGGGTTTGTGGAAAAGCTACGTTTCTCTCTCTCCCGCATATGTTAAAATTATCAAGTATATCTTCATTTTGTATTCTAAAGCAAAGGAAGCCACTTCCCCAAAAGATAAAGCATTTGTTTTGTTAAGTGATTCTTAGTTATATCACTTTACTTTATGTAAAATAGTAGAGCTTTCAAGAATTTAATATTTTACATGCAAATGAATAGAAACCTTAAATAGTCATTACTCATGGAATTAGATACCAATCTTCCCATAATAATTGTTGGTCAAACTTAATTTCATTTGTATGGTGCCAACATTCTAATTCCTATACCTATTTCATCAAAATTCCATGCAATTGGTTTCTTCAAGTATATTCAAATGACTGTTAATCGAGAACTACATCCTAGGCAATCATGGTGAGTGAAAATTAGAGCTATTGGTTATGATAAGTTAATTGGTCTCGAGAGTGAGTTAAAAGAGCTTATAGACACATCTGCCAAATTCTACAATTTGGGTAATCTTCATAGAAAACTTAATTCTCAACCCATTCACCCAATTACTTAGAAACTTAAAGAGAGAGGATTGGTAGAACCAACCAATTTTCCAATGGTATTTCATGCACCTCAATTAGTGAAGGAATGCATTGAGAGATACAACCTAGAAATAAAGTAGATTTTGTTTCCTGATTAATCTATTATCATCTCAATCAACAAGGAATTGATGCAGTCTACATTTGGCATTCCTATGAAGGAGCAGTATTATGATGTTGATTTTGGATCTTCTACATCCATGTTCAACAAGAAGAAGACCCTTAGACAAGAAGACATGCAAATGACATGGTTCCAAATTGCTCACTCAAAGAAGAGAAAAATGTCGAAGACGCTGTTAAGCATGAATTTGAAAAGAGCAATTGTGGATATCCTCATGCTGCTTCTCAGACTCAAAAGAAAAAAGGAGATTTTAGAGTTTATTAAACACCATTTCTTCCTCGTATAAGAAATACATTCTAAAGATATGTAGATTGACTAAGTATAAATCATCTGTAATGAGCTCTCTTCATGGTTGAATTTGGCCAAAGGATTCAAGTAGTTTTACATGTCTTCAAATCTAAGCTATGCATTGGAAACTCGCCATTTATGGCCTAACCTCCCTAGCATCTAGAACTATGATGAGTGCATCAAGGATTTATGAGTTTTACCCACATCTATAGATGAAAAGAAGCTATGAGGAGTGTACATAGCTATCAATGATGCTTTCACAAGGTGGCTATGATGAGAATTGCAAGGATGCCCTAAAAGGAGATTCTTACTAGAGGAAATTTTGGCCATAAGCCTATTCATATGCTCATTCATCTAGTTTTAAAGTTTCTCCTATTTACAAATAGGATCTTATGAAGGCTTTCCTAAGAGGTCATCGAGGTATCTAGAAGATAAGATGGTTCTAGTCAAACTGTGTTGATCAATGCTTGAAGTGAACACCATGTGTTCAAATTTGAAGAAGATAGTCCAAATTCTATTCCTTATAGTGATTGGCCCATATTCATGTGCCTCTAAATTAGATTTATAGAATTTGCTAAAATTATTTGAGAGAAAAATTAAGTTATTAGACTATGAGGTACTTAGGCCTCAATATGATACAATTAATTTTGTAAGGATCATTTGAAGTTGGGATATTCCTACAAGCATGTTCCAGATATTGAAGACTTTTGGCCTAGGTGTCCCAATGAGTACCAAACTTGGGAGAGATGTATGTCATAGATAATTATTAATGAAATTAAATTATATAAAAATCTAGTTGATGTTTCTGACCTTGTAGATGATGGAGCCTACATGCACCCTACATCTTATGAGAAGATCAAAGGCACCCCAATTTTTCTACTCCACCTACAGAAGTAGTCATTGACACTATGGAGGCTCTTATGTAGGGGATATTTAAATAAATAGAGAAATTAGTGGAGTGGACTTGAGCAAGAAAGAAGAGGACCAAAAGCACTAGTTCTAAAGGACGTGTATCAGTTGGAGCCACCCAATCAACATCTATAGGGCCATTACAATCCATAGGCCAAGGTGGAGACCAACCTCTAGAAAAGAACATGCCACTCACTCCTTCGTATGGAGCTAGCCCTCTTTTGAACATTGGGAAGGTTGGGGAGAAGTAGGATGATAAGGATAAGGGGAAAGAAAAAAAAATCAGTGGCAAAGCCATCTTCCCCTATCCAAGTCATTGATTTGGATGGTGAAAGAAACCCCATGGATGACTAGGAACAAGATACATATTAGCAAGGGAATATGCTATCCCTCTCAATAACTAAGGTTTCTACCTTCCCTATTGCTTCTCAAAGCAAGCCAATTCCATTAATCCTAAGGAAGCTATTCAATCCTACTACATTTCAATCTCCTATCAATGTGCTCTACACAGAGTCATGGCTCAAAGAGATCATTGATAGGAAGAAGAGGAGATATGAGGAAGCAACCCCATCGAAGGACTTGATCACACAAGGCACTTCCTCTCATCCATCCAATAAGATGAAAAAGTAGAGGACAAAAACTACAGTGGCTATAAATTCAATGACCACCATATGCTAGTTGAGATTACTAAGCCACAAAAAGAAGGTAGATTTCATGAGCTCTCAAAGGATGACTTCAACATCAAGATAGTGGATCTTGGTATCCTAGTTCATGACTTCATGGTGAACATGTGGAAATATACCAATGAGAAAATTTAGGATAAGCTAGAAGAGCTTAGAGAAGAGAAGGAAATATTGAAAGCTTTGAACATAGAATTGGTGGAACAAGATTACTTCTTCAAGTCAATTTGACCCAAATGTAGAGGAGAACAAGAATTTATTCCTAAAGCTACAAAAGGAAAGATAATTCGAGCAGGTTGGAAGAGCATGGGTAGATTAGATCAAGGTTCAAGGTCCCCCACTAGTTGAAAACCTAGGAAGCCTAGTGTTAGATGCTCACAAGCTTAGGGAAGAAATGTCAAATCATCAAAAACCTATACAAAAGGCAGAAAAAAAGCTAACAAAGAAATTTTCCATTCTATAAGAAGTAATAGACTATTGGATACAATTGTTCAATTGTGTGTTATCTTTGATGTTACACAAATGTCATATTAGTCATCAAACAAAGTCTACCAAGCTCAATTGGTCAGTAAGGCAAAAGACAAAGTCTACAAAGCTCAAAAGGTTAGAAAAGAAGGTTTACAGTGTCTACCAAGCGTTCTTAGGCTTTACCTTGTGTATTTAGTTGCTACCAAGTTTTCAAGGTTAGCAAAGGAAATTTAGTTGCTACTGAGGAAACTCAATCATCAAGAGAAAATAGTGCAGGAAATAGTTCTAACCAAGCTTTCATTGATAGTGAAGGAAATTTAGTTCTTACTGAGTTAACTTGGCAGCCAAAGGATTTTGTAGATGTTGCAATGTTAACCAAGTTAGGATGTTTAACTTAGGAAATTATTTTTGGAAGAATTATTTACTGAGCAAGATCGGCCAGTGAAGGATTTCATTATTTTGTGAAATAAATTTTATTTGTTTTAAGTAATATTTGAAGCCAATTGATGTATGGTTTATTGGTAAATATAACTTATGAATAAGTTGACTTGATAGTCTAAATGGTATGTATAAGAAGTCAAGTTGCGAATTCTAAGTGTAAGTGATGGATTTGATGTAATGTGAATGAGAAGGAAGATTGATTATTGTGAAAGCAAATTTTGAAGGATGATCAAAGATCATTGAGGAGCAGCAAAGATATATTTGATCAAAAAAGATCTAATAGTGTAGAATAGAGATCTGTAATCAACAAATTTAGTTGCATCTTATTCAGATCAATTCATTGTTACTTTCTAACCATTGTAGCAGTGATTTCAAGATCTCTTAACAGAGTTGGTTTAACAGCCATTTTTGTAAATCCTCTAACAAGATGATAGTTTAGTTGAATTGTTCTAAAGATCTCTAGCAAGGCCACTCCTAACAGGGTGATTAAATCCTCTAACAGGGTCACACCTAATAGTGTGTAGTGTGTATTATAACTTTTAACAAGGTTAGCTCCTAATAGGGCTCACTTCAGAAGAGTGAAAATTGGTAGCTAGTTACTTGGTTTTTTCCATATTTGGTTTCCACATTAAATATAGTGTCTCTCATGTTCATTTCATTTACTTTTGCATGCATAAATACTTGAAGATCAGTAACAAGTTAATTTACTGAGTTACAACTTTTTTTTAGTGTTTACCGAGTATCGGCAGTAACTAGTTATTTATGACATCTAAGGGATATGTGGATTTGTTTTGTAATAATTGATTCCCCCCCCCCCCCCCCCCCTCAGTTACTCCATCTATAATCCCAACAATTGGTATTAGAGCTATTGGTGCTTTTAGGAAAATATTTCAAGGATCTAAGCTAAATATTAGGATGTCTTACAAGAGGGAAATTCCAAGACTTAATAGGAACAACTTCTCAGCATGGCAGGGATTGATGAGACTTCATCTAGCTTCTATTGGTGATTCAAGACTAAAGTACCTTGATAAAAAAATATGCAATGCCTACTAGTACATTATCTATCAATGATATTTCTAAAAAGAAGACTCACAACAACATGATGATAGATATAGCATCTACTCTGAGTTATGAAGAATTTGACGACATCAAGGATTGTAAAACTGCCTTTGAAATGTGGAACAAGCTAAAAGAGATCTATGGAGGAGATGATAATGTCAGAAGAGCCAAAGTAAAAAGTTTGAGAGGACAATTCGATCAAATGAAGATGAGAGAGGATGAAAACATTGCAAAATATGTTGAAAGAGTTAAAGCATGTGTTAGTGCAATCAAAGCATCTAGAGGAGATATCAAGGAGGAGATAGTTATAAGTAAAGTTCTTAGAATTCTACTTCCTATTTATGCAATCAGAGTCTCTACAATTCAAGAAAGAAGATGTGAAGCAAATCATAAGATAAATTTATAGGCCATAATTGGAAGATTGATTGCATTTGAGCTAGACAACTATGATAATTATGTTCCAGCTACCAAGAACATTAAATCAGCATTTGAAGCCAAGCTTTCACACAAAGAAAAAGGTAAGAAGATAAAGGATCCTTAGTTAGATAGTGATGAAGAATCAAAATAGAGTTTAGATAGTGATCTTGAGGTGGTTGAAGCTCTGCTAGCAAGGAAATATTCAAGAGGCAAAGGGAAATACAAAGGTAAGGTTCCTCTAAACTATTTTTCTTGTGAAGAAATTGGACATATTGCTGCTAGGTGCCCAAATAAGAAAAACAAGGATGAGAAGAAAGGTTACAATTGCAATGGTAAGAAAGTCTTCAAATCATTCAAGGATAAAGGTAAGAAAACATGTTTCATGGCTAAAGATTCTAATGATTCTGGTGATGAAGAAGAAGATGAAATTGTTTACATTGCTATAAAAGACGAGTCTGATAATGATGAAGAAATGGCACTCATTTCTCATATGAGCATAAATAATAAATGTATTATAGATAGTGGTTTTTCTCATCATATGACTAGCGATAAAACTAAGTTTGAACATTTTGAAGACTATGATGGTGGAAATGTAAGATTTGGTAACAATGAACCTTGTTGTATAAAAGGAAAAGGAAGAATCTCACTAACCAGGGAACTTGTATGTGACAATGCATATTGGGTAGAAGGACTTAAGCACAATCTATTGAGTGTGGCATAGCTACTCAATAATGGATTTAAAGTAGAATTCATGCATGGAAAATCAAGGCTACTAGATGGCAAAGGTAAGCTGATTGGATCAGGTACTTAGACAAAAGGTAACTTGTTTTATCTTTAACTTGGTGAATGTTCATATTTTATTGCTCAAGTTGAAGAAAGTTGGCTATGGAATAGGAGGTTATGTCATGTAAATTTTGAAAACTTGGTAAAAATAAGTAAATTCGGGAAAGTAAGAGGCATTCCTAACATAAAAAAACTTGAAGTTGGTCTATGCAAGAATTGTCAAATTGGCAAAATGGGAAAGACTAGTTTTAAAAGCAAGAACTATCAGTCTAAAGAAATTTTAAAAATTGTGAATACTGATTTGTGTGGACCTATTGGTATTGAAAGTTATATTGGTGAAAAAAATTTCATTCTTTTTGTTGATGATTATTCAAGAATGATGATTGTCATGTACCTAAGAGAGAAATTAGAAGCATTTGAAAAGTTCAAATGGTATTTGGCCAGAGTAGAAAAGGAAACAAGCAAAAGACTAAAATTATTGAGGTCTGAAAGAGGTGGTGAATTTATTTCACATGAGCTCAATAACTTTTGCATTGGAAAGGGAATCAAAAGATAGGTTTCAGCACCTGGAACTCTTGAACAAAATGGAATAGCAGAAAGAAGGAGCAGATCTATCATGGATTGTGCAAGAACCTTAATGATTGAGAAGAGCATTTCTATCAAATACTAGAAGGAAGCTATTAGCATAGTAGTTCATACCTTAAATCAAGTATAGCTGAAAAATGACTCATTCAAAACCCCCTATGAGTTATGGTATGGCTACAAACCCAATGTAAGTTACCTAAAAGTATTTGGAAGAAAATGTTACATTTTGAAAGAATCTAGAAAAGGTAAATTTGATGTAAAGGGTGATGAAGGAATATTTTTGGGATATTCTTTAAAAAGTAAAGCATATAGATGTTTGAAGTTATCTACTCACAAAGTCATAAAAAGTGCACATGTGAAAGTTGATGAGTTTGCAGAAAGAACTGAAGAAGAAAGAAAAAGGGAACTTAAAGATTACAGGAGATTTGTTTACATTGAACCTAATACAATGCCATATACACCTATTAATTAGGAATCTTCAACTCTTGAGTCTTCAGTAACTAAGTCATAGGAAGTTCAAACTAAGCTAATACCTACCGAGTTGCAAGAACCCAAGTTGCGAATAGAAGCTACCGAATCAACACCTACCAAGCCCAAGCAACCAAAAATAGAACTAGAAGTTGAAGCATAGAAGGATAATAATGCAAGTCATTTAAAAGGCAAGGAGCATGTGTTAGCCAAGTATGTCAGGGAGCATCATGCACCAGATCAGATCATTGGAGATAAATTAGAAGGAACAATGACAAGAAGTAAGTTGAAAGGCACTTGTTTACTTGCTGATTTTGAACCTAGAAATGTCAAATATGCATTAGAAAATGAAAGTTGGATTGAAGCCATCAATAAAGAGATAGAACAGATAGAGAAAAACAAAACATGGACTCTTGTACCTAGACTTAAAGACAAAAATGTGATTGGAACTAAGTGGCTATTCATAAACAAGTTAAATAAAGATGGTAAGGTGTCAAGGAACAAAGCTAGACTAGTATGCAAAGGATACTCTCAAGAAGAAGGTGTAGACTATGGAGAAACTTTTGCTCTTGTTGCAAGATTGGAAGGTGTTAGAACCTTACTTACATATGCTACATACAAAAGATTCAAATTTTATTAGATGGATGTCAAGTCAGCATTTCTCAATGGCATATTGGATGAAGAGGTTTACATTGAACAACTTGAAGGTTTTGTTGATCTAGACAAGAAGGACATGGTCTACAAATTGCATAAAGCATTGTATGGTCTGAAACAAGTACGTAGAGCATGGTATGAAAGATTGCATAACTATCTTATTTAGATTGGTTTTCAAAGAACTAATGATAATAGTAGTTTGTACATAAAGGAAGGACCAGATACTAAGATTGTTTTGGTGGAAATATTTGTAGATGATACTTTGTTCACAAGAAATGATGATCCTTGCAAAGAATTTTTAGAACAAATGAACAAGGAATTTGAAATGTCAATGTTTGGATAAATCAAATTATTTGTTGGTCTTCAAATTCATCAGAGTAAGAATTGTATCTACATCACCCAATCTAAATACATCAAGGAGATACTAAAAAAGTTTGGTATGGAAGGCTGCAAACCAGTTGGAACTCCTATGTATACTAGATTGAAAATTACCAAGGATGATGAATCAAAGAAAGTGGATCAGACATTGTATAGATCTATGATTAGAAAGTTGTAGTATGTAGTGCACACAAGACCAGACATTGCCCTTGTAGTAGAAATTGTAGAAAGATTCTCAGCAAAACCAAAAGAAAACCACATGATGGCAATCAAAAGGATCATGAGATATTTAAAAGAAACTAAAGATTATGGATTATGGTATAAACTTGGAGGAAATTTGGATTTTAAAATGTTCAATTATGCAGATTGGGTAGGGAATGTTGATGATAGAAAGAGTAAAAGTGGATGAGCTTTCTTTCTTGGAAAGAGGTTGGTTTCTTGGACAAGTAAAAAGTAGAACTATACATCCTAATCCACAACAGAGGCTGAATATGTTGTAGCAATAGTAAACTACTCAAACATTGTATGGTTCAAACAATTATTGGAAGGTATGAAGCAAGAAATCAAAGAACCTGTTGTTATGTTTTGTGACAACACAAGTGCAATCAACATGTCCAAGAATCCAGTGATGCATTCAAAAACCAATCATATTGCTATAAAGTATCACTTTGTTAGAGAATTGGTACAAGAAAAGGAAATTAGATTGGAATATGTCCATACAAAGGAACAAATTGCTGACATATTCACAAAGCCTTTACCTAAGGATGCATTCTTGTATCTAAGAGGTAAGTTAGGGGTAATTCCCCTATTTGAAGTTCACTAAAATATAGTTTTAGCGATGCATCAACAGAAATAGAATTGAAGATCTATCAGTTGATGTAGTAAAGTAATGAAGACATTGCATATGAATTAGTACATTAGGTACAATGCTATTCATTTGATTTGTAGTGTCTTTGGCATGTGTTGTCAAAGAGGGAGAGTATATTGTCATATCTTTATGAAATTTGCAAGAAATAAGAGTTTGTGTAAGAGGGAGAGATTATTATGAAAGAGGGAGATTACTGTATTTGAGGAAGAGGGTAAAGTATTCTATCAGTAAAGACCTATTTTCAAATTTCATTCTGCTATGACATGTTGTGTTGCCATCAATGCTAAAGAGGGAGATTGATGGATACAATTGTTTAATTGTGTGTTGTCTTTAATGTTACACAAATGTTATATTAGTCATTAGACAAAGTCTACCAAGCTCAATTGGTCAGCAAGGCAAAAGACAAAGTCTATTGAGCTCAGAAGGTTAGGAAAGAAGGTTTACAATGTCTATCAAGCGTTCTCAGGCTTTACCTTGTGTATTCAGTTGCTACTGAGCTTTCAAGGCTAGCAAAGGAAATTTAGTTGCTACCAAGAAAACTCGGTCATCAAGAGAAAATAGTGCAAGAAATAGTTCTAACCGAGATTTCATGGACAATGAAGGAAATTTAGTTCTTACCGAGTTAACTCGGTAGCCAAAGGATTTTTCAAATGTTTCAATGTTAATTGAGTTAAGACGGTTAACTCAGGAAATTATTTTTGGAAGCAATATTTACTGAGAAAGGTTGGCCAATGAAGGATTTCATTATTTTTTGAAATAAATTTTATTTGTTTAAAGTAATATTTGTAGCCAACTGATGTATGGTTTAATGGTAAATGTAAATTATGAATGAGCTAACTTGATAGTATGAATGGTATATATAAGAAGTCAAGTTGTGAATTCTAAGTGTAAGTGATGGATTTGATGTAATGTGAATGAGAAGGAAGACTGATTATTGTGAAAGAAAATTTTGAAGGATGATCAGAGATCATTGAGGAGCAGCAAAGATATATTTGATTGAAAAGGATCTAATAGTGTAGAATAGAGATTTGTAATCAAAAAATTTAGGTGCATCTTATTCAGATCAATTCATTGTTACTTTCTAATCATTGTAGCAATGATTTCAAAATCTCTTAACAAAGTTGGTTTAACAACCACTTTTGTAAATCCTCTAACAAGATGACAGTTTAGTTGAATTGTTGTAAAGACCTCTAGCAAGGTCACTCCTAACAGGGTGATTAAATCCTCTAACAGGGTCACACCTAAAAATGTGTATTGTAACCTTTAATAGGGTTGGCTCCTAATAGAGCTCACTTCAAAAGGGTGAAAATTGGTAGCTAGTTACTTGGTGGTTTTTCCCATATTGGGTTTTCACATTAAATCTAGTGTCTCTCATGTTCATTTCATTTACTTTTGCATGCATGAATACTTGAAGATCAATAACAAGTTAATTTACCAAGCTATAGCTTTTTTTTAGTGTTTGCTGAGTATCAACAATAACTAGTTATTTAAGACATCTAAGGGATCTATGGATTTTTTTTGTAGTAACTGATCCCCCCCCCCCCTCAATTACTCAATCTTCCCCTATCGAAGTCATCAATTTGGATGGTGAAAGCAACCCCATGGATGGCTAGGAACAAGATACATCTCAGCAAGGGAATATGCTATCCCTCTTAGTAACTAAGGTTTCTACCTTCCCTATTGCTTCTCAAAGCAAGCCAATTCCATTAATCCTAAGGAATCTATTCAATCCTACTACATTTCAATCTTCTATCAATGTGCTCTACATAGAGTCATGGCTCAAAGAGACCATTGATAGGAAGAAGAGGAGATATGAGGAAGCAACCCCATCAAAGGACTTGATCACACAAGGCACTTCCTCTCAGCCATCTAATAAGATGAAAAAGTAGAGTACAAAAACTACAATAGCTACAGATTCAATGACTACCATATGCTAGTTGAGATTACTGAGCCACAAAAAGAAGGTAGATTTCATGAGCTCTCAAAGGATGACTTCAACATCAAGATAGTGGATCTTAGTATCCTAGTTCATGACTTCATGGTGAACATGTGGAAATATACCAATGAGAAAATTGAGGATAAGCTAGAAGAGCTTAGAGAAGAGAAGGAAATATTGAAATCTTTGAACATAGAATTTGTGAAATATTTACGTTCTACACTCAAGATTACTTCTTCAAGTCAATTTGACCCAAATATAGAGGAGAACAAGAATTTATTCCTAAAGCTACAGAAAGAAAGACAATTCGAGCAGGCTAGAAGAGCATGGGTAGATTAGATCAAGGTTCAAGGTCCCCCACTAGTTGAAAACATGGGAAGCCTAGTGTTACATGCTCACAAGCTTAGGGAAGAAATGTCAAATCATCAAAAACCCATACAAAAGGTAGCAAACAAGCTAACAAAGAAATTTTCCATTCTATAAGAAGTAATAGATATGAAGAAAAATGTGTCCATTGCTCATGAGATTCTTAAGATGGGAAAGGAGTCACTATTTCACTCGAAACAATCCTTGGATTTTGTTATAGAAATCTCCATAAGATCTGCAAATGAACTCAAGGATGTGCACGGCCTACTGCAAAAGTTCATTGAAAAGTTAATTCAATATTTGAAAATCTTGTACACAAATTCCTTTGTGTCCACTAATGGAAATCTTGTGGATATTTAGAGAATGAAATCAAATTTCTTTTCATTTTTCAATGAAGTCGTTGACCCACTCAACTTCCAAGTGTCTAAGATCTAGGAACTCTTAGCAATGGATGTAATCATAAGGAGAGAAACAAAGAAATTCCAGTCAAGGGTTGCCATAATTGATGAACTGATAGAAATGCATGATTGCTAGATAGTCTAAGCCTCATCATTCCTAATGTCGAAGAGCTAGAAAAAGTAACCAAAACCATGAAACCTTATAGAGCTAAATCTATTACTCCTAAGAAGACATGATGTTCTGATGCTTTTACAAACATCTTTCATTCTCCCCCTTCTCTTTCTTTTCATAGCCATTCATGGAATTTTGTTAATCTCTATGATAGACAATGATTCAAAGTTTTCCTATTTTTAGTTGATTCTATTTAGAGATGCTTTGCAAGGCAATCGTCCAATGTAACTAGCCATTTTGAGAAGGCCTATAAATGTAACCTCTTAAGATGTTAATAATATTGGAAAAATTTACCTTGAGAAAACCCTTGTATCTTGGACTACTACGTGACTTTGAGGCCATTTTTAGTTTTTTTGTTCATTATTATTAGTATAGTGTATGGAATGAATGTGCTAATGTTGAGAATTGAACAAACTTGGTTTTGTTTCTTGCATTGAATAGTGTCTTACTTTCCTTAGCATAAGAATGTCTTATGTTCTATCTTTTGTATGTCATAATTCTCATTTTTAGTATATTTGGTTGCATGAAGGAGCTAGAAAATAGTGTGTGGAGAAGCTAAGAGATAGAAAATCTAGGTATTATCAAAACATCAACTAATTGTGTAGTCTGGGAATTACCAATTTTTCCATATCTTACTTTCATCCTATTGTAGTAGATGATTATGCATTTCTCCATTGTACTATAGGTCAAAATAGATTACATGTTGTGAATTAGTTCCCCTTTCAATTTCCTAAGTTGTTTAAAGTGTTGAGCAATTTGGATTTTTCCTTTTTTCTCTTTGGTTAAGAGCATAAACCCCTTCCCCTCTCCCCCCCCAAAAAAAAACATCCAAAAGAGAAAACTCATTGCATATCTTGCATTAAAAAGGGAGTTGTACCTTTCAATTTAGAGGTCTTTGATAGATTACCATATACTTCTCTTTCCTCCTTAAGCAATTTTGAAAATTGAGAGTCAAGGTATAAACCAAAAGATAAGGAAGACAAACTATTAACCAATAGTTTTTAGTGACTCTACTAGGGAAGATACTCATACGTCTTAAGTTCTCTTAAGCCCATTTGTAGATTTACTAAGAAACTTAGAGATTATCTTTTTGGAACTCAAATAGTTGAGTCATGAATAACAACTCATAAGGACAAATGGTGTTGCCTCACAAGGGAAAAATCCTAGTAGTACAACCTAACCTCAATTTCTAGGACAAACAAGAGGAGATAATAAATCAATTGAATACTCTCACTTGGAAAAGACAAAAGCCCCTTAACCAATATAGAAGAGTAAGCTTTTCCCTTGAAAGAGAGGAAGAAAATGTTGAATATTGGGAGGGATTTTTATGAGAAAGAAGATTAAGAGAAGCACACCCATTGTGAACTAAGATAGTTCACACTAGATTCTATATATACCCATAGTGCTTGTGGTAAAGGGAAGTCAATCCTATCTTCAAAGAATTGTAGAAAGTTGAGTTCCCTATATTGGAAGATCCTATAGGAAGAGGAAGAACCCACTCTCATGATCTAGTATATCAAGGTATCCATAGTGTTCTTTTTCTGCCACCTCACCCTATTGCCCAAATATACAACCATTCATCTTCATCTCCTATTTTCCATACTCAAATCGTATCATTGTGCAATGCCTTCACTCTTCATGGATTACTTACCCCTAATACTATTACCTTTCAAGATGTACCAATAATCCTCCCTACATCAATGGTTATTCACTGGGGTAATGTTATTGGCCCTCCATGGCTTGCTATCAACAATGACCTCCCTAGACCTTATAGAAAGAATTTTACCAAATTAAATGGTGATGGGAAAGCCTCTACTAATGAGAACATCATGGCTTTCATTGATGCATGTAGTGTCATTTTTTCTCAACATGAAGATGTATCAATGAGGATGTTTTTGGAAACCTTGGTTGACAATGTAGCTGACTAGTTTTAGTACCTTCTAGTAGTATGTATCACAACCTAGGATGACATGTGGAACTAATTTGAAGTGTTTTTAAGAGTATAGAGGATGAACATACTCTATTGACTTAGCTTAATTAGATAAAGAAGGAATCCAATGTTCCTATGAGAGACTTCATTGAAAAATTTAACAAATTAATCAATAGGATTCTTGCCATAAGAAGACCTACTACTGATTGCTAGAAGATGTTCTTCATTAGCTCCATGCCCCATGACATAAGTTTTCAAATTAGATGTGAGCATGAGGCTAATTTTCTAGCTTCTTAGACCTTGGAAATCAAATTGGAGGATGATCTAATAATGGTTGGGAAATAGAAAAGAGAGATTTAGAGTAGAGCCTCTATGAGCTCTATCCCTAGTGTAACTAATAATACTAAAGAAATATTGTAGAAGATATCTAATGGAATGATTTCCATGAAGAGACAAATGGGAAAACCTAGCTCTTCACTCTAGCAACCACATCAAGACATTCCTTGAAGGAAACACGAAGGCAGACCATTGCAATTATCATCTACTTAGCAAAAGCTTGCTATTGAGGTACCTCCCAAGAAGTAAAATATGTGCATTTTTCATCTACAAGAGGATCATGGTGGTGATTCTTATCCAAAAATGAATAGATATAATAATCTCACTATTACTAATGAGCTAATCATTAAGTACATTGAAAATGAAGATGATTCTGCTCCCCATGGTGAATCTAGAACATTCTTTTTGGAGTATGAATCAAATTTAGATGTTGGAGGAAAATTATTTGTCACCTTAGACAAAATTTAGATGACTATGGCTATGAGAATTTAGAGAGAGAAGAACTTGGTGAACTTTGTTTGTTCTCAGAATAGAGCCACTAGCCCTTTACCAGTTGCAGTTGGAGCATCCACTTCCTCATCTTGGAGGAAATAGTAGTCAAGGTTTGATCCAAAAGGTAAGCCTTAATACTCATTTGAAATAATACAATCTTGTAAGGATTCTTGTATCTAGGTGTCTCTCCTTGATTATTTCAAAACTCACCCTATTGAATTACAATAGCTAGTAGATTATTGTCATGTGATGCTAATACCAAAACCCAGCCCATTGTCAATTCTACCATTAGCAATGACAAAAATCAATTGGATAGTGGTCCATTACCTAATGAAGAGTCTATCTTGCCTATTCTCTTTAAAGAGGAAGAAGCATCAATTTTAGCTACCTCCCCTAGTCAAAAGTGAACCCATTCTATGTGTCATTATATACAAATGGCCATAAGCTTAGTAACTTCATAATTGATTATGGAGCTTCTAATAACATCATGCCCTCTTTAGTTGCTTGTGCCCTTGTCGTGACCCTTACAAAAAATTTTGGAGGTCCCTCTAATAGGTCAAGTGAAAGATGCACAAGTAGCATTGGTATCTCATCCTACAAAGAGAATGAAGCTAACCATCCTAGTAGTAGATATTTTGGCCAGCTATGGTATGCTTTTGAGTAGAAGTTTCTAAAGGGACATGGGAGGGGAAATCAATATGAGTTTGTCTCATGCCATAATTCCTATCGGTAACAAAAAGATCAAGTTAGAACCTAAAGAGAAGGCCAAATTCATGGTCTTGAAGTCTAATGATTTTAAAGCATAGATCTTATATCAAGAAATGGAGTTTAGATATTACATGATGTCCTTTAAATTTAATAGTTCTAAGGAATAACCAAAGCCTTCTAGTGACCCAAATATTTGGACCTTAGAGTATGATGGCAATTACATTACTATCAGATCCAAAATTGGTGTGGTGTTTGTATCCCCAAATAGAGATTTGACTCAACTTGCATACAAGCTACAATTAAAAAACACCAAAAATACATCAGAGTATAAGGCCTTTTTGTAGGTATCAGTGCTAAAAAGTAGAGAGGAGTGAAAATCTTAAGAGCTTATGGAGATGCAAAGCTTATAGTGAAGCAAGTTCAAGCTCAATACACCCTAAAGAATGCAAGGCTAAGGAATAAAAAAAAAAGGGTCTAGGATGAGATTGAGAACCTAGATGCCTTCTCAATACAAGATGTTCCAAGGAAGTAGTATACAAGGTTAGACTTGTTAGCTACATCGTCCTTGCTACTACTTCCCTATTTGTATCTCATAGATAATTAGTATAAGGTCAAAGTCTTGTTTAGACCAAACATTCCTAACAATGTTGAGACATGACAAGTGTTCAATGATGATAATTAGATCTAGTATTTTCTAGAAGGATATGAATTTTTTAGAGATTAGTACTTTGAAGGGAGAAAAAAATCTTTCAAATATTTTCCCCTAACACCAAGAAAGAGTTTTTCATGTCCCCTTTTCAAATAATTAAAAATACTAATCTTTGCTAAGGCAGGCAGACCCAAAAAGGTGAAGTTTCAGAAAAAGGAGATAATATTTGGAAGCTAATGGAATAAAAAATGAACATTATTATTAAAATATTTTTTATTAACCCCTCTTGGAAGTGAGTTAGGGTTATGCCCTCTTTTAAGGGGTTTGGAGGAATTTTGGGCTCATTCCAGAACTTGATTTTTGCGCATTGCTTTGTTGTTCTTCAGAGGCTGCCAAACCTGTGGAGAAGGAGACCCAAGAATGGGAGTTTTCAGGTTTATAGGAAGGATAAGGATGGGAGTTTGAAGCCATTCCATGTGCATTCTCATGCATAGTTTTCCTTTGTGTTGAACAGTGCAGATTTGTGGGTTTTCGGGTGTGTTTTTTGTAAGAGTTTGGTGTTTCCAGTGAGTATTTCATATCAGTTTGGGTTGCTGTTGTATTTTAGAATTTTATATGCTAAAATAGAGCTGAATATATTTATTTGGTCATGATTATACTTCTTTGATAGATTATCAATGCTTTTGTGGTGTTTTCGGCTATTTTGTGTTATTTTTGGGAGCTCGATGAGCATTGTTTTTGTCCTCCATTTGAGAGTTGTTGTGTAAATGTTATATAGATCTGAAAATCTCATTTTGTAGGCTATTATGCTGCTGAAATTTCTTTAAAAATTTCCACTTTCAGATTTATTAATAATATGTGAAGCTGTGAAGTTTTTGGCACTATTTCCAGCATACCCGATTTGGGGTTTATTGAGAAATTGGTGGATCTTTGAAATATTGGTTGTTTGATCTTAAAGATCTGATTAGAGGCTTGAAATATCATATAAAATTAGAAAAGGGATAGTAACTTCATAATTGATTATGGATCTTTTGATAACATCATGCCCTCTTTAGTTGCTCGTGCCCTTGTCATGACCCTTACAAAAACTTTTGGAGGTCCCTCTAATAGGTCAAGTGAAAGATGCACAAGTAGCATTGGTATCTCATCCTACAAAGAGAATAAAGCTAACCATCCTAGTAGCAGATATTTTGGCTAGCTATGGTATGCTTTTGAGTAGAATTTTCTAAAGGGACATGGGAGGGGAAATCAATATGGATTTGTCTCATGCCATAATTCCTATCAGTAACAAAAAGATCAAGTTGGAACCTAAAGAGAAGGCCAAATTCATGGTCTTGAAGTCTAATGATTTTAAAGCATAGATCTTATATCAAGAAATGGAATTTAGATATTACATGATGTCCTTTAACTTTAATTGTTCTAAGGAATAATCAAAGCCTTCTAGTGACCCAAATATTTGGACCTTAGAGTATGATGGCAATTACATTACTGTCGGATCCAAAATTGGTGTGGTGCTTGTATCCCCAAATAGAGATTTGACTCAACTTGCATACAAGCTACAATTAAAAAACACCAAAAATACATCAGAGTATGAGGCCTTTTTGTTAGGTATTAGTGCTAAAAAGTAGAGAGGAGTGAAAATCTTAAGAGCTCATGGAGATGCAAAGCTTATAGTGAAGCAAGTTCAAGCTCAATACACCCTAAAGAATGCAAGGCTAAGGAATAAAAAAAATAGGGTCTAGGATGAGATTGAGAACCTAGATGCCTTCTCAATACAAGATGTTCCAAGGAAGTAGTATGCAAGGGTAGACTTGTTAGCTACATCGTCTTTTCTATTACTTCCCTATTTGTATCTCATAGATAATTAGTATAAGGTCAAAGTCTTGTTTAGACCAAACATTCCTAACAATGTTGAGACATGACAAGTGTTCAATGATGATAATTAGATCTAGTATTTTCTAGAAGGATATGAATGTTTTAGAGATTAGTAATTTTAAGGGAGAAAAATATCTTGAAAATATTTTCCCCTAACACCAAGAAAGAGTTTTTCATGTCCCCTTTTCAAATAATTAAAAATACTAATCTTTGCTAAGGCAGGTAGGCCCAAAAAGGTGAAGTTTCAGAAAAAGGGGATAACCTTTTGAATCTAATGGACTAATAAATGAAAATTATTATTAAAATATGTTTTATTAACCCCTCTTGTACGTGAGTTATGGTTATGCCCTCTTTTAAGGGGTTTGGAGGCATTTTGGGCTCATTCCAGAACTTGATTTTTGCGCATTTCTTTGTTGTTCTTCAGAGGCTGCCAAACCTGTGGAGAAGGAGACCCAAGAATGAGAGTTTTTAGGTTTCTAAGAAGTCTAAGGATGGGATTTTGAATCCATTCCATGTGCATGCTCATGCCAAGTTTTCCTTTGTGCTGAATAGTGTAGATTTGTGAGTTTTCGGGTGTGTTTTTTGTAAGAGTTAAATAGTGTTTCTAGTTGAGTATTTCATATCAGTTTGGGTTCTATTGCATTTTAGAATTTTAGATTTTAAAATAGAGATGAATATATGTATTTGGTCATGATTATACTTCTATGATAGATTATCAATGCTTTTGTGGTGTTTTCGGCTATTTTGTGTTGTTTTTGGGAGCTCGATGAGCATTGTTTTTGTCCTCCATTTGGGAGCTGTTGTGTAAATGTTATACAGATCTGAAAATCTCATTTTGTAGGCTGTTATGCTACTGAAATTTCTTTAAAAATTTCCAATTTCAGATTTATTAATAATATGTGAAGCTGTGAAGTTTTTGGCACTATTTTTGGCATACCCAATTTGGGGTTTATTGAGAAATTGGTGGATCTTTGAAATATTGGTTGTTTGATCTTAAAGATCTGATTAGAGGCTTGAAATATCATATAAAATTAGAAAAGGGATAGTAACTTCATAATTGATTATGGAGCTTCTGATAACATCATGCCCTCTTTAGTTGCTCGTGCCCTTGTCGTGACCCTTACAAAAACTTTTGGAGGTCCCTCTAATAGGTCAAGTGAAAGATGCACAAGTAGCATTGGTATCTCATCCTACAAAGAGAATGAAGCTAACCATCCTAGTAGTAGATATTTTGGCCAGCTATGGTATGCTTTTGAGTAGAAGTTTCTAAAGGGACATGGGAGGGGAAATCAATATGGATTTGTCTCATGCCATAATTCCTATTGGTAACAAAAAGATCAAGTTGGAACCTAAAGAGAAGGCCAAATTCATGGTCTTGAAGTCTAATGATTTTAAAGCATAGATCTTATATCAAGAAATGGAGTTTAGATATTACATGATGTCCTTTAACTTTAATTGTTCTAAGGAATAACTAGAGCCTTCTAGTGACCCAAATATTTGGACCTTAGAGTATGATGGCAATTACATTACTGTCAGATCCAAAATTGGTGTGGTTCTTGTATCCCCAAATAGAGATTTGACTCAACTTGCATACAAGCTACAATTAAAAAACACCAAAAATACATCAGAGTATGAGGCCTTGTTGTTAGGTGTCAGTGCTAAAAAGTAGAGAGGAGTGAAAATATTAAGAGCTCATGGAGATGCAAAGCTTATAGTGAAGCAAGTTCAAGCTCAATACACCCTAAAGAATGCAAGGCTAAGGAATTAAAAAAATAGGGTCTAGGATGAGATTGAGAACCTAGATGCCTTCTCAATACAAGATGTTCCAAGGAAGTAGTATGCAAGGGTAGACTTGTTAGCTACATCATCCTTGCTACTACTTCCCTATTTGTATCTCACAAATAATTAGTATAAGGTCAAAGTCTTGTTTAGACCAAACATTCCTAACAATGTTGAGACATGACAAGTGTTCAATGATGATAATTAGATCTAGTATTTTCTAGAAGGATATGAATGTTTTAGAGATTAGTACTTTGAAGGGAGAAAAAAATCTTGCAAATATTTTCCCCTAACACCAAAAAAGAGTTGGAGCTTGAAGTTGAAAAAAACCAAAGGTAACAAGATTCCTTGACATCTTTTTTCCCTTGAGAAACTAATTGATAGGCATGATGCATTCATTAGAAGGGAGAGGGGAAGAAAAGGTGGAACTCGTGGAGAGTATGAAGCAATGAACATTGGCACCAAATATAAACCCAAGATGATTAATATTAGTAGTGTTTTCTTGAAGGAAGAAAGGGGAGAAGCAAAGGGATCTTTATCAAAATACTAAGATGTATTTTCTTGGCATTATGAAGACCTAAAGACCTTTAGAAATGGTGATTTCAAGCACAAAACTCCCCTCAATTTGGAAGCCACTTCCTTTAGGGAAAAGAAATGTAACTACAATCCTATGGTGTCAAATTCCATCTTTAGGGAAGTTCACAAGATGTTGGAAGCAAGAATTGTCTACCCCATACACCATTCATCATGGATAGCTAACATTGTCCAAGTTTGAAAAAAGAGTGGAGAGATTAGAATTTGTGTGGATTTTAGGAATCTAAACTAGGTATTTCTAAAGGACAATTATGCATTCCTGGTATGGATCATCTACTAGAAATAGTGGCTGGATCCAAAATGATATCCATTCTAGATGGATTTTTTGGTTTTAACCAAATTGACATAAACCCAGAGGATCAGTTCAAGACTGCGTTTACCACTTCTTAGGGAACATTTGCATATAATAGAATGCCCTTTGGTCTTATTAATGCTTTTACCACCTTTCAAAGGGTTATGAATTCCTCCTTTACTAATCTAAAGGATAATATCATTGTTATCTACTCGGATGATCTGACAAGCTTCTCCAAGAAAAGAGAAAATCATCTAAGGGACTTGGAGAAAGTGTTGAAAAGATGCAAGGAACATGGGATTTCACTCAATTCCAAGAAATTAGTTATTTTTGTTATAGAAGGTAAACTACTAAGTCACATAGTCTCCCAGCATCCAAATTGACCCAAAATGTGTTAGAGCCATCCAACAACTGAATTTTCCAAGAAGCAAATTTGGAGTCAAATCATTCTTTGGACAAGTGAACTTTCTCAGACATTTCGTCCCTATTTTTTCTGAAATCACCAAATTCATAATAGATATAATGAAAGGAAGTCAAAGTTTCAAATTGAATGGTTTTGAAAGAATAGCTTTCGATCAAATTAAAGACACCATAGCCAAAGCACCCATTCTAGTCCATCTAGATTACACCAAGGGATTCATACTATACTATTATGCCTCAACCCATACGCTATCTACAATATCTATGCAAGAGAACAAGGAAGGTATCTGTTGGTAAATAGACTTGTCTTTTACATAATAAACAAATAAGACTCTATATGCCCACAACTAAAGATAAAACAAATTTCCAACAATTGTAGAACCTATCACTTCTTAGTTCTTCTCTGAATTTTACTAAGGTACAACTCCCTTATTAGATGTTCAATTAACACAACTATTATTCTAATTTTATTTTAACCAAAAAGTAGAAGGCATCCCATCTATTCTTGGATAGGGGGATATCTAAATAATAAAAAATATTTTAGATAGATAACTATTTCAAATGATGAAAAAAATTCAATTCTTCATCAACTAATGACTTTGCTAAATTAAATAATTTAAAGTTGTTTAACAAATGCATCTAACAATAGAGAATTATCTCACACTTCCACTCTGATTCAAAAATAAACCAATGAAAAAGAGTGAACAATACAATCTTCAAAGAACACATGAAACCATCTCATTTATCTAGAAAATATTTTAACTTGCATATCATCAGATATTCAAAATACTAACAACATGTATCAAAAATAACTAAACTAAGCTAGCATGCAGTCCATAGTTTGATATCAATCAAAAACTACCAACCTTTTCTAATTTTGAGTTTTACATTTAAATAGAGAAATGCACAAGAATCTTCATTAAAGCTCAATTCTTAGAAAGTTAGGAAAGTAGTTGCTAAAACCAATCTAGCGAGTACACAAACCCTAAAAATAACTAATTGAAAGTCACCTCCCAAAGGGTAATAAAGTAGTAAACTTATAAAAGAAAATCATTAGTTTGTCCTTTTCATAGCTGAGGCTCTTCTTCATCTTCATCCAGGCTGATAGGTCCATGTTTCATCATCCATCCTTTGTATGTGTCCACAAATTAGGATAGTATAGTAGCGTTTGAGCTCTTTATACTTTGAAGTCAATTTTTCTAGGAGTCTTTCTCTTGTTTCATCTTCTTCACACAATCTAGGTATATAGGAGTTGTTTATTATGGGTGATTATCGTGGCTTTAGTTTTGGCTATTTTGGAAAAATTTGATACTTTGATATTGGTGGCATTCTTGATCAAGTTTAGTGCCTCTTCACATTGTTTGATGACCACTTTGATAATTGAACTACCTTCTTTAAAAGGTGTAGAGTTGTCTAAAGTAATTATTTAGAGACCTCTCTTCACAACTTCTGTCATGAATTTGAACTCTTTTTTAAAGGATTGTTATTTAGAAATGGCCAAATTGTAATTAGACACTCTCCATGCTACATTCTTCTATAGGACATAGATTGAGCTTTCATCTACATGTTGCAACGGGTTTTCCTCTAGGAATTTGTTAGCACCATACTCTTCAACTTTAACCAACTGAGCAACCACACTTGATAGATTCTTGACTTTGGTCTTCCATACTATTATTTATAGATGGGATTTCCCCAACACAATTTCAACAAAGGAGAATATTTTATGCACATCATTTATAAAATTAGTATCAAATTTATTACTTGATCCACCCAATTTCTTACAACTATCAACATGGCTTTATCTTTCTTCAAGTCCTCCATTAGTTGTAGGTTTTCTAGTTTGTTTGGATCAAATGTTGATTGAGATTTACCATCAAACATTGAGGTTTTCTCTTTTAGGGAGTCTAGATAATCCACCTTGATATTAATTTCTACTTTCAACCTCTTCCTTTCAATTCCATCTTTTTGAGATTGTAGAATGATCTATTTAGTCAAAAAAAATTCCTACTATTCTTTTGTCTTGTGATCTATCACCCCTAAGTTGATACATGTGCCAACAAAATTATTCAAGTAAAATTCATATGTTCCTTCTTTAGGGTTATAGGTGGCTACCTCTACAATGCTCTTATTTGTTTTATCATCAAAAGTTATTCTGGAAGTACTCTTGATCCTTTTGGGCTTGGGAGCTCTATTGGTATATTTTCTCACAATGAATGTCATAGGAAATGAGAGAGGTACCAAGTTCCTCTTCTTATTTACTAAGGAAACTAGAAAATTAAGGGTATAACCAGTAACCTTTTGGGATTCAATCTCTTTAGCTTGGGTGGTCATAACTTCTACTCCTAGGAGAGTTGTATCTATTGTATCTAGGATCTATTAGCAACCGTCAGTGGGTCCATGGATTGTCTCTTTGTTTGGTTCACTATTGATTTGAGTAACTTTGTTAGGAGTTCTAGATATTGCCATGTTAAATTTGCTATGGAATAGGTATTGTGTGTTGAATGGAAACTGATACCCTTCATACTTTTATTTCTTTAAGGTTTCTTCATACCTACAAGTTTAAAACTAACATTAGAACATTGGGGTTTAAGTGGTTCTTAAACATGTTCATTCATGTGAGTCATTGGTGTTTTATTGCCTCTTTTCATTCTTAACCAGGACTTGGTTCTAGGGTGTTTTTTAGTTGTGAATATTCATAATTTTTTTAATTTTAGAAATTTTTTGCTAGTAATTTGGCTAATAATTTAAGATTTAATGCAACCTAAATTGCCACATTTTTATTAAATTAGTTCTAAAATATTTAAAATCATTCAATAATTTATTTTATTTAAAAAATTTAACTCAAAAATTGCCACAATATTTGATACATGATTAGATTTAGTTCACCTAAATATTATATATTATCAAAGAAATTAAAATTAATTCACCAATAATTATCATAGTTACTTTAGGGATATATTACCAATATTTAGTTTTCACTGTTGATTTAAAATATAATGAAATTATCCTCATAATTTCCATGAGATAAAATATGTTCCATTTTGATATGTAATATTCCATGACAATTAGCAAACTTCCTATTATTATTGATATTCATCAATATTTTCTACACAAAAATTATGACTCCAAAATAATCATCAATGTAAATATTATTTAAAATTAAGCAAATTGAGAAATTCATCGATAAAAATAATTTTCTTTTTTTTAAATTAAGAAAGATTCACCAATAATTTATATCATTTTTCTAGCGGGGGGTTTCTTAAAGTCTTCCCTATTTGGTTCTATTAAAAATAGCTTTCATCCTCTCAATAATGTTTGCTTCCTCTTGCACATCCCAATTTATGAAAATTTGATTAGCGACTAGAGATTTCTTCACATGATGCTCAACAAATTTTGAGTTGTCTTCCTCAATATTTGTGACATAAATGTTTGGATGGTACAAATTGATTTGCAAAATGGTGAACCCAAAAGATCCTCTTTTGTGTACTTCAAGTTCATCGGCACAATCTCCCCAAAAATCTTTGGTATCAGGAGTAGGTAGAAACCTTTCTTTTTGGCTAAATAGGATATTAACAATCTCATTGTTATCAAAACCTTACTTGGCATGTTAGAAGCTGAAACCAAAATTGATTAAGTTTGAACCTATGCACACAACATCTTCCATAGTTTTACATGTTAGTTTTCCAAGTTTGAGTGGGAAGAAAACATTTGAGGTCTCCTCAGCTAAAAATCTTTTTATCACAAAAAGCAATTGACAGGATACCTTTACTAGGATGAAACAATCATAACAATAGCTAGGTAGCTTCACAGGTTCATTAGTGAAACCTCCTACCCTCAAATAGGTGAACTTGGGGTATTGAATAGACATGCTACAATATACTTGGACTAACTTTTGAGATTTGAGGGAGAATTTAAAATAAGGAAGGTTTGTCATTTCAAAGCATAACTTCTAGAGAAGATGTTATGAATTCTCTTGAAGTTTTCCAAAGCTTTTCTTTTGCATAGCATATGGCAATAATCATATATGGAAATATTTTTTGTCCAAGGTTCATGAGGTAGAGATCACAAATCTTGAGTGTTTTCTAGCATATACATTAGGTATGAGGGCATATAAAATTATTTCTTCAGACTCAGAGCCCACTTGAGTTGATTTCTCATAGAACTTGCAATCAACTCTTTCCAATCTAGGAACTAAATTCCTTCCAACATTATTTGGATGTAGAAGTACATCCAGTCCTCAAATAAAAACACATCAAGGGGACCACATATTCTATGTAACAAAACTATTATGTTGTGGACACATGAAGACATGTGGTCCTTTTTGAGAGCTTTGGGTAATCGAGAATTTCCCTTATAGAATGTTACTCTCCATTTCCTCATAATGGTATTCCTAAAAGTGTTGGGGGTTTCAGAAAACTTAGCTAGAGATGTAGGAGTCAAGTCAAAATATTCTTGTTCCTTGAGATGAAACACCTTTGACATGGATTCCCTAGAGACATTTAGCAACACACTCCTATCCCTTTTTAGAATACACTCTTTTGAAATTTCATATTTCTAAATACATTCTTGGATTAATTCTAGGTATGGATATGATTGGGGGAATGAGGAAGCCATGAGAAAGTTATTGTCCATGATTATATCAAAAGTGGGTTTTATAAGTTCAACACATAATCTCTCTACAATTTCTCCTAAATCCACACCTAACAAGTTTGTTTCTATAGAGACGAAAGACTTACTACTCAAAATATGAGTGTTCCCAAACATGTGCAAAGAAGACCTCATGACTCAAATTCTTTCTTAGGAAAAGTGAGAAGCAACCACAATTTTACTATAAGAAGATAAAACCAAGGATGAGAGATATGGAAAATACTTACACAACAATCACTAAGACAAATTTGAAAGCCCACTCTTGTTCCAAACCTTCACAAAAAATACTTGATCACCTAAAAAACAATTCTCTCTTTATCTAGGATGAAAAAAATTCTTATAAGTTCTACAACAAGGATGAGACATTAATCATGAGAAGGATACAATAAATTTTTGCATGCTGTGGAAAATAGATGATGGGACAAATACAAAAGTTATTTTAGACCCTAAAAAATAGCTTGCATCTATGTTTTAATCACATTTTTTCACTAACTCATCCCATTTTGTTATTTCACTAATTTTGATCTTTTGGCCAATGTGATTATATCCCAACAGAGTTCTTCATCATTCATATCCATTTCAACATCATCAAAATCATATCAAATCAAACCAAAATTACCCCAAATCTACTTGAAATTAGTTCTAATCAAACCAAAACATGTCAAATACCTTAAATCAATCATCATTTGTCCAATCCTAGGCATTTTTGTGGCTTTTAGTGCCTAAGAGCCTATCAATCCTATCAAACATATCAAATTTGACCTTATAACTATCATGAATCTCAATGCTAGGTCAAACTATCATTCTTGTCATCTGATCATTGACATTATTGAGTCCCTCAGTGTTATTCATGACATTGTTAACCATTTTAATAACATTGACAACATTTGTCAATGTTATTATGATCAACCTTATCAATTAATTTCAATCATGTAGCATTTATAATGACTATTAAATGTTACAAATTCTTGATCCATGTAATGTGTCCTTGCATGTTATCAATCCAAATCAATCATTCAATTTGACAATGGCTTTGGTCTACCCATCATCATCCTAGTTGATCTGCATAATCATCACACTTCATCAAAGAATATTGTTGCATTTATCAAATTAAATTGGCCAATCAACTATTGATTTTCTCTATAGGATTAAATAACCCATAATTTAATCCTATGTCATTCCATTAATTGTTCTTCCTAATTAACATCCTCAATTGATTAATATTATTAATTAATTGATTCACCATTCACAAATAATGGAAATTCTCAGTTTCCTAACTCATATTTTTCACTTTTAATTTCTAGATTCCTAATTTCCATTTGTGTGGAATAATGAAATTTTAAACTAAATACTCCACATAATCTTGACAACATCATGACACATGGGCATCTTACATCATGAATTCTCTATCTACACTTGGCTAAGAATTGTTATAATTCATATATTCGTATTCCTTACACATATCTATATTTAGCCATTATTGTCATATATTCTGGGCTTTAAGTGGATTTAAGGTGTCACATGACATGTCATAGATCCTCCACCATTTTTAGCCATGTTTGACTTCTAGGCATCATAAAATCCTATATTTGGCATCATATTTCATATGTGTCATGGAGTTCCTATGGAATCTCTTGCCGACTTGCATATCCAAGGTGACAAGTCCAATGTTGTCCTCTTGTGTAATGACTATAAATTGAGCATTCTTCCTCTCATTTATGGTCATAATGCCTAAGTCCACAATCATCAAGCTTCAAATCACTTCTTCTAGTATTCTCAATACCATTATCCCATCATAGGCTTTTTCTTTTCAATTGTGTGCATTATAGACAATTAGAGCTACATCATATGGAGAAGAAATAAGGACATGGGAGCTACAAATGAAAGAGGGGTTTTTTAATTTATATTGCTTTCTTTGTTTATTTTGATTTCATGGTAGACTACAAGGTATTAACATATGTTTATTGAGTTTGCGATTTTCTCATAGTATGTTAGATATTAGCCCATTTTCTTATCCTACAACTATATTAAAGGCAAAATAAGGTGTTCAAAGATATTTTTTCCTTTCAAACAAGATATAGGAATAATTATATATGATGATCAAATCTCAAAACATTAATTATTCATGACTTCCCATAATTGATTAGATCATCCACATGAGCCACATCAAAGTTAGGTGGCATCTAGTTGTAATGTGTCCTCTTTCCTTCAAAATTTGTAACACATATTAGGAGGGTCCACCATAAAACATCACATGAGAACCAAGGATAAGTTCAAACCAAGAAGAATCCTTTGAAAAAATAAACATGGTTCAAGGGGTACAATCTAGTTTAGAACTACTTTTTACTAGTTGAACTAAGTACAAAATGGTTCAAAAATTATACTAGAAAGTCTCAAACCTCTCAACATGGTAAGGACTATACATATCCTCTTAAAAAGCTTTTGAGGTTTAGACTTAGTCAATGATAGGAAAATGGAGTCACTTATGAGGTACATCGAGATTTTTTTATTGCAACTAAATTAGAAAGTAATGATAGGTAGAACCAATTGTTCAAAATAAACAAATTAAAGCAAGAGTGAACAAAAAAAAGAAAATAGTGATTTTGAAAAATCTTGAGCTAACATTAGCTCTGCCTGGGGGTTGGTTTTAAATTGAGAACCATAGAAATCAAAACCTTTGGGGTAGGTAGACCTAAAGCAAGGGAATGAAAGAAAAAGAAAAAGAAAAAACTAAAGTAGGAATTTAGTACTTGGAATTTTTTAGATCTTGTCCATATTAGGTATATGGTAGGATTTCACCATTTTCGTAAGATAATTTCACAACATTAGGTCCAATCACTTCATGCACTTTTAAAGGACCGTTCCATAGAGCCTCAATTTTTTTATGACTCCCTTTCTTCTCACTTTATTTATCACATAGTAGGACTTCATCACCATGCATGAAATTTCTACGTTGTGTGTTATTGTCAAAAAAATTCTTCACTGTCATCTGGTGTTTTGTTATTTTGTCTACCATTTTGTTTCTCTCCTCTTCTAGATTTGTCAAGTACATAATCCTCTTTTCTAGAGATGGCTGAACAAAAAGAGTCTTCTATCATCATTTACAACTTTGAAGCTACCAAGTTTATGGGGAGGGAATCTTGTACATCATTCCCATAAACCAACTTGAATGGGAACATGCTTGTGGCTCCTTTCAAAGATTTCCTATCAGCCCAAAGCATCTCATATAGCTTCTTGTGCTAGTCTTTACCATTATCACTCACCAAATTTTTCATGATTAATGCCAAAATTGTATTGCTTGATTCAACCTGACCATTTCCTTGTAGGAAGTAGTCTAAAGCATGACCTAAAGTGATTCCATGCTCATATAAGAACATACTAATTTCTCCAAATAAAAAATAGGTAGCATTATTAGCAAAAATCTGTTTAGGTATGTTGAACCTTACTAGAATATGATTCATTAAGAACTCATAGGTTACCTAGATGTTTGTCTTCTTGGTGGGAATGGCTTCAACCCATTTAGTAAAATAATTAGTTACAGTTAATATGTACATGTGTCCCATGTTGGAGATTGGGTTTATGGGCCTAATGAAATAAATGTCACACTTCTTGAAAGGTTCATCGACTATCACTGGTTTGAGGGGCAAGGTAGTTAGTTGTAGTTTGCTAGTAAATAGCTTGCACTTTTTGCAATCCTTAACATAGAGAGAAGCATCATAGTACATCCTAGGCCAATAAAAGAAATTTCTAAGGGTTTTATAAATATTCATAGTAGAAGAAAAATAACCTCCACATACTTCATCATGGAACACTTTGAGAAATTTCTTTTGTTGGGCTCCATGTACACATCATAGGTAAGTTCCTCTGTTGTACAAAATGTCTTGGGCTATCACATATTTTTCAGCCTTTAGTTTCAAATCTCTCCTTTCTTTAGGTGTCATCCCTAGTGGGAAATCTTCATAAGTTAGGTAATAAGCACTTGGGAAAACTATGAATCTGTGAGGCTCACTAGCCACACCTATGGTAGTTCTTCCTCTTCTAGTGAAACAACAACATTTTCATAAATTAGTTCATAGAAAACTTTTCCCCTTACCATTTTCTTGGTTTTATATGTATATCATACTCTTGTAACTTTTCTACCCATGTAGCTCTTTTGTTCATCCCCACATCTTGTTGGGTTAGGATACTCTTCACAGTTGTTTTAGGAACATAAACTACTAAATTCGAGTGTGAGATATAATACCTGAATTGCTTAATTACTTTTACTATGGTAAAATCTTTTTTCTCAATGATAAGATATTTCAACTAATGAATTTTTAGGGCTACACTCATAAAGGCAATAGGTGTCTTTTTACCTTGGCCATTCTTTTGTGTGAGGATACTTGACATTGTATGCTCAGAAGTCTAATAATAGATAATGAAGTCTTTCTTAAAATTAGGAGTCACCAATGTGGGGGAAAGGGCAATAAACTTCTTTCCATCTTTGTTCCACCTAAAGACTTCCTTTTCACTCATCATCTTAATTATGTCTTTGGTAAGTTTAGCAAAATCTGGTCCAAAAGCTTGCAGAAAATTAACTTGCCCAAAAAATGACTTCACACCACTTCTATTCACTAGAGGACTCAATTACTGAATGAATTTTATTCTATCAGGATCTATCTAAATTCCCTTCCCTAGCACAATATGTCCCAAAACCTTCCCCTCTTCAACAAAGAAAACTAATTTTTTAGGATTCAAGGATATACCATGTTCTCTACATCTCTATAGTATAGTAAATAAATTCTTGAAATGATCTTTCCTCTTTTTAGAAAATATTGTCAAGTCATTAAAATAAATTAACATGATTTTTCCCCACAGATCCTTGAAAGAGAAGTTCATGGCTTGTTGAAATGTATCACTAGCATTGATGAGACAAAAAGGCATTCTATTGTAAGTGACATACACCAAGGAGTTATGAAAATGGTCTTGTGTTGATGTACTTCTACCACGTGATTTGGTTATAACCTAAAAAACCATCAAACATTGACATCATTTCCATGTCAGACACATTTTGAAGCAATTGTTCTAATATGGGGAGTGCATAGTTTTATTTGAGACTAGCTTTTTTTAGATTGTAGAAGTCCATGCAAATCCTTATCTCTCTATTCTTCTTCTACACTAGGATGATATTAGTCACCCATGTAGAGTGGTGGATTGGATAGATAATTTGTGCTTTGAGCATCTTTTCTACTTCCCTTAAAATAGCTTCAAACACTTTAGGATTGTAATTTTTCAACTTTTTCCTAAAAGGAGTGGCTTCCAACTTCAATAGAATATGATGTTGGAATTCTCAATTATTAAAGCTCTTCAAATCATCATAGCTCTAGGCGAAGACATCTATAAATTCTTTCAATAATGATCTGAGCTCATATTTTTCTCTGAAGAATATCTCTTACCAATAGAGATCCATTTTGGATCATTTCCATCCCCCACATCAATCTTATCATATTCTTAATTTACTTTAGGATCAGGGCCCTTCTTTGGTATAAAGCCTTTATTCCTTTGTGAAAACATGTTTTCAAGAGAGACCAAACCATAAGGGATCTTATTTATTTTCAATTGGACTATTCCTTTCTCATCGTGAGATTCCATTTGATCTATATTTTATGTTTCTAAAGATCCTTCAAAGTAAGAGTTAGCATAACACCCTATGGAAGACATGAATTATTCAATCTTCTTGTTGTCATCAAATACTTGCCAGTGATTTAAATTGTCAAGAATACTTGGACAATAAATCATCTCAATTTGATACTATTTTTTATCAAATTTTGGATGTGGGAAGAGTAATGAGGTTGAAACTACTAAAGAATCCACCTAAGATTTTTCACTTCTAGGGATGGTTTTGGTGTTGAATGATTTGAGGAATTCAATACTATCCCATAATCAAGTTTTAGTATTACTTCAATCTATCATTCTTCACAGCACATAGGCCCTAGACTTGATTCACAATAAGTTCTACATCTCCTTTCTCCAAGATTCATTTTATTCCTTTCATTTTTGCCTCATGAAATCCTAAGAGAAGAGTTTCATACTTCGTAGTATTATTAGCATTAGAAAAATCCCATTTGAAAGAATATGTTGACATATCTTCCAGGTGAAATGAGTAATGTACACTAGAAATATGTACCACTCTAAATCCTTCTATCTAATTGATTCCATGAGTTTGAAATGCTTGGATGTCAGCTTCTAAGAGCTCCCTATCCACGGAGTGCAAGAGAGTAATATTCAAATGCAAGGGCTCTTAGTTGAGCCTTAGGAATGCTCTTCTTGCTATTAAACCATGCAATGGGAGGTTTTCTTAGAGACAAGATGCAAGAGTGAAAATGTCTACCAAGGATGCCTTAAAGATGCAATGCAAATGGAGACTAAACTATAGTGAGAATTCAAAATGCGTCTATGATAAGAAAGATAAAACTGTTACAAAATCAATGCTAGTTACTAAGTGATTTAAGCTATTGCAAGGAAACTATGTTAACATGCAACTATGCTAAAAATGCCATATGATTTTATGCTAGTAAGAATACTCAAAGGTAGATGGATCCTTTGAGGGGGAAAACTATCTCTCTTTTAAAGTTGTACAGACAATATAGATCAAGGTCAAGATGGTGGATGATTAATTGTGGAGTTCAAAAAGAGGAGTGACCCATGTGCACACACAAGTCAACCAATAGAATATAAGTTGATTTTCTATATAAGACAAAAGTCAAAAATCCTTTTAATTTGAGAAATAGAAAAAGAGTTTTAGGTGTGTCCTTTAAGTGGGTTAGAAGAATGGGGTCTTTTATTTAATTAAAAGGGGACATGTTCTTTTAATCAAATAATAAACTTAGGATAGCATAGTCAAACTATAGGTTAGAATCAAATCAATTGATTATTAGCAATTTGGTCTAGGTAAATGGTTAATTAAATTAGTGAAAATGCTGAGAAGGGGGCCAATAGTCTAGATGACTATTTTTAGGTGATTACATTTTCCCCTCTTTGGCTAATGCATGATCTATTTGAGAACACATTAGATCAAAGAAAACAAAAGCCAAGTAGGCAGTGATAGATATAGATATCTGATTTTGAAGAATAGAATGCAGAAAGAGATAGCAAATCCTAAATTTATAGCCTAATAGCGATAGTACTGAACACTAGGAAAAAGATGATGTTATAATTCAAGAAGAATTCTAACACCTAGCAAATAAAATAGATCAAGAGAAAATGAAAAGGTTAAACAAATGCTCCTAAGAAATAGGTGGCTATAGTAATTGATGATAGAGTATTTCTGCCCCCTTGCGATTGAAATTGAAATGAGGTAAGGGGATGTAGAAATGAGTGACACATGATAAAATTTTGATATAGGAGTGTCCAAGATGATAGATAGATGATTAGAACCAAAGTGTGACCATGAAGTAGTGATAGAATGCCCCAATTTGACTAGAGTTGACCATGAACGATAAAGCATAAAAATTAGGTCAAATAAAGTAGAAATATAATTTTAGACATGAAGAGGTGAATTGAAGTAGGTATGAAGTGTAGAAGTGATGAAGACATGAAGAAATGAAGATGCCCCAATGATGATTCAGAGATTAAACCAAAGAAGATCAACTAACTACTCAAAAGAAGGTAGAATTTTAAAATGTAATTTTGACTATCAAGATAAACTTAAATTTCAATTTTAATCCCAAAAATGGATCTAGGACATTGAAATTAGTGAGCAGTGCAATTTTTAAGGAATTTTGAGGAGTTTCAAAATTAGGTCAAAATGAGGTCGGAGGCTATAAAAGGGGTCCAAGTTTCATTTTCAAATTCATTTTTTCTTTTGTGAAGTTGGAGAGCTTAGAGTGCTTTGGAGAGGGAAAATGGCATTAGTGGGCATTCCAACTGATTGACACTATTTTGAGAGAAGTTGGTTGCACCAGTAAGTTTGTACTTTTTTTCCACATTTTTGAGCTTTTTGTACCTTTTTTGTGCATGTTTTAGAGGTAGAATATGGAATATTGAGTGATATTTTAAAAATTTCTGAATGGAGACTTTAGAAAATATCACGTGATATTTTCCACAAAAAATTGTATCACACAGGTAGTTCAAGATATGTCTTATGGGACATACCCATTTGTCATGTGGACCAATACAAAATATCACACAAGAGAAATGTATTGCACCTATACATAAAAATGCATCACATAATATTGTATCAGCATTTTGTATCACTTGCATATAGTATGAAATATCATACAGCTTGGTTTAAAGCATTTTTTCATTGAATTTTGTGTGTTGATCATGTTTTTGATGTGTTACTGATGTTTACATGTCTTTTTTTGTAGGAAGTGTTTCTTGTACTTCTCATTAGAGCCCCCAAAGTGGTGGGGTTGTGGGTTGTACAACAATTGATAGATGGGGAGGTTGCTGCTATATCAAGTACATGTTTGAGATGGGTTATATAGATGCCCCACATACGAGCAAACCACGGGTTACTGAATGCACTAGCTGAGCAGTGGAATAGTGAGCATATCAACTTCTATTTACCAACTAGAGAGGCCTTGATCACATTAGAGGATGTATATCACAACCTCCAAGTACCTTGCTATGGTGATCTAGTGAGTTGTATGTTTGATTGCTTTGTCATATTGACAAGTTCTGATATTGATGTGAAGTATATTGATGCCAAGTTTGGTTATAAGTCATAGGTGTATTGTGATTAGAGACTGATTGAGGGGCAAGTAGCTATACAATAGATGTTCCATGATGTTACCACCCTAGACTGCCATCTAAGTTGGGAGAAACTTATTGATGAGTATGGTGCTAATTACCCCCTACCAAGCTTGTTATGTTCATTAGTTGCTCATGCCTTGGTGACTAACAGGAGCCAAAAGGGCTTCCCATTGGCATGGGGTAGATTGGTAGCAAACTTTATTGCACAACCTCCTAGGATGGCATGGGGGCTATTTATTCTAGCAGATATGTATCATTAGTTATTCAAGGTTGTGTACCATGATAGTTACTCCTAAGCATGTGGAGTAGTACTAGCATAGATCTAGGTGTAGGAGCACATTTTTGTGATCTAACCATGGGTGTAGCCATGAGAGTAGAGCTAGCCTTACATTTTTGGATATATAGGATTTTTCCTCCAGACTCATACTGGGGACATCACCTATTACTGACACATTTTGGACAAGATAATAGATTTTACATGGTGACCCTATCGAGAGTCCCATAGATGGTTAGATGCTTGGGAGCTAGAGTATATAAGATATAGCAGACCACTTGTAGGCAAGCACTCATTGATTGTAGAGAAATTTGTGATTAGTTGAGTATGGTGGTAGTTTGTAGAGTTCCAAATAGTCTCAATGGAGATGACCACCTATGCTCATTTTATGAGGCATGAGTATGGTTGCCTATGCTAGATTATTAGACTACCATCTGAGATATAGAAACCCTAGTGTAGACTCCCTAAGATTATTTCCCAAATGTAGTTGATGTAGGGGTCAATCTGACCTATTTATAAAAAAATGTAAAGACATCCTTTTTCACATTTTACAGAGCTAGAAGCACTACTCATAGTATGGGGACATAGAGGAGGTAGAGGTGGAGGTGGAGGCAGAAGAGGGAGATGAATGGAGGTTAGGGAGGGTTCACAATCTAGGTGGAGGTGAATGTAGGCACAGGCTGCTAGAGAGGTGGAGGAGGAGGAGTTGCCACTAAGGTAGCAATGAGTGATGTAGATGGAAGCATAGGAAAAGAAGCCTACTAGGGGAGATGAGGACTGTGATGTGAGGATCTAGACATAGAGGCAGAGCTATAGGAATCCTGAGTCACTATTGTAGTATGAGATCAGCAGCTCATGGATGAGTGAGCATGAGGAGAGAAGATTTGTAGGGAGCGAGATACTATTAGGCAAGAGATATTGCATCATGGTGCATGTGCCACATACAATTATGCCACCTATAGGGGTGTGGTACCACTAGGGTAAGGAATTTCAAACTATTTAGAGTGGGTAGGTAGATTAGAGGGTGCAATGTAGCTACTGGATAGGAGACAGGCTCCACCACTAGGGCCACCACCAGCTACAGAGGGAGCTAGTTAGTTATAGGCTGATTTTGATAGTTTTGATAGTTTTGATTATAATCCATGTATTTTTGAGATAGATAAACAATTTTTGGATCCCACATTTGTATATGTACTTATAACACATTGATATATATATATATATATATATATATATATATATATATATATGAGATACTAGATTTGACCAACAAATTTGTGTACTTGTCTCATTTTGATGGATGCTTCAAAATTTTAAGTTTCATGCGATGTTTATTTGAATATTCTCATGTATCTCTCTCATGTATGATGTTTTAGCTCTCATGTGTATGACATATACTTATGTTTTTGAAACATGTGACACTTGGATAGATTAAATGTGTTTTTTTAGATTAACCCCTTGTGATGATAGAATAGCAAATAGAGATGAAGAAGAAGATCAAGAAGGTGAAAACATATGATAAAGAAGAAAGAAAAGAAATATATGAAAGTAGTTAGCTAACATGTTCAAAAAAGATGAAGAGAGAGCTCTCCCCATATGCAAGAATGCAAGACTCTGCTAGAGAATGATCCTATAATATAGGCTAATATGCAAAGTGGTTCACCAGCAAAAGGTGCATCACATTTAGACTCTTAATTTCATTGTTGAGCATTTATTTAGGGACATCATGAGATCATACAACCATCACTAGTATAACTATGAGGATATGAATATAATTGATATTAGATAGGTATGTGAAAATCCAATCTAAGCATCAAAGACATGTAAGTCAGGATGACTACATGATTAGATTCCCTAATTTTGATGTAGCAAGATTATAGTTGTATCAAGGCATAAGTGCCAGGATAACCCCTAAGTGCAATCTTGCAAAAATAGTCAAGGATTATATGTTTGTAAGTCAAAGTGTCAAATAGGACAAACGTGAATGCTTTGAAACACTATAGATGAACAAAGTATACCCACAAGTAGAAATAAAGAAAGCATGCCCCATGCCCCTAGTCTTCTAGTCAATGACATACTTGAAAGACTATTAGAGAGGGATCATATAGCAAAGAAATTTCCATAGACAACATAAAAATTAGATAAAGATCAGCATAGCTCAGTCATTTAAATGTTTAAGTGCATTATTGTAAGTCACTTGGCCATTTCTTCAAGACTTGAATTTGATAGTGAGAAATATCATGATATTAGAGACTGTAGGTAAATTATCTAAGAAGTATTGAAAAACACTTGATGTCAAGTTGGGGATAGTGTTGAGAAACATTATTTTGTGAGTTGCCAAAGAAACCCTAATGCACAAGGACACCTCAATAGGCTAAGTAGTTGTGCCCCTGAGACAAGGGCAAGAAACAATCCCAAGCTAGGAAATGTGTAGTAAAATGAGTGATTGAAACTGATAAGCATAGGTGCAAGGGTCTCAAGTAGCACCTATCTAGGTTTTCACCACTTGGAAAAAAAATTTAGGACTTTTTCAAATTTTTTGTTATTTTTTTATTTTTTTAAATTTTTTTGGTGATACATCAAAGCACCTATTGCTAGGTTTTCATTAAGATGATCATTCTTTTCAAGACATTTTCTTATTTTTAGGATATTTTCAGGATCAATAAGTATGTACAAGATAGCTGAGCAGTGAGCCTTTAAGTGTAGAACTTCTTCAAAATGTAGGAAATTGGTAGGCTTTTCGAGTTCTTCCCCTTTAGAAGTAGATAGTTGATAAGTAGCAGACCCAAATATTGTGGTAATAATGTATGGGCCTAACTAGTTAGGTTCAAACTTTCCTTTCTACTCTCTATGCTACTGATTTTTTGGATTCTCTCTAAGCATAAGTTCACCTACTTAAAACTCATGAGGGTGAACTTTCTTGTTATACTAAGTAGACATGTGCTTCTGATAAGCCCTCATGATCAAAAGTAGCCTTATGATGTTCATCAAGAGTCTCTAATTCATGTACTCACATATCTCTATGGTTTTCATCAGTTATCAACCCATGTAAGGAGACTCACAAGGAGAGTATATCAACTTCTAATGGGAGGATGGCCTCAAAGCCATAGAATAGAGAAAAAGCTATGGCCCCTGTAGTTGTACGAATGGTAGTTCTGTAGGCCTAAAGTATTGAATTTATCTATAGGTGCTAATCTTTCCTAGATTTATGAACCATTTGATTTAAGATTTCCAGTAATGCTTTGTTAGAGGCCTTAGCTTGGTAATTACCTTGAAAGTAGTAGATAAAGGACCAATGTTGTTTGATTCAAAATTTCTTGCATAGTTGTTTGAGGCCCTTATTCTTGAACTAACCGCCATTATTAGTAATAATGGAGGAAGGAATACCATAATGACAAATTATGTGGTTCAATATAAATAGGGCAACATGTTTGCTTGTAGTAGTAGATAGTGGCATAGCTTCTACCTATTTAGTAAAATACTTAGTTGCTATGATGATGAATTTGTGCCCACTAGATGAACTTGGATGAATTTTTCTTACCAATTCAAAGGCCCAATGTTGAAATGGCCAATATGTCATAGAGGGAATTAGCTCACATCTAGGAGCATGAATTAATTTGCCATGAATTTGACATTTCTTACAGGACTTGGCATAATGAACAATGTCAACTTGCATAGTTGGCCAGTAATAACCCACCCTAAGTAATTTTTGAGTAAGTATAGGGCTATTAGAATGTGTCCCACAAATATCATTGTGGACTTTAGCAAGTGCCTTTTTAGACTCTTCAAGTTCCAAAAACCTAAGCAACATTCCAACTAGACTCTTCCTATATAAGTTACTAGAGACCAAAGTGTAATGTGTAGCATTGTGGAGAAGTTAGCATTTTTTATTGTATGAGGGTCTCAGGAATAATCTAATCATGCACATAAGAGAAGATAGTCATGTAGTAGGAGGAATCATGACCTACAATTGTGCAAATCACCTAGTTATCTAAGGAATCATAGGTAGGATGATGTAGTTCTTCCACCAAGAACTCAAATTGTGATTCATGTTCTTGTAGTTAGAGGATAGATGCTAAAGTGGTCATATCATCAGTAGCCTTTTTTTCTACTCTAGGAATTTGCTGGGATGTTACAAAAGTGAAATACTTCCTTAGAGAATCTATCAACTTCTTGTAAGGTATTAACTTGTAATCCTTTGTTTGATATTCATTGTTCACTTGGTTTATAACAAGATGAGAATATCCATAGATGTGCAATTTAGTGATTCTCCATTCAAGAGTCATTTTGATCCCATTTGTTAATGCCTTATATTTTGCAATGTTGTTTGTACAAGGGAATAAAAGTTTGTAGGATTTTGGAATCAAATATCTATGAGGGGAAACAAACAAGACACTTGCTCCAACTCCATTCTATGTATGAGAACCATCAAAGAATATTTTCCAAGTTCTCTTAGTGATGTACAAAATTGAGGCATCTAGAGACTCAATTTACATGGGTGTTGTATCCTCTAGGGGAAAATTAGCCAATTGGTTAGCTATGGCCCTCCCTTTGATGGCTTTATGTTTGACATACTAAATGTCAAATTTTGAAAGAATCATAATCCATTTAGCTAGATGACTAGTAAGTATAGCTTTACTCAACAAATATTTAAAAGGGTCAATTTTAGCAATCAGGTGAATTGTATGTGCCAACATGTAATGTCAAAGCTTTTGAGAAGAAAATACCACTACAAGGTAGGCTTTTTGAATACCAATGTAGTTCATTTCATAAGCCACCAAAGTTTGACTGATGTAATAAATAGCCTGTTCTTTACCAGTCTCATCACTTTGGGCTAATAATGCTCCTAGAGAAGAAGTTATAGCTGAGATATACAAGATCAAAGGTTTTCTTGGAATGGTGGCATCAAAACTAGAGGTTTGGGCCAACAACCTCTGATTTGATCTAGACTTTGTTGGAATTTGTCATTCCAGATATGAGTAGAGCCTTTATGAAAATTCTTGTTAAAAGATTGAGCTTTATCAACCAATTGAGAAATGAATCTTCATATGGATTGTAGATATCCTTGTAGACTTCTAGTTTACTAATATTTCTTGGGGGAGGAATTTCCATGATAGCTTAAGCCTTTTTAAGATCAACCTCAATGCCTTTTGTTGAGATAATGTAGCCTAGAAATTTTCTAGATGTGACACCAAAGACACACATTTTTGGGTTCAACCTAAGTTGAAATTGTTCCATACGGTCCAATATCAGACTAAGGTCTTCAAGATGTGTGTCTCATTTTCTAGATTTAGCCAGTGTATCATCAACATAGTCTTCCATATTTTTATGCATCATATCATAGAAGATGGTGTTCATTTCTCTTTGGTAGGTAGTAATAGCATTTTTTAGCCCAAAAGGCATGACATTCTAGCAGAAAGTACACTAGGCACATATAAAAGCTATCTTCTCTTGATCAGTTGGAGCAATCTTAATTTGGTTATACCTAGAAAAGCCATCCATGAGAGAGTACATTTCATAACCCACAGTCATGTCCACTATCATGTCTATGTTTGGTAGTGGAAAGTCATCCTCGGGGCATTCTTTGTTTAGATCGCTGAAATCAATATAAAATTAGATGGATTTATCATGTTTAGGCATAGGTAAAATGTTGGAAATCCATTCCACATAGTCAATGTATCTGATAAAGTTTGCACTTGGGAGCTTTTCCAACTCTTCTTTAACCAATAAGACTACATGTGGATGTATTTTTCTTAGTTTTTGTTTGATAGGTTTTACACTAGGAGAGATTGACAAATGATGCATGATATGATCTGTGTCAAGCCCTAGCATATCTAAGTCTGTCCATACAAAATTGATCTTCTTGTCTTGAAAGAATTTGGCAAAATGCTCCTTTTCCTTAGTTGACAATGATTGAGCCACATATATAATTTTAGGAGATTCCTCTATCCCCAAGTTGATAGGTTATGTTGGTTCGATGAGAACCAAAGACCTATCCTAAAAATAGCATGGCAAACTACCAAATACTACATCTATAAGTGCCTTAGTGAGGTTTCACCCTTAGATACGTCTTTTTTTTATAATTTTTAGGTTCATATACTATCACAATGTAGTTTTTTCCATTTGACCACTTTTTTTTTCTTTTAATTTTATGACTAAGGTACTTGATATCTAATTCCATCATATGAACCGTAGGTTCACTGGTGGAAGAAATGATGGGTTCAATGGTAGTTAGGAAACAAGCGATCTCATAGTCATTTTGAAAAGATGGTATTTCAGGTCTTTGATTTTGAATAGACCTATCTATGAGATAAGGGTCAATTAATGAGAGTGAGGTGGAAGCTTCAAGGTTGCTAAAGCAAAAAGAGTCATCTCTAGTGGCATGTGAAGTCAAGCCTTTAGTAAATAAGGCAAAGGATTCCAGATCAGGAATAGACCTAGAGGGACCTACATGATCCACTAAAACATTTCGTGAGCCAAACTTTTTTGACCATGTACTAGACTCTTCAATGACATTTGGCTGGGTTGCATAGGTGTGAATGACATCCACTCCTATCTCATAAGATGCATTTGAAAAGTTTTCCCATTCATACTTGTGAGAGTCTATACTATGATCTCTATCATTTAGATGAGAAATGTTTTGTCTAATTTGACCTCTATTCATGTCTTCATGGTCAGATTCATCTTGTTCCAACTATTGAGAAGTGGAAGCTTCAACATCATTATTGGTAATTAGTGTTTCCTCTCCCTAAAGGAGAGAAGTTATAAGCATAAAGTCCTCATCTTATGAAGTGGTAGCAACAAAGGGAGAATCATCATCCTCTGATATGATAGACATGGAAACACTTCTATTAAATGTTGGTATGTCATCTTCTAACCCAAAACCTAGGCCAAAATTATCTCAAGTATCATGACCTTGAGTATGACTTAAAGGTTCAACTAGAGCTTTTTTATTACTAGTTAAGGATCCATGGCCTTGATAGCCCATATTTTTAAGCATTTAATATCCTTTTCCATAGTTTTTAGGAGAAATGAGAGTAGTGACTATGACTTCCTCCTCATCTTCCTCTTCCCTATAGATCCAATCATTAATTACTTGTTCTTCTTTCTCTACTTCTAGGGGAACAAAGGACTGCACAAAAGTACCAAAAAGAGTCATGGTGAAAGTAGAAGGCTTCTTTTTGGTAGAAGGTTTCCCAAAAGACTGAGGGAAAATAGGTAAAGCAAAAATAAGGTCTAGAGTGTATTTTCCCATGCCGAGGCTCATCATTTTCAATTTTTGTTCACACTCTATAAAGGACAGTATCAGCTCATGAGAAGAGCAATTATGTGGAACAGGTATTTTGGTAGCAGATAATGTATTGATAGACATGAAGTTATCAATGGGGACAACTATCTTTGTACCATTGAAGGGACACTTGATGTGTTGATGGTCATAGAAGGTATTTCTTGCATGTCATGAATCCATGGTCTTCCCAATAAAAAATTGTATGCAAGTTGTATGCCTAGGACTTGGAAAACAACATCCTTCTCAACTAGACCAATTCTAATTAGAAGTACAATTAGACATTTGGAAGGTCTTTTGACATCATCATAGGCTTTTATAGTGATCTTTCACCTAGGGTCAATAGAAAATTTGGACATACCCAACTATTGGATCATGTTAAATGAAATAATGTTTAACCCTACACCATTTTCTATCAAGACATGGTGAATGTGAGTACAAAAGATTTGGACTTTGACATGGAGAGAAAGGTTATGGGGATAACTAAGAGCTTAGTCATCTTCTTTAGAAAAGGTAAGGTAGTGAGATGAAGAGATATGGTTCACCATAGCTTGGAATCATTCTGCATCAATGTCCATGGGAACGTTGGCAGAACATAGAGCTTTTTCAAGGATATCCTTGTGCAAAGGGATAACTCTAATAACTCAAAATGGAAATTTGAGCTAAGGTATGTTGTAGTTGGCTAAGAAGGCCATAGTTGGAGACCTTAGAAGTAGTTGGTTGTTTAGAAGATGAAGCATTCTTAGGATCATGAGCGAATTTTAGGACAACCTTAGATTGCCCCCTAGTGATAATGTTAAGTGGTTCACTATGTGAAAAGGAAGATTTAGCCACTTAGAGTACCATCTTAGGTCTAGTATCATTATGGTGTTGAGGAGCATTTCAATTTTTTAGGAAAACTTTGGGTTGTTCATCCTCAACATCATAATTGGGCCAATTGTCATCATTAGGTCTTTCCATGCATAAATACTCAATGGGATCAAAAATGTTGATAAGGTTTTCTGCATCAATATAGGCATAGGTGATTTTGGCATCATGATTTTTTTTAGTAGCTTTGAAGGTCTCACCTTTCTCATATTCTAGAAAGGGTTATTTAAAAGCTTTGTGGTTAGAGTTTTTGGCAAGGCCATTTGTAACAAATTTACCAACCTCAAAGAGATCTTGAATTATGTCTTTGAGCTTGAAATAGCTTTCAGTGTTGTGATGCTTGTTTTAGTGATAACTATAAATGTGATCCTCTCTCCACCATGACGGTTTGATGGGCAGTTCATAGGGATGGGAATTATCTAGTAAAGTAACTAGTTTGTTTGAAATTAAGGTTTTTAAGACCACTTTGTAAGGCTCAACCATTGGTTTATAAACATGTCATTTCTTGATGAACTTAGAGCTCTTGTCAGATGTGTGTGGTTATGAACCTTCGTATTGTTTTGTAGCATAGATAGCATTAGAAAGGTTAAACATAGGTTCCTTGGTCTTAGAAGTTTCCACTACTTCATCATTGATAACATTTTTTTTTTATTCCAAGGTTTTCCTTTATCTTTATCATTTCCATTATTGTTTTTGTCTTTGTTTATAACAATATCACCCTTTTGGATAGCAACATCTTCAATGTGATACACACTCTCAACCATGGCATTAAAGGATATGAATAACTATTTTCTTAAATCAAAGTATAATTTAGATACAAGCATGTTGACAAAAATATCAACTTTTTTAGTCTCAAGAACTTCTCAAGGATTCTGAGAATATAAGGATCTTCATTGTTGAAGGTATGTTGCAAAAAGTTCTAGTTTTTTCTTAATTTGGCATAAGTCCAACATAGTTACAAGAAGTTTAATGTTGTAGGAGTATTGTTGGATAAATCATTGTGATAGCTTGTCAAATGTTTTGAGAAGGGGATTCAATTTTGTGAACCACTCCATAGCTTGTCCTCTTAGACTTCTAGGAAACAAACACATAAGATAAGAGTCTTCATGCATAAAATCCATACTGATAGCATAGAATGTCTTACATGATTATGAGGGTCACCATTTCCATCATATATGTCATACTTAGGAATCTCTATATTGTTAGGAAATGGAGGTATATATAAAATCCTATCGAATGGAAGAGCACAGATTGATTCAATAAATGATGTCTTAGGTGGCTCTTTTGAGGTTTGGAATTGTGCAAATTGTTTCCTCAATTCTTGTATTTCTTCTCTTAAGCTTTTAGCCTTGATGGGACCTCATTTTTGTATTATGCATTCAACATCAAAGCATTGAGGGACTTTCCATCCCCTTGCTGCCATGTATCATAAGTATTAGCCATTTTCTTCTAAAGCTCTAAACATCAATTTTTTAGCAAAACCGTCTTGTTGGAATTTTATAACATCTTCACTAGTTAGTTCTTCATCACTTTCATGGTGTGATTGTCTAGGTGGTGAAGGGCATGTGCCCGTAGTGACTTTAGGAGTCCTTGGAGGCATTGCTTGCCATCATTTCCATCAAAAGAATTTCAAGAACATGTTCTCCTATTCCCTTCATGGTGTGCATGATTGTCAGTTTCAACATTTTGATATCCTTTTTCCCTAGCATATATGGCTTCCATGGTCTTTTGGTTTTCATGCACTTGTTCTTCTAAGTAGTGTTGGACCTCATCAGGCTATACTATAGTGATCAAACTATTTTTACCCTTGGGTGTCTCAAAGGGTATACCAAATGGGTTTTCAACACTATAAAGAAAATTATGTCAAACATTAGTTGTTTGCATTTGAGTAGGTTTGGGGTCTTCCACACAAGGTTTCCTATGAGGGCACCTAGGTGGTGTCTCCAATTGTTTGAAAATGAAATAGGTATGACTACCATTACTAAATTGAAATCTAGTTGTAAATGACATTTAAGGATTCATATTTTCTAAATAGGAAAAGAAAAATGTGTCAAATTTGAAGCTCTTATAGTCAAGATTAGTCACTTGTCAAAGTATAATAGGAGGCTTGTCAAGTAGTACTCAAGAACTTACAACATTGGTGACTCAAGAAAAGTGAGTGAGCAAGAAGCTTAATAGCACATAGCTAGCATAGAATGATAACCAGATTTTGATGATGTTTTGAGATTTACATCTAAAAAATGAAACCCATCTTTTCAACCTCAAAAAACACCTAACATATAGATGTGTGACTAGTTCTAGGAAGGACTCAAATAACAAGACCCTAGATCAGAAAAAGTGGAATATAGACCCTATTTTGGCAATAAAAAAAGTCTCAGGAGATATTATTTCAAAATCCATGCGATAGTAGGACAACATAATATGTCATGTAATATAGTTTGCAATATCTATGTTACACTTTCCTCCTAGGTGACAATACACATAAGATGAGGTGATAGATTCCAGTATAGCAAGGCCATGAACTTTATAAGAAAAGGGTGACATAGTTTTTGAAAAAGATTATAGTGCAATATTTCTCTAAGGAATAGGCAATAAAGTGCCAATTTTGTGCAAAAAGAAAGTTTTTTTACTCCAAAAGTTTATGTTTTAGTTTGACAATTAGGTAGTTTTAATATTAGTCAGTGTGATGTTTCAGTTCGTGTCAATTATCAACAAGGTTTAAAAATAGTAGGGTTTTTTAAAAATATGTCTCAAAAAATTGAACAAGGGTAAAAGCAACCTTGCCAATATGAATTTGTGATATTAGGACAACCTTCCTACCAAGTTTACTAAGATGTTTGATTTGCAAGAATGTTAACACTGGTCAACTCATTCAAAAATAGTAGCCAAGAAATCTACCTTAGAGTCACTGTTCATTACTCAACAACATGGCCCATGCTTGATGCTCCTTCACCTCTCACCAATTTTTTTTTCCACAAGATATATTGGCTTTATCATAGAAGTTCCATAAGAACAACTAAGGGAACACATATGGTGAGTGTAAAATATTGGGGTGATCCAAGAAGTCCACTAGGATTGATCCTTGCACCAAGAAGTTGAGCGGCAAAATAGGGTAGTTACTAATTTAGGGTGTTTAGAATGGGCTTCTATTCATAATATTCCTCTTGCACCCAATTAAGAGACACCCTACCTTGTGGAGGGTAACAGACCTCACAACAACAAGACCACCTTAAGTGTTCTTTCCTAGTGATCTCCTTATGGTCAAATTCCCATAAGTGATCACACTAAGTAAAGAAAAACACTACACATACCAAGGTTTTGTGTCCTTGATAGCCTTGAGTTTATAGTGTGTTGGAAGAGCTAAGTATTAATTGTCCCCACTTGGCTTGTTCCTATTAGGTTGTCCAAGAAAAGGCCCTCTAAATGATTCTAACTACCATAGATTGGATCCACTCTCAAGGGTCATGATTTTTTATTCACCACAAGGGTGAAGAGCATACTCTCTTATCTTGATTGCTTCCTCCAAACATGCCAAGAAGATCCAATTATCTCCTTGCTTTCAAAATCCAAAGACAAGTCAAGATTTTTGATTCACCACAAGGGTGAAGGGCATACTCTCCTATCACCAAAGAACCCCAATCACAAGTTTAATGTGCCTAGGAAATGAAACCAACTAGTAGATGCCACACATGAAATAAAAGGAAGCAAGCAAGTCTGGGTTTTTATGCATTGGGAAACCTTGTAAAAAAGTGTTAGTAACCCTTGTGCATTTGAGGCTTTGACATGAATTATATTTAGCAAGTAGGCAAGTATTTCAAGGAAACACCCTAAAATCATAACTATTAGCCCTACAAGTTATCTTCAAAACAATATGTAATCTACAAATAAACCTCTGTAAAATAGCTAAAGACTTGTAAAAACCAATAAGCAGCAAGAAACAACTAAAAAATGGAAAAATCACCCAAACAACAAGAAAATTCAAGTCAGGCGACAGTTTTTGCTAGAATTTTTTCATGCGATACTTCTTAGTATATCCATGTGATAGAATCTTCCTGTATGATATTCCTACCTAAGCTAGGAAACAAAACTTACTAGACCAAGGTGATAGAGTTTAGTACTGTCATGTGACAGTATTTCTAAAAAAGTATTTCCTTATAGTTATAAGAACTATTGTACAAAATTGGAAAAATATCACCTAAAAGTTATGGCTAAAAAAAAAAGTATAGACAAGTGAAAAATGCAACAAAAACAGCAAAATAGAGGACAAAACCAAGTTTTTTGCCCCATGGTGGGCACCAAAAATGTACACTAGAAATGTGTCCCACTCTAAACCCTTCTATCCAAGTGATTCTATGAGTTTGAAATGCTTGGATGACAACTTAGAGCTTCCTATCCATAGAGTGTAAGAGAGTATTATTCAAATGCAAGGCCTCTCGGCTGAGCCTTAAGAATGCTTTTCTTGCTAGTAAACCATACAATGGGAGGTTTTTGTAGAGATGAGATGCAAGAGTATAAATGTCTACCAAGGATGCCTCAAAGATGCAATACAAATGGAGACTAAGCTAGAATGAGAATGTAAAATGTAGCTATGATAAGCAAGATGGAAGTGTTACAAAATCTAAGCTAATTACTAAGTGATTTAAGCTATTGCAAAGAAACTACATTAACATGAAACTATGCTAAAAATGCCATATGATCTTATGCTAGTATGTGGCAGAATGAGAGAAGGAAGACAAGAAGTGGAAGTTCTCCTCAAAGCACCAAAGAAACCTATTAGAAAACCTGCAACATAACAATATTCAAAAGGTGGATGGATCCTTTGAGGGAGGAAACTCTGTCTTAAAGCCATATGGACGATAGAGATCAAGGTGAAGATGGTGGATGATCAATGCTAGAGTTTGAAAAAAAGAGTGATCCATGTGCACACACAAGTCAACAAATAGATTATAAGTTGACTTCCCATATAAGACAAAAGTCAAAAAGCCTTTTTATTTGAGAAATAGAAAAAGGACTTCATGTGTGCACTTTAAGTGGCTTAGAAGAATGAAGTCTTTTATTTAATTAAAAGGGGACATGTTATTTTAATCAAATAATGAACTTAGGATAGCATAGTCAAAATATAGGTTATAATCAAATTAATTGATTATTCACAATTTGGTCTAGGTAAATGATTAATTAAATTAGCCAAAATGTTGAGAAGGGGGCTAATAGTCTAGATGACCATTTTTAGGTGATTACAAGTACTACTCCTACTCTCAAGCCAAAATTGGAACAACTCCCATCAAACTCTAGGCTCCACACTTCTTCCTCTCTTGAAGGGCTTATCTCTTCATCAGATTGGATGAAATAGTTACCAAACTGGTATTCCTCACACAAGATGTGATATTTGGGATAATTGGAAGGGAGCACTATGTACTTGTTTTCCACTTTAGGAGCTAGACAAACCTTTTTGTCACTAATTGGGATGATTGCTTCAAACTAGTCCATTTTGATCTCACTCCCATTTCCTTACAAAAAGTTTTGTTGAGCAACATTCCATAGTTCACTAGTATTTCTACTATTAGAATGGTCAGGTTTAATCTCTTATTAGGGTATGCTACCAATACTGCTAATTCAAATTTTATCTATCCTATCAAAGGAACCTATTTACCATCCATAGAATAATATTTTTCAAAAAATTGGTAAGAGTTAGTCCCAAAGCTTTCACTATAGAGGAAGGCATTATGTTGTCGAAGGCATTGAAATCTACAATACAATTACTAAGTTCCCTTCCATTTAGTAACAATGAGATATAGAATGGATCAAATTTTTTGTATTGTTTATCAGCCTCAAGAGTCATTGAAATTTCATTATCCATTCATGGTTTAAAGGTGCTATCATTGATTGGTTCAACAAAATCAGAGCTTTGTCCTATAAGCTTTGGACTATCACAAGGATCACCTTTAACGAATTTCACTAATCTATCTAATACCTTAGGATTGGATTTCAAATAATCAATGGTAGATGTAGTAAGAAGATTTGAATTTACAACATTCCTTTGGGGGACAATATTCTCTATACCTTTGGAAGAGTCTTTATTGAACTAAATTGGGTCCTTTCCTTTCATATTCTGAGAATTTGAACTTGTCCTAGACATGAACTTCAAGGTTCTCTAAATTTTCCTTAACATAGAACATCAAGGATCATTTGTAGCCAATAGGATATCTTTTCTTTTGTCAAAATTAGATTCATACTCTAGGAAGAGGGTTGCTAAAGAGTTGGGATCAAGTATGTTAGATTCCACCTTAGTAACTATCCCATCCTAATCTTCTATTTCTACTAATTGTAGGTACTGTAGCCAATCAATGCATGTCTCCACATCATAATCTATGGTAAGGTGAAAATAACACATCACTTCCTTCCCTAATGGGCCTTCTATCCAGCATCTATTTCATAGACTAGGTAATTGATAAGTGTTATTATTTTTTTGTTGTTTGGGATAGTTATTTCGCCCTGTTTGATTGTAATAGTGGTTTGGATAAAAGCTAGGCCTGGGTTGTTTTCTCTTTAGGGTGATAACATCATTTCCCAATCTTTGTACCATAGGTTTTGTACTAGTAGAGATAGTTAGGGGTTTGTACATCTTTTCTTCATTTACCTGTAATTATCAGGTCATCCTTTGATTCAATAGGCATCCTTTAAGTAGCTGTTAAATCAACAAGCACATTTCTCCTCATTTGAAAAGATATGTTAGGGGGCATGGCTCTGAAGAAGAATCCCTTTTGATTTATATTATTGCATCTTGAGGTAGCAGGTATTCTTTCTAGAAGTTTATTGTATTTGGCTATGAATTCCCTCATAGGTTCATGCATTTCCTTCTTTAGTTGCATCAATTATATGAGGAGAGAGTTCCCATCACCAGGTGTTTTGAAACAAGCCTCAAATGCTTGGTTCATGGTAGCCTAATTCATAATGGAAGTATTTGGGAGATGGGTGAACTAGTTAACAATATTATCAGTAAAAGTTTGAGCAAAAAGATAGTCTACAACATCTTTGGTGGGAACATCTATAGTTTTACATGCCACTTTGAAGGAACTTAGGTGATCTTCAACTAGGGTTTTACCATCTCCATTGAATTTAGGTAAGAAATCCCTAACACCTTTATGCATGGCTCCAAAATTTGCTCCAAGTTGGAGAGGTCCATTTTTATGGCCCCAAAAACCATGTTTGCATTCATAGTATTTAAGGGTTGGATATTTAGAAAAGGAGGAGCAATTATTCCAAGGATAACAAGGGCTTGGAGAGTTAGGGAAGACACTACTGATGAGGTAGAAGAGGTAGGTCAACTAACCGACTAGATTTTCTTCCTTCTTAGAGTATGGTTGGGTTTGAAATTCATTAGTTGTAGAGCTTCAAAGTCATCATTAGTCAGGCCTTTGAATTTGTTTTTCCTAGTATATATCCTTTCAGCCAACTCTTTCTAACTTTTTCTTTCTTAATTCCTTGCTAGTTGTTAGGCTATCCTATTTACCACAAAAACTTCTTAAACTATAGGTTTCCTCTTAATTATTCATTGTTTTATTCCTCCCTCTCTAGGGTTCTAACAACTTGTAAGTATTTTTGGTTACTTGTTCTTTCTCTCCAAGCTACTGCATTCAAATTAGATATGATGTCTTCCTAGGTACCATTAAAGCCAATATTGGGCAATAGAATGGGAAAGATGTCATGATGTGGGAGTACCATATTGGAGCATGATTTATGTTATTTATTTGTGAAATACTAGATCTTCTCTACTCAACTCCCTAGTAGAGTTGCAAAACATTTGTTGGGAAACAGATTTTTCTTTTACATAATAAAAAAATAAGACTCTTTATGCCCACAACTAAAGACAAAACAGATTTCCAATCATTGAAGAACCTATCACTTCTTAGTTCTTCTATGAATTTTCATAAGGTACTACTCCATTATTAGATGTTCAATTAACAAAACTATGATTCTGATTTTCTTTTAACTAGAAAGCCAAAGGCATCCCATCTATTCTTAGATAGAGGGATATGTAAATAAAACAAAATACTGCAGACAGATCACTATTTGAAACAATGATAAATCTCAATTCTTCATCAACTAATGACTTCAATAAATTAAATACTCTAAATTTGTTTGATAAGTGCATCTAACAATAGAGAATTATCTTGCACTTCAACTCTAATTTAGAAATAAACCAATGAAGAAGAGTTTGAACCATACAATATTCAAAGAACATATGAAACCATCTCATTCATCTAGGAAATATTTCAACTTGTATATCATTAGATATTCAAAATACTAATAATGTGAATCAAATATAACTAAACTAAGCTAGCCTATAGTCCATAGTTTGATATCAATAAAAAATTAGCAACCTTTTCTAAATTTGAGTTTTATGTTTAAATAGAGAAATGCTTGAGAATCTCCATTAAAGCTTGATTCTTGGAAAGTTAGGAATGTAGTTTCTAAAACCAATCCAGTGGATACACGGACCCTGAAAAATAACTAATTAAAAGTCTCCTCCTAAAGGGAAATAAAGTATTAAACTTATAAAAAGAAAATCATTAATTTTTCCTTTTGATAGATTCTCCTCTTCTTCATCTTCAGCTAGGCTGATAGGTCCACATGCCATCTTCCATCTTTTGTATGTGCCCATGAATTTAGATACTACATCAACATTTAGGCTCTTTATACTCTAAAGTCAATTTTTCCAGATGTCTTTGTCTTGTTACATCTTATTCACACAATCTAGACATATAGGGGGTTATCCATTGTAGGAGATTATCTTGGCTTCAGTTTTGACTATTTTGGAAATATCTGATATTGTGATATTGGTGGCATTCTTAATTAGGTTCAAAGGCTCTTCACATTGTTTGAATGTCACTTTGATAGTTGAACCACCTTCTTTTAAAAGGTGCAGAGTTATCCGAAGTAATTAGTTGTAGACCTCTGTTCCAAACTTCTATCATGAATTTGAACTTTATTTCAAAGGATTGCCATGCTTCATTCTTCTTCAAGACATAGATTGAGCTTGCATGTACATGTTGCAATAGGTTTTACTCCATGAATTTCTTAGCAATATACTCTTCAACTTCAACCAACTAAGCAACCATACTTGATAGCTTCTTGGCTTTAGTTTTTCACACTATTATTTTCAAATGGGATTCCCCCAACAAAACTTTAGAAAAGGAGAATATTTTATGTATGTCTTTAATGAAATTAGTAGCTAGATTTATTACTTAATCCACCTAGTATCTTACAATTGTCAACATGGCTTTTCCTTTCTTCAAGTCCTCCATGAGTTGTAGGTTTTTTGGTGTATTTGAATCAAATGTTGATTGAGATTTATCATCAAAGGCCAAGGTTTGGCCTTTTAAGGAGTCTATATAATCCACCATGATATTAATTTTTTCTTTCAACCTTTTCTTTTCAAATCCATCCTTTTGAGACTGTAGAATGATCTATTTAGTAAAAAATTCTAGTCATTGTTCTTTTGTCTTTTGGTTGATCACCCCTAAGTTGGTGTGTGTAACCTCAAAATTATTCAGGTCAAATTTAGGTGTGCCTTGTTTAGGGTTATAGGTGGCTACCTTTGCAATGCTATTACCTAATTTATCATCAAAAGTTATTCTAGCAATACTCTTGATCCTTTTGGGCTTGGGAGCTCTAGTGGTATAATTACTCATGATGTCTGTCACAAGAAATGAGATATGTACTAGATTTCTCTTCCTATTTACTGAGGAAACTAGCCAATTAGGGGTGGAACCAATAACCTTTTAGATTCTACCTCTTTAACTAGGGTTCTTATAACCCTTACTCGTCGGAGAGTTGTATCTATTGTATCTAGGATTTGTTGGCAACCATTAGTGGGTCCATAGGCTATCTCTTTTTTTGGTTCATTTTCAATGTAAGTAACTTCATTATGAGCTCTAGATGTTGACATGTTAACTCTACTATGGGAACAGGTTCTATGTGTTGAAAGGAAATTGACACCCTTCACACTTTTATTTGTTGAAGGTTTCTTCCTAATTTCAAGTTTAAAACTAACACTAGAACAATGTGGTTCAATTGGATCTTGAACATGTTCATCCATGTGAGTCACTAGTGTTTTATTGTCTCTTTTCATTCTTAACTAGGACTTGGTTCTATTAACAATGACTTTTGTCCTCTTATTAATGTTTTCTTCCTCTTTTGCATCCCAATATATTACAACTTGATTAGGGGCTAGTGATTCTTCTTTTGACTATTAGCAAGGTTATGAATTCTCCTAAAGTTTTCTAAAGCTTTTATTTTGCATAGCATAGGGAAATATTCATTTATGGAAATTTTTTAGCCTAAGTTTCATGAGGTAGAGATCATAAATCTTGAGTGTTTTCTACCATATACATCAAGTATGAGGAAATATAAAATTACTTCTTCAAAGTTGAGCCCACTTGAGTTGGTTTCTCATAGAACTTGCAATTAGCTCTACACAGTTTAGGAAATGTGTTCCTTCCAATGTTATTTCAATGTAGAAGTACATCCAATCCTCAAATAACAACACATTAGGGGAAACACATATTCTATGTAACAGAACTATTATGTCATGGACACATGAAGACATATTTTCCTTTTTGAGAGCTTTGTGTAACTGAGAACTACACTTTTAGAATGTTAATGTTCAGTTCCTTGCAATGACATTCCTAAAAGTGTTGGGGTTTTCAGAAAACTTAGCTAGAGATGCAATAGGAATCAAGTCAAAAAATTATTTTTCCTCAAGATGAAACACCTTTGACATGGATTCCATAGAGACATTCAACAATAAGCTCCCATCCTTTTTTAGAGTACACTTGTTGGAAATATCATTTTGTCGAAAAAATTCTTGGATTAATTATGGGCATGGATATACTTGGTGGAATATGGAAGCCATGAGAAAGTTATTGTCTAGGAGTATATTCAAAATTGGGTTTTATAAGTTTATCACATAATCTCTCTGCAATTTCCCCTAAATCCACACCTAACAAGTCCGTGTCTCTAGAGACTAAAGACTTACTACTCAAACTATGAGTATTCCCAAACATGTGCAAAGAAGACCTCATGACTCAAATTCTTTCTTAGTAAAGGTGAGAAGAAACCACAATTTTTCCATGTAAAGATGAAAATAGGGATGAGAGAAATGGAATTTACCTGCATGATGGCCACTGAAGCAAATGTGAAAGATGACTCTTTTGCCAAACCTTTGAAAACAATACATGGTCACCTAAAAAACACTACTCTTTTTATCTAGGATGACAAACTTCATATATGTTCTACAAAAAGGATGAGGCAACAATCATGAGAAGGATGTAATAAATATCTACATGCTATGGGAAACAAGTGATGGGACAAACATGATGGCTATATTAAAGGAAAAATAAAGTTTTCAAAGATATTTTCATCCTTACACATTCCAAACCTTTATCTTTTTCCTTTCAAACAAGATATATGCATAATTGTGTGTGATGGCCAGATCTCAAAGCATTAATTATCCATCACTTCCCATAATCAATCAAGTCACCCACACAAGTCACATTAGAGTTAGGTGACATCCAACTATAATGTGTCCCATTTCCTTCAAATTTTTTAGCTTTTGTCAAGAGGGTCCACCATAAAGCATCACATGAGAACCAAGGATAAATTCAAACTAAGAAGAATCATTTGAAAAACTTAACACAATTCAAGGGGTACAATGTGGTTTAGAATTACTTTGTACTACTTTAACTAAGTACAAAATGGTTCAAAAATTATACAAGAAAGTCTTGAACCTCTTGACATGGTAAGGAATATATATGTCTACTTAAATTTTTTTTGAGGTTTGGACCTTGTCAATGATAGGCAAATGGAATAAGACACTAGGTGGAAAAGATTCACTTATGAGGTACTTAGAGATTTGTTTCTTACAATTCAAATTAGGAAGTAATGATAGGAAAAACCAATGGTTCAAAAGTAAAAAAATTAAAGTAGGAGTAGACCAATGAAAGAAAATGTCAACTTTGAAAAATCCTAAACTAATAGTATCCAAGAGCCAATTTCTTTTGTGAGTACTTCCCTTAAGGAGCATGAGTTGAGATACTCTCAAATGGAATAGCACTCCTATGTAGTGGGAAGAGCTCTCAAAAATTTTATATTATATTTCTTATACTCTCATTATGTTGTATGTGTACCTAATTCATCTGTCAAAATCATATTGAACCAACAAGAGATAGGTTAAGTTCAAGAGTATGACATCAACCTGAAGCCACCAAAATTATTGTGAGTGAATGGCTTACACAAGATAATTGTAGAAAATGAAGACTTGAGCCAAGAAGACAAACCTTCAAGGGAACTAATGGTCAGTCTCCAAGACCCCTAATTCTTGAACATTTCTTATTTTCTAACTTATGAGGATCACTTTGATGAACTAATATACAAGTAGAAAAGAGACCTCAGAATCAAATCAGCTAAGTATGGCATATATGATGACCAACTATACAAGAAAGGTTCCTTCATAGTTTCCACAATAATGCATGTGGTGGTCATTTTTCATCAATAGTTATAGCATACAAGATTTTGAGGCAATGTTATTATTGGCCTATCATTTTCAAGGATGCATATAAGTGGATGGCCAAGTGTGACAAGTGTAGGATGTCCTCCATTAAATGTCAATTAGCTTCTCTACCTCTAAAGCTAGTTGTTATTGAAGGCCCCTTTCAACAATGGGGAATTGATTTCATTAGACCAATCAGTTTGCCCTCATTTGCTGGTCATTTGTATCTCATCACTACTATGGACTACTTCACCAAATGGGTGGAGGCTAAGATAACTAAGAAGACTGCTTCTTAGGTCATCTATGAGTTCATCAAGGAGAACATTTTGATAAGGTTTGGGGTGCCAATGAAGCTTGTCATGGACAACACCTCTTACTTCTCTTCTATAGAGATTATAGAATTTTATATGCCAATAGCATACATCTTAGTCATCCATCTGACCATTTCCCTTAGGGAAATAGTTAAGAAAAATCAAGAAATAAAAAATTGATCAATATCATGAAGAAGTTGGTTTCTAAGAACTAGAAGAGCTAGCACAAGAAATTGCACAATGTGCTTTGGGTAGACAGAGTAACCCCTAAGAAGGCAATTGGGATATCCTTGTTCAAGCTAGTATACAGAGTTGAAGCTATCCTTCCTCTCCTATTAGAGCTATCTATTTGTAAACTATAAAAAGTGATCAAGGATACAATATTCCAAGGTGGATTAGAGAAGCACATTATGTACCTAACTAAGATGGAAGAAGAATGTGAAAAGATGGTTGATCACATTATAGAGAATTAAAAGACAATGAAGACATTCTTTGATAAGAAGACTAGACCAAGGAAGTTCATGAAGGGTGACCTGGTCCTATTATGGGATAGAAGGAATGAACCCAAAGGTATGCATCACAAGTTTGACTCCCTCTAGAAGGGCCCTTTCAAGATTATGAAAGGAAACCAAAACAACTCTTTCATTCTAGCATATTCTTTTGGAGAGATTTTTCCATTTTCTTACAATGGATAGGATCTAAAGTTGTATCAAGTTTGTAACTAAAAATCAAGTTACCCCTATAGTTAGTATTAGTCTAGGTAGGTCTTCTTTGCATCTTTCCTTTCTTTGTTTTCTTGTTTTCCTAGGTTAGTTTTCCTTTCTATTGCATGCTTAGTTTAGTGTTGTCTAATGTAATTTTTCATTTTGGTTGTGTAAAACCAAATATTATGGGTCCCTTCTTAGAAATTTGCAATGCCTAAGTCCCTAGTTAGAGCCAATTATTGCCAAGTTTTCATTTTACACCTTTAGATCTTGAAGTCATTGGTATGAAAGTGAGTGTGCATTCAAGTGTGATGTCTAGGTGTCCTTTAGTCACTCACTTTGCATCATTCTTGAAGTACTCTACTTCCATTATTTTCTAGTTCCCCTTTGCATTACCTTTACCCACCACCTAAGTGGGTTTCTTTTTTTTTTGGTACGTGCAAGATCTAGGTGATCTGGGCATGGTTGGGATGTGTTCTGGAATCCCTTGGATGAGAAGTAAGTATTTCCACATTTTATTCTTTACTATCTTGACCTTACATTTCATGTCCCATGGATTTTTAGCTTTCAAGTTGTTTTTCCCTTTAAGAGAACTCTATCAAGTGTGAATCTAAAGGATGAAGTAGTGACAATGATTAACAAGCTGAGAATATGATTATGTCATGTTGGAAAGGCCTACTAAGCTATGGATCAAAGACAAAATGAATCTCATTCAAATTTGTGGAGATAAGATCAAGTTCTATGAAGGAACATAGGTATATGGGTTTTCTGTTGCGTACTCATGGAAGCAAAGTTTTTTTGTTTTGCTTTTGATGTTGCATAAACTAGAGCCCAATCTCAACCCCAATGATCAAATAGTGTGAGAATGATGTTGAATGAACCATTTATAGGATTATAATCAATAAGGCATGCTCAAGATCTAGCTTTGAGGCCATTGGATTGAGGTAAAAGAATGAAGTGTTGCTTCTCTTCTCCAATCTAGAAAATGTTGCTAAGAAAGGGGTTTTCTGCCCCAAGGAAATGAAAGGGCTACTTCTCTAGAGGCCTTGAAAATATAAATCCAAGCTACTCTAAAATGTGAATATTCCTTGAAGATTCTCAAAGGATACTTCCAAAAAAGTTAGTGATGTAATTGTGACCCCAATATAAAGGAGACGCAGTGTTAAGAACTTTAGGGAGAAAGGAAAAGGATGAAGTGTGCAAGCTAGCAAAAGGATTACTCCCCGTGCTATGATCCCAAATAGAAGGAAAATAGATTTGTAGAAAAGATATGTTTCTCTCTCTCTTGCATATGTTAACATTATCAAGTATATCTTCATTATGGATTCTAAAGAAAACTAAGGCACTTCCCAAAAAGATAAAGCATTTGTGTTGTTAAGTGATTCTTACTCATATCACTTTACTTTAAATAAAGTCATAGAGATTTCAAGAATTTAATATTTTACATGCAAATAATTGGAAATTTTAAATCATTACTCACATAATTAAATGCAAATCCTATCATTATAATTGTTCACCTAACTTAATTTTGTTCATGTAGCACCAATAATTCCTACACCTATTTCATTAGAATTTCATGCAGTTGGTTTCTTCAAGTATATTTAAATGGTTGTTTATCAAGAACTACATCCTATGCAACCATAGACAATGGAAAAAAAAATTGTTGGTAATGATAAGTTAATTGGCCTAGAGAGTGAATTTAAAGAGCTTATAGACACATCTTTTAAATTCTATGATTTGAGTGATCTTCATAGAAAACCTAATTCTCAACCAATTCACCCAATTACTCAAAAAGTTAAAGAGTGTGGACTAGTAGAAGTAGTCATTTTTCTAATGGCAATTCATTCACCTAAATTAGTGAAGGAATGCATCGAGAGAAACAACCTAAAAACAAAGAAAATTATATTTCTTGATGAATCTATTCTCAACTCAATCAACAAGGAACTGATGTAATCTAAATTTGGCATTCCTGTGAAGGAGTAGTATTGTGATGTTTATTTTGGATCTTCTACATCCATGTTCAATGAGAAGAAGACCCTCAGATGGGAAGACATGTAGAGTACATGGTTCCAAACTACTCACTCAAAGAAGAGAAAAATATTGAAGACCATGTTTAGCATGAATCTAAAAAAGAGAGATTGTGGATATCCTCATACTCCTTAGACTCAAAGGAAAAGAGTTGATTTTGGAGTTCATTGAACACCATTTCTTCCTAGCACAAGCAATATGTTATGAAGATATATAGATTGGCTAGGCACATATCATCTATGATAAGCACACCTCATGGCTGAATTCAACCAGAGGATTCAAGTAGTTTTACATGTCTTCATATCTAATCTATGCATTGGTAACTCGCCACTTTTGGCCCAGCCTCCCTAGCATCTCAAAATATGATGAGTGCACCAAGGTATATGAATGAAAATAATCTATGGAGTATGTAGCTATCAATGGTGCTTTTACAATGAGGCTATGCTGAGAATTACAAGGATGCCCTAAAAGGAGATTCTCGCTAGAGGTAGTTTCATCGATAAGCCAATTCAGATGCTTATTCATCCAGTTTCCAAATTTCTCATATTTGTGAATAGGAGCTTATGATGGATTTTCTAAGAGTTTGCTAAGGTATCCACAAGACAAGGTGGTTCTAGTCAAATTGTATCAACAGATCTGTGAAGTGAACACCCTATGTTCAAATTTGAAGAAGATAGTCAAGATTCCATTCCTTATAATGGTTGGCCCATATTCATGTGCCTCTAGATCATATGCTCATAATTTGGTGAAATGATTTGAGAAGAAAATTATGTTGTTAGACTATGAGGTACTCAAGCCTCAATATGATCCAATCAATTTTGTAAGGGATTATTTGAAGTTGGGATATGCCTACTGTAATCACCTAAAAATGGTCATCTAGACTATTAGCCCCCTTCTTAGCATTTTGGCTAATTTAATTAATCATTTACCTAGACCAAATTGCTAATAATCAATTAATTTGATTATAACCTATAGCTTGACCATGCTATCCTAAGTTCATTATTTGATTAAAAGAACATATCCCCTTTTAATTAAATAAAAGACCCCATTCTTCTAACCCACTTAAAGTGCACACATAAAGTCCTTTTTCTATTTTTCAAATTAAAAGAAAAGGCTTTGTGACTTTTGTCTTATATGGGAAGTCAACTTATATTCTATTGGTTGACTTGTGTGTGCACATGGATCACTCCTCTTTTTGAACTCCATCGTTGATTATCCATCATCTTGATCTTGATCTCTACTATCCGTACAACTTTAAAAGAGAGAGCTCTCCCCTTGTCAAAGGATCCATCCACCTTTTGAATACTGTTATGCTGCAGGTTTTCTTTGGAACTTTTTGGAGAAATTCTCATATCTTGTCTCATTCTCTCATCCATCACATATTAGCTTAAGATCATATAGAATTTTAACATAGTTGCATGTTAATGTAGTTTCTTTATAATAGTTTAAATCACATGGCATAATAGTGGAATTTGTAATACTCTCATTCTTGTTATTCTAGCTACACTTAGCATTTCATATTAGCTTATTTCATATTTGCATTGCATTTTGAGAGTTCTCAATGTAGACACTTGTATTCTTGCTCTTGTCTCAAAGAACCTCCCATTGCATGGTTTACTAGTAAGAGGAGAATTCCTAAGGCTTAGCTAAGAGCCCTCATATTTGAATCATACTCTCTTGCACTTTGTGGATAGGGAGCTCTAAGCTAACATCCAAGCATTCCAAACTTATGTAATATCTTGGATAGAAGGGTTTAAAGTGTGACACATTTATAGTGTAAATTTTTTGCGCCCACCATGGGGAAAACACTTGGTTTTGTCCTCTATTTTGTTGTTTTTGCTGCCTTTTTCACTAACTATCTACAAATTTTCCTTTTTCTATAGCCACAACATTTGGATGACATTTTTCTAGTTTTGTTAGACGATTCTTATAACTATATGGTGATACATTTTGGAAATAGTGTTGCATGATAGTACTAAACTTTGTTGCTTAGCTATAGCACCTTTTTTGCTCAACTTATATAGAAATATCACTTGGAAGGAAACTATTATACACATATATTGAGAAATATCACACGACATACTTCTAGCAAAAACTATTGCTTGGTTTCAACTTGCTTGTTGATTGAGTGATTAGATTAGTTTCTTGGTTGTACTTGTTGTTTTATGGATTTTTATAGGTTTGTCACTATTTTATAGAGGTTTATTTTCATATTACATACTATTTTGAAGCTAACTTGTAGGGCTAATGGTTGTAATAAGTATTTTCCTAATAACCTTAAAAAGAGCATATGTCAAAGCTTCAAATGCACAAGGGATACTAACAGTTGTTTGCAAGGCTTCCCAATGCATAAAAAACCAAACACTTTCTTGTATTTATTTCATTTTATGTATGAAATCTTACTATTTGTTCCATTTTTTAGGCACATAAAACTTGTAATTGGGATCCTTGGGTGATAAGAAAGTATTCTCTTCACCCTTGCAATGAATCAAAAATCTTGACTCACCTTTGGATTTTGAGAACAAGGGTATTAATTGAAACTTCTTGGCATGTTTAGGGGAAGTGATTAAGGTAGGAGAGTATGCTCTTCACCCTTTTGGTGAATAAAAAATCTTGACCCTTGATAGTGGATCCAATTTAGAATCCTTAGAGGGCTTTCTCTTGGACAAGCTAAGATGAATGACCCAAGCGAGGACAAGCTAATACCTGACTCTTCCAACCCACTATAAACTCAAGGCTATCAATGACACAAAAACTTGGTAGACATAGTGTTTTTCTTCACATATTGTGATTTCTTATGGGATTTTGACCATAATAAGATCACTAGGCAAGAATGCTTAAGGTGCTCTTGTGGCTACGAGGTTTGTTACCCATCGCAAGGTGGGGTGTCCCTTAATTGGGTGCAAGAGGAACATTATGAATGGAAGCCCTTTCTAAACACCCTAAGTTAGTAGATACCCTATTTTTTCATTCAACTTCTTGGTGCAAGGATTGATCCTAGTGGACTACTCAAATCACCCCAAGATTTTACACTCACCATATGTGTTCCCTTGGTTGTGCTTATGGCACTTCCATGACAAAGCCAATATCTCCTATGGGTAACCACTTGGTGTGAGGTGAAGGAGCATCAAGTGTGGGTCAAGTTTTTGAGTAATAAACCATGACTCTAAGGTAGATTGCTCTGCTACTATTTTTGAATGTGCTGACCAATGTTAACATTCTTACAAATAAAACATCTTAATAAAATCAATAGGAAGGTTGTCCTAATATCACAAATGCATATTGGAAAGGTTTTTTTTACCCTTGTTGAATTGTTTGAGACATGCTAAAAACCCCTACTATTTGAAAACCCTACTAATAATTGACACAATAAAATATCACACTGACTGATCTAAAAATTACCTAATTTTTGAACTGAAACATAAAATTTTGGAGTAAAAAACTAGTCCTTTTTCATAGAAAATTGGCATTGTATTGCACATACTCTAGCGAAATATTGTGTGATAGCTTTAATTTTAAATTGTGTTGCCTTGTTGTTCTAAGTTCTATCACCTTGATATACAACAATCTGTCATCTCACTTTTTGCAAACTATCACCCAATAGAGAAGTATCATCTAAGTACTATAAACTATATCATAAGACATATTATGTTGTCCTACTATTTCCTAGCTTCTAAAACAATATTTCCTAAGCCTTTTTGCTACCAAAAAAAAGTCTACATTCCACTTAATCTGATTTAGGGTCTTATTTCTTTAGTCCTTCCTGGTTTTGGTTGCACATCCATATGTTAGGAGTTGTCTTAAGTTGAAAAGATGGGTTTAGTCTACCAGATGTAAATCTCAAAACATCATGGATGAATCACTTGTCAAAATTTGGTTACCATTCTATGCTAGCTATTTTCTATGAAGCTTCTTGCTTAATTGCTCAACTATAGTCACCAGTGCTATAAGTTCTTGAGTACTATTTGACAAGCCATTTATTATACTTTGACATGTGACTAATCTTGATTGTAAGAGATTCAAATTTAACACACTTTTCATGTCCTATTAAGCAAAGATGAATCCTTACATGCCAGTTACAACTAGATTTCAAGTTGGTAATGGTAGTCATTCCCCTTTCATTTTCACATAGTTAGAGACTCCACCTAGGAATCCTCATGGACAACCTTGTGTGGAAGACATTGATTCTAGTCAAATGCAGATAGCCAACATTTGGTACAATTCACTTTAGTGTTTTGAGAACCTATTTGGAACAACCTTTAACACTTATGGATGAAAACACTTTGACCAACATGCATCTTGACAAAATCAAATGCCACTTCAAAGAGCAAGCACATGAGAATGAAAGACTTTTGGAATTTATCTATATGCTAGGGAGAGAGTAGATCAACAAACTGAAGATAACCATCATACACACAATGAGGAAACTAGAAGAGATTATTATCACAATCCTTTTGAAAAAATTCCTATTGGTGGTGATCAAGGTAATCACTCACCTCAAGGACTCCTAGAGTCAATGTGAGGGGATTCCCTTGACCATCTAGATAATAACATCATGAAAATGGTGAGGAGATCACTAGTGAGGATGTTATAAAATTTTAACAAGATGAGATCACTCAAAAAATGATGCTAAAAGCTTTAGAGCAAAATGGGGATCAATACTTCTAGCATATTGCAACAAAAGGATGGAAGCTCCCCCAAGATTTTGATGTGCAACAAATAATCCAAAAATGAGAGCCTACCAAGGCTGAAATCTTAAGAGAAGAAATACAAGAATTGAGGAAACAACTTGCACAATTGAAATCTTCAAAAGAACCACCTAAATCTTCATTTGTTGAATCAATATGTGCTCCTCCATTTGATATGTGTTTATACATGCTACCATTTCCTAAGAATAGAGAGGTTACTAAGTATGAAAAATACGATGGAAATAGTAACCCTTATGATCATGTGAGAAATTTTTATACTATTACCATGGATTTCATGCACGAAGACACTTTTCTTATGTGTCTACTTCCTAGTAGTTTAAGAGGGCAAGCCATGGAATGGTTTACAAAATTGAATCCCCCTATTAAAGAATTTGAAGAGCTTGCACAATGCTTTATTTAGTAGTACTCCTACAACATTGAACATCCCATAATAGTGTTGGACTTATGTAATATCAAACAAATATTGGGAGAACTTTTTGCAACATAACATCAACAATGGAGATCCTTATACTCTTGGTATCCTTGACAAGTTCCTTAGGCTGAAAAATTAACATTTTTGTCAACATGCTTGTACTTGAACTATACTTTGACTTAAGAAAATAGTTATTCATATCCTTCAACACCATGGTTGAGAGTGCATACCACATTCAAGATGTTACTATCAAAAAAGTTGATATTGTTATAAAGAAAGACAAAAATAACAATGGAAATAGTAAAGACAAAGGTAAACCTTGGAATAAAAACATATATGCTGTCAATGATAGAGTAGTGGAAACTCCTAAGAACAAGGAACCTACATTTAACCTTTTTAATGCTATCTATGCTACAAAACAACAAGAAGGTTCAAAACCACAAACATCTGAAAAGAGCTCCAAGTTTACTAAAAAATGACGTGTTTATACACCAATGGTTGATCCTTATTAAGTGGTCTTAAAAAAAATTAATTGTAAACAAGTTGGTTACTTTACCAGATAATTCCCATTCCTATGACCCACTTGTTTGACCTCCTCGGTGGAGAGAGGATCACATTTGTAGTTATCACCAAAGCAAGGGTCACAACACTAAAAAAAATTTCAAGCTCAAAGACATAATTCAAGATCTCATTGAGGCTAGTAAAGTTGTCATAGATGGCCTTGTCAAAAATGTTGTCCACAAAGCTTTTAAAAAACCCTTTCTAGAATACAAGAAAGGTGAGACCTTCAAAGCTAATAAAAATAATCATGATGCCAAGATCAACTATGCCTATGCTGATGCAGACAACCTTACAGGCATGCTTGAGCCCATTGAGTATCTTTGCATGGCTAGTCCTAATGATGAAAAGTGACCCAATTATGATGTTGAGGATGATAGACATAAGGTTATCCTAAAAACATGAAATTCTCCTCAATACCATAATGATACCAGACCTAAGGTGGTACTCTGAGTGGTTGAATCTTCCTCTTGATAGAGTGAACCACTTAACACTGTCACTAGGGGGCAATCTAAGGTTGTCCTAAAAGTTGCTCATGATCCTAAGAATGCTTCATCTTCTAACTACTTCTAGGATCTCCAACTATGACCTTGTCAACCAACTATAGCATACCCTAGTTAAATCATCATTTTTGAATTGTTAGAATTGTCCCCTTTGTGCAAGGATATCCTTGAAAAAGCTTTACATTCTGCCAACATTCCCATAGATATTGATGCAAAATGATACCAAGCTATGGTGAACCATATCTCTTCACCTTACTACCTCACCTTTTTGAAGAAGATGATTGAGCTCTCAATCATCCCCAAAATCTTTATCTTCATTTCAAAGTCTATATCTTCTATACTTGCATTCACTAAGTCTTGATAGACAATGGTGCAAGATTGAACATCATTTCCTTCAATGTGATACAACAGTTGGGCATGTCTAAATTTTCCATTGACCCTAGGCACAAGATCACTATAAAAGCTTATGATGAAGTTGAAGGACCTTCTAAAGGTCTAAGTATGCTTCCAATTAGAGTTAGTCCAATTAAGAAGGATGTCATTTTCCAAGTTCTAGACATACCACTTGCATACAATTTTTTATTGGAATGACCATGGATTCATGACATGCAAGCAGTACCTTCTATATACCATCATTGCATCAAGTTCCCTTTCAATGGTACTAAGATAGTTGTCCTTGGTGACAAATCCATGTCTATCAATACATTATCTATTCCTAAAACACTAGTTCCACATAATCACTCTTCTCATGAGCTGACACTGTCCTTAACAAAGTGTGAATAGAATTTGAAAATGATGAGCCTCGGCATGGGTGGATACACTCTAGAATCTATTGTTGCTTTACTTATTTCCCCTTGGTCTGATGGGAAACATTTTACCAAAAAGAAGCCTTTTACTTCTACCATGACTCTTATTGGCACTTTTGTGTAGTCTTCAGTTCCCCTAGAAGTAGAGAAAGAAGAGAAAGCAATTAAAGATTGGATCTATATGGAAGAGGAAGATGCAGAGGAAGTCACAGTCACTACTCCCATTTTTCCTAAATCTTATGGAAAAGGATATAAATTTGCCACAAACATGGCCTATTAGGGCCATGGGTCCTTAACTAGTAATAAAATAGCTCTAGTTGAACCTTTAAGTCATACTCAAGATCATGCTACTTGAGATACTATTGGCTAGGTTTTGGGTTAGAAGATGACATACCAATATTTGATCGAAGCACACCCATGTCTAGTGAATTAGAGGATGATGATCCTCTCTTTGTTGCTGCCACTTTGCAAGATGAGGACTTTATGCCTATAAATTCTCTCCTTTGGGAAGAAGAAACACTAATTATTGGTATTGATGTTGAAGCTTCCACTTGTCACCTGCTAGAATGAGAAGAATCCACCCATGAAGACATGAATAGAGGCTAGATTAGAAAAAATATTTCTCATCTAATTGCTAGAGATCAGAGCATAGACATGTATGACTATGAATGGGAAAGCTTTTAAGACACATCTTGTGAGCTAGGAGTCGATGTCATTCATACCTATGCAACCCAACTAAATGTAGTTGAAGAGTCTAGTATAGGGTCAGACAAGTTTGGCTTACAACATGATTTAGTGGATCACGTTGGTCCCTTTAGGTCTATTCCTGATCTAGACTCCTTTGCAATGTTCACTATAGGCTCAACTTTGCATGTCACCAGAGATGACTCTTTTCACATTAACAACCTCAAAACTTCCACCTCACTCTTGTTGATCACCCTAATCTCATAGATTGGTCCATTCAAAATCAAAGACTTGAAATACTATCTTTTAAAAATGACTATGAGATCTCTTGTTACCTAAATACCATTGAACCCATCACTTATTCCACTAATAAACCTATGATTCATATGATGGAATTAGATATCAAGTACCTTAGTCATAAAATTAAAATAAAAAACAAGTAGTTAGATGGTGAAAACCACATTGTGGTAGTATGTGAACCTCAAAATAGTAAATATAAATATTTATCTAATGAGGAAAACCTCCCTGAGGCACCTACAAATGAGGTACTTAGTAGTTTTCCAAGCTATTTTCAAGATACATCTTTAGTTCTCATTGAACCAACATAGCCTATCAATTTGGGAATAGAGGAATCTCCTAAAATTATCCATGTAGCTCAATCATTGTCAACTAAGGAAAAAGAGCATTTTGCCAAAAAAAATTCAAGACAAGAAGATCAATTTTGCATGGAAATATTTAGATATATCAGGGCTTGATATAGATCTTATCATGGATCATCTATCCCTCTCTCCTAGTATAAAACCCATTAAATAAAAATTGAGAAAGATGCATCCACATGTAGCCTTATTGGTCAAAGCAAAGTTAGAAAAACTCTTGAGAGAAAACTTTATCAGAGCTATTGACTATGAAGAATGGATTTCTAACATCATACCTATGTCTAAACATGATAAGTCTATCCAATTTTGTGTTGATTTCAGAGACCTTAACAAAGCATACCCCAAGGATGGCTTTCCACTACTAAACATAGATATGATAGTGGACATGACCACAAGTTACAAAATGTACTCCCTCAAGGATGGATTTTCTAGGTATAACCAAATTAATATAGCTCTACCTAATCAAGAGAAGACAACCTTTATATGTGCATGGGGTACTTTCTACTAGAATGTCATGCCTTTTGTGCTCAAAAACACTAGTGCTACCTATCATAGAGAAATAATCACCATCCTCCATGATATGATGCATAAAAATATGGAAGACTATGTTGATGACACACTGGAAAAATCTAGAAAATGAGACACACATCTTGAAGACCTTAGCTTGATATTGAACCATATGGAACAATTTAAGCTTAGGCTAAAGTCAAAATAGTTTTCCTTATGTATCACATCTAGGAAATGTTGGGCAGTCATTTTACAGGAGATCAAGGAAAAAAATCCATTGCGCAATTCTTCTCTTGAAAATTCAATCTTTGGAGATCAACTCCAAGGTTCAGTATTTGTCTTTCCACGTACCAAAATCTGCTTAGTTGAAGAAAAATGTGATTTTTCACAAGGAGGCATTTTTTGGTTCTGATTTAAACTTAGAATGAATTATATCTATTTGCTATCTCAAAATCACACACAAAAGAACAATATTTATGTATTTTCTAGTTTTTTTGATAAATGTAATTCTAACAGTGCAACTAAAATGAGTTCTTATTCTAACAAGGGGTTAGGAAAGAAAATAACAAAACTAAAAGAAAATAACATGAAATTGAAATAACTTGAATTTGAAATCCTAAATGGACATAAGCTACAGAAAACAACATGTTGTGAGTTAAACTTTCGAAGAAATCGGTAGGAAACCAATGAAAATAGGAGCAATGCTCCCTAGAATCCACTGATGCAATCGTCAATGTGAAATTTCAATAATTGAATGATGTTTCACTATTCATTTAATTGCAAGGCCATGAAAAGTGTGCTCATGCAAGATAAAGAGCTATGCAGGCACAATTTGTGATCTCTCCTCAAGCTCGATACATTAGCAGAATTCATAAATCTATAGCAAACACCAGAACTAAAAGATTGCACAACTAGAAATAATGCAATAAACCTTTGGCTCAATCATAATCTCATGAATAAAATCCACAAAATAATGACACATTTAGGCAAGAATGACTACAGTCCAAATGTGAGCACCAAAAGCATAATTTTATTGCATAATAATGACAACCCTTGTTACATATTACAATGGGGTATTTATAAGAAATTGTCTTCTCAATTTGTGTTGAGAGTGAGAGATATCTTCATGCAATGAAATTCTTTTAAAACTTTAAATATATATACATATATATATATATACATATACATATATATATATATATATATATATATATATATATATATATATATATATATATGTATATATATATATATATGTATATATATATGTATATATATATATATATATGTATATGTATATATATATGTATATATATATATATATGTATATGTATATATATATATGTGTATATGTATATATATATATATATGTATATGTATATATTTATGTATATATATATACATATATATATACAAACTAACCATTAATCTAGTGCTTAGAGGGACTCCATCCCTATTTTATTCATTAATTGGATGCATGAGCCCTTTACATGGCAAAAACAAAGAAAGCATGAGAGAGAAATTAGGAGGAAGCCATCAGTCGAAGTGGAAGTGCATGGAGGCACAAAAAATAGAATTTGGTCCTTCACTAGGCATGTGTTGGAGTTAAACTATCATCAAAATGCACTCCTAATGCATGGAAGGTGTTATTTTTGGAACTATCAGTTAACTGTCGATCCACATCTGAATTGCGGAGCTGCAGACCTACATACTTGTGCACCTATGGACCTATATGAAAATGCAGAGCTGTGGACCCATGGAGCTATAGGAAAATGGGGAGCTACGAAGCTGTGAAGCTAGGGAGCTACGGATCTCGATAGGGTCAAAATCTTAAAATTTTATTAAGTGTCAAAATTGAAATTCTGGCATCTGGATTTTGTTCTTCTTCATCTCAAAGCTATGTTTAGATGTTTTCCCTTGAATTTCTCTATCATCTCAGAAATATTAGTTGCATCTGAAAGATCTAAAGCCTTATATTTATCTTTCACCTTCTATATATAGTTGTCCACCTCATTCAAGTATCTACAAAATCTCCAAGTTTGGTGTCCAACTCTAACAGTGCTTCTTCTATTCTGAAGGCTCTCCTAATATCTTCATCACTAGATTCTTTCTCTAAAGTCTTCTTGAAATTCTCTACTACTACCTCAACTAGCAATAGCTTCTCTCATTCTTCATCTTCAAAAATGTCCAAGCATGCATCACTGTACAACTTTTTTGCTTCCAAAATTAGCTCTCAGGCTTGGTCCTTGAGCCGATGGATCTCCTTGTGTAATGTTTCCATCACTTTATTTCCATATTCTCTCTTCTCTATCCAATCATCAATCAATTCTAGCTCTTCTCCCATATATACATTGATCAAAGTGTGGTACCTTTTCCCTTTTATGGGTTGTAGAGTCTGCAAATCCTTGCTCCATGCCCATACTTCATCCATGATACTAAATTCCTACCTCAAAATTGTTACGATCTTATTCACGTTCTCCTGTGTAGCATGTAGTAACTTCAAATTCCTTGTGATTATGGTAACACCTCTATCCTCAGGGCTTTCTTGCCATTCTTGATAAGCTCTTAAAAATTGATTGAGCCATACACCTTCCCCTTCTCTAAGAATGGTATTTAGAGTCTCCTTAGGGTTCTTAGGATCAACAAAACCAAAAAATTTGGCTAGATATCCCTTTAGGATCTCAACTTTACTTCAAAGCATTTGGAGTTCAATATCATCTTGCTTCATGCCCTTGAGAACCTCTTTGACTTCCATTGTCATCATCTGTCCAGCTAAATCCCATGTAGGCTTTTCCAACATAACATCCTTCACTTCATAATCCTCAAGACTAACAACTTCTACATCTATACCTTCAAGAGGGAGAGCCACTTGTGCAAATAAATCCTAGTGACAAATGTGACAAATGTGAATGGCATTGCATCATGTAATGGAGACTCAAATTTGTTCAAAATCTTTGTAATATCACAAATATCATCCTCTAAAGCATGAAAGTAAGGCTTAGCACTCTTCATTATCTCCTTTCATAACCATCTCAGAATGTGTTTCTCTACAACCTTTGCTCTTGATGATGAAGGGGTGTGTTCAACTACCTCCTTCCCTTTATGGCTCTTACTTGGAGTCACCTCCTATTGTGAGGACTCTTCTTCTATAGCTTCAATCTTCATAGATTATATAGCATGCTCCTTAGCATCATGGGGAGGTTGTTGCACATATTCTACTATCTGTCCCTCTTTGGACACTTCATCAGTAGCACTTGGTTCTAGTTCCTCCTGTGATGATGGTTCCTTTTGAACCTATTCCTCTTCTAAACTTAAAGATGGGGGATTTATTGAACCCTTATCTACCACTGTAACCTACGGTGGAGATGGAGGAGTAAGATCAGGATCCTGTGTATCTGGTGGCATCTGTGTCCAGTCTTCCCATTGGAGCTCACCTGTAGGGGTGTATCTGATCTTATCCCCAACTAACTTTGTACCCATGAACATGAAATCAAAATCCATCAAAGAGAAAACATCCTCTCCTCTCTCCCTTTTCTCATTCACCTACTATTGCACTTTATACATGTTCTGTTTGGGTGGGTGGTAGGGTACTTGTGGCACTCTTTCTTCTTTCCAACTCTACAGATTTTGCTAGTTGAGTTCTTCCTTGTAGGGGCACTTGTTCCTCCTCCTACTCTAATTATATTTCTTCCTCATATGTTTCTTCCTCTGGAATGGTTTCAGGAATAGATGGATTAGGCACTAATCTTCTACTAATCCTTTGCCTCTTCTTCATCTAAATTTTGATCCTCTTATGTCTCTTCAGGATAGAAGGAGAAACGGGCTCTCCTTGTATAGGAGGAATGGAGGTCTCTAGAATTTCTCCTTCTTCTGGTTGGCTTGGCACAATAGGAGGCAACTGAGGTTAATCCTAGATTTGAGTAACTCCAATATCTTGGAACTCTTATGGGCTCTGTTCCTACTACTAAGGAGACACAAGTTCTACAACATGTTCTATCTGAATCCTCTAAGGAGAGGCTCTCTTCCTCTTTCCCTTCCTCTCTGGAGGGTGATGGTATCCAACTAGGTGATCAAGCTGGTAGACAGTCTCTGGCCTAATAGGAGATTGGAGTGCAAAGGTAGGAATTGTGACTTTCCTTCCTTTACCCCTTTTTGGGCAAGCATGTGCATGGAAGATCATTGTATCCAAAATTGGGTCAAGTGGAAAAGGTTTCTTGACCCGATTCTTTGTCATTCTAATGACGTGCCTCACTCAATGATTGATTTCATCTATTTCTTCTTTGTCAACTTTTGCATTCAAAATGGGTCTTTCACCAACCTTATCTGCATTAAATAGGGGATCCAATAATTCCTTAGGGTCTTGTAGCCTTATCTCATCAGGGATGGTCAAATGGAGAGCCTTTTCTGCTAGATACAAAGTCATCCATCAATAGTCTCTACTTTTAAAAAATTATCAAAATATGGCCAACGAGAGTTGTATTCTTCAAGGGGATAGTTCTCACATTCCCACTCGAAGGTCAAAATATCCTATTTCCTCTTCACCTGATATGCTCCTATGACCAATGGCCATGTCCAAAAAGGTCTCTATTGTCTCTTGATCCTCTCATAGGCTAACTCAATCTATCAAGAAATCTCCAATAGGACTAGCTTGTCACTTGGATATCTTCGGAGCTTCTTAGGATTGATGGATGCACCACCTACCCAAATATATGTGAATGTCTTGAACTCGATGAAGTAGGCTTCAAGAGTTGTGATCTATGTTTTGACTTCATCACATAACCTCTTCCCATAATCCCCTTCAATGAATCAAATGATCGCAAAGATAAAGACATCATTCACAATTCTATACTCCTTTCTCTATGTTGAGAGCTTCTTCTTTACCAATTGAGGGTAGACTATGTATGGCCAGGCATTGGGGTCCTGCATACTACCTTTCTTGTACAACTTGGGATAGTTCGTTGTCATTGTTGCAAGTAGGTACACCATATAAGAAGTCATATAAAACTTCTTCTTGTCCTTTACCATCCGCAGCTGCTCACACAAGTTTTCACTTAGTGTGGTGGCCCAATTCAGTGGTATCTTTGCATGCCTGATGGTCTCAATGAAGTTGACCATGAATGGAGTGAGATAACCCATTGCAGCTAAGCCCATGACTTTGCTTAGGAGAATGATAGATTATCCTATGTCATCCTTCATGTATCCCTGAGTCATATCTACTTTGCTAATTGTCTTTCCCCGAGATGGCTTCTCAATGAAGTATGAAGAATGTATGATATCAATGGCCTCTTGGTGATGCTCCCTATACCATCTTTCAGCTGCTTCTTAGGAGAGTAAAATGAACTGATCGGCTCTAGGAAGATGGAAGACCCCCTCAATGTTATCAGGTCACAGATCCAATACCACTTCTCTAGTGACACTCTTAACTACCCTTTCATCAGGAATGAAATGCTGAGATAAGGTCATGATTAATTTAGTTGACTCTATAGTCCCTGGATGTGATGCTGCATTCACTAATCTAGAATGAATCAGTGTAAACATCATGGTTGACCTTTCTATCAAATTGTTGCAAACTCTCAAGAAATTTCCCAAGTCTATGTGTCTGAGGTCAGTATCTTTGATCTCAGCGTAATCATCGTGGAGCCTTGACTTTGGGGGTATGCCTTGGAACTTGAAAAGAGTTTATTAGTCATAAAGATAATGTAAAAGAAAAAACATAAGTAAAAAGAAAATGTTCCACTTGGGGATTTATTTTTATTTTTATTTTTTTTGAATTTTTTTTTATTTGTATATTTTTTTTTTAAAAAATATTTTTTATTTATTTTTTATGTTTTTATTTTTAAAGCTTTTATATTTTTATATATATTTTTTTAAATGAACGAAAAAATGTGCGTGCAGTACCCATGGTGCACATAGCCAGTGTGTGGTGCGGCCAGTGTGCAACGCCAGCATGTGAGGCTAGCATGCAACACTAGTGTGCATAGCCAGTATGCAACATGACCATGAAAGGAAAAGAGGGGGGAGCTCACATTGCTCCCTCTCTTGTGGAAACTTGAAAAAAATGGGAGAAAAGGAAAGGGAGAGGGTTTTTATAACCCTTCTCCCCCCCTGTGCACCGAGCAAGATGCACGTTGCGCCTTGGTGCACACGTTTGGGTGAGCGGGGAGTTTTTTAATTTTTATTTTTGAAATTTGTATTTCAATTTTTCATTTTCTAATGTTTTTGTGTTTTTTTTTTCCAATTTTTTTGGGGGGGGGGGGGTTTCAATTTCTGATTTTTCAACTTTTTGACTCTAAAATTCTAACTTTTTAATTGAATTTTCTTCTTCTAACTCTAGAATTGTGAGTTCGAGAGTCAAAAAAAGTAGGGGGTCCCCATTCCTAGCAAGGAATGGGGTATGTTTTGTGTACACAACAACAAATATCTCCCAAAAAAGGAAGAAATGACCAAGACATTTCTTCATTAGCAAACATTCATCCAACGTGTGTCAAACACCAACCAAACTTTGAACACCTCGAGCATCTTTCGGATGACTCTTCAATCAAAATCTTAGAACTTGAAACCTTCAAACTTAGTGTGTATGTGTTGTGTATTCATTCCCTTTAATGTTGCAAGATGCAGTCAATCAAAGTTTTTTGACAACTCACGACAATCATCCACTCCTCCCAACTCATTCATTTAGAATCTCCACAAAGGCTTTTTATCAATCAATTACTTCACCATATGAGAGAATTAGTCTGAGGTCTCTTGGTGGGATGCCACGTTCTTTTAAATTTTTGGCTTTTGAATAATCGCTCCATGTCATTCCAAAATGTTACTTTTGATGAAACAATACTTTGAATACAAGATACTCTATTTTGAGAATGTATCTTTTGCCATTTTAAATCTTTAGAATCCTTCAAACTTAACACCGTATATTTTTTTCTTTTTTTTCTTTTTTTTTCTTTTTTGTATCCTAACTACACTTAGAGTGTGTAGTTAGAACATTGGTATTGTTTATTGGATTCGATCTCTTGTGAACATCCCATGTGTTCCTCTTTTAGAACTTTGGAGAAAACTCTCATGCCAAATCAATGATCTTAGTAACCTTTCGTGGAGACCCCTCCTATTTGAACTAGTTGAAATTTAGATCATCTCTCACTATCTTTTACTTCAAATCAACAACACCTAAAACAATCAAATATTTAGATTTTCAAAGTGTTGAGAACTTGGTGGTGTAGGCCTCTGATTTCCAAACTGAGTGTCCACTAATTCCACAAGAAATATTCATATCTTGGTTGGTAGAAGACACACAATTGTCTAAATGTTTTGACAAATAAATACCTCTTCCTAAAATCAAAACCAAATAGTGGTTAGTAAAATCTTAAGAGAAAATTTCAAGTACACCTTAGCCCCCATGATTGACGCAACCTTGAAAAGAAACACATGACTAAAAGAAAACATGCAACATGAAAGCAAACACACTTATGGAAATAAACACACTTGTAAGAATGAAAAGATAAGCTAAATGTGGAAATAAAATCTAACTAATTTTTTTTTTTTTTTTTTCAGGCTTCAAAATAATGTTTCAGAAACTGCGCATTTACGGGTAAGGGAAGAAATTCCCCCTGTAAGAAACTGAGCCTAAAAGTGTTTTCTCCCAAAATTTCCATAATTTGATAAGGGCCTATCCATAAGCATTGAAAATTGGTATAACTACTCAATTTTTTTTTCACCTTATCCCAGAGTAGAACAAGGTTGGAAATCATGAATGATTTGATTATGGCCCTCTTATCGAACCATCTTTTTACAATAACTTGATGTTTAGCCATGTACTCTAGTGTAGCTGTGCATTTCTCATCCATTTCTAAGAGATTCATCAATTTAATTTGTACTTTTTTAGCATCTTCATCATATCCACTCATGAACTTCAAAATCAGAATTTTGAGATTAAGTGAGAAAACTAGTTCTTATTCATAAACACGAAAATATGGGGAAGTCCCCAAGGCATTTTTGACTCTCACTCAATCCATCCATAAGTCATATTTTAGTTTTGTATGACAATCCCTAGGATTCTCCTTCAACAATTATTTTATCACTATGATCAAGTTCTTATTTGTGGATTCTACTACCCCATTTCCTCGCGGGTAGTAATTTGAAGAGAACTTGATAATGACTTTGTTTTCAAATGCCCATTGGGTCAAGAATGCAAATACAAATGCAGACCCATTATCACACATAAGAGAAAATGACATTCCAAATCTAGTAACAATGTGTTCTTCCAAAAAGTCAGTCACCACCTTAGTAGTGCAATTTATGAATGTCTCTGCCTCTGTCCATCATGTACAATAATCCATAGATGTAAGGATGAATGCATGTCTAGTTGATGATAGTGGATTAACTATACATATGAAATCTAATCCCCACTTTGTGAAGGGGTGCACTTCGTACACCAATTGTAGTGGCATTGTTGGATGCCTCTCTTTGTTAGCACTGGTTTGACATACATGGCAAGAATGCACATGTTCAAAAGTATCCTTGAATATCGAGGGCCAAAAATAACCCAATCTTAAAATCATGTGAGTTTTTTCTTTTGTTGAACCATGTCCTATACCATAGTTGTCATGGAAATTTTCCAAGACATCCTTGGCTTCTTCATGTCCTAAGCATTTCAGATAGATCCCTTCATAGTTCCTTTTAGACAACTTGTTATCAAGTAACATGTAAGACTTGCATTTCATCTTAAATCCCCTACATTGTGAACTATTCATCCATTTTGGGCATTGGTCTTGTAAGAGATAATAAACAATGTCTTGGTACCACACATCTATCACCACTCCTTGGTTAATATCACCTTGTGACACAACCATCCTTTTCTAATCATCCTCATCTGTCTCATCATCAAACTTAAAGTCCTTTTCATTTCCATCCTGGTTATCAGGTATCATTTTTGACAACCCTTGAACTATGATTAATCTCATGGATTGGATTTTGAGATAAAATTCTTGAAGTATGGCCATCCACTTTCCTCTCCTTTCACCAATTTCATTCTACATCAAAAGCATTTTTACTACTAGATCAGGTACAATTCCATACACCTTACTTCTCAGTATGTAATGACAGAACTTCTTTACTACCTCGATTAATGAAAAGGATTGTTTATCAAAGTTTGAATATTTCAACGCTACATTCTTCAAAGGACAACTTATAAAATTAATTGGTCTCTCATCTTCCTTCTCTCTTTTCTATGTCAAGATCCCACCACAAGAATGTTCAGAAGCAAAGGAATAGATCTTAAAAGGCAACTCGTAATTTGGACTCACCAAAATTGGGGCCATTGAAATGGCAAACTTGATATCTTCAAATGAATTCTTTATCTTAGGAACCCATTCCATCTTAGCCCCTTTCTTGAGTAAGTCATTAAGGGGACAAACTAATTTTGCAAATCCAGTTATGAATTTTTCCACAAAGTTTAACTTTCCAAAGAAAGACTTCAATTCCTTCCAACTGTGTGGAGGTGCTAACTTCAAAATATACTCAACTTTATCCAGGTCAATGGATATTCCAACCTTAGAAATAACATGTCCCAAAATCTTTCCTTTAGTAACACAAAATGAACATTTCTTGGGATTGAGACATATGTCATATTTATGACATCTATTGAATACCTGCCTTAGATCAGCAATATGGGTACTTTGAACTTTTGAAAAGATAGTCAAGTCATCCATGTAGATAACTATACACCTATTAATCAATCCTTTGAAAACTTCATCCATCACACATTGAAATGTAGCTCCTACATTAATTAGTCCAAAGGGCATCCTTCTGTAGGCAAAAGTTCCCCACTTCATTGTGAAAGTCATCTTTAGCCTATCTTCTTCGTCAACCATCACCTGATTATATCTCAAGTAACCATCAAAGAAAAACATCATTTTTGAAGCATTAACAATTTGCAAAACTTCATCAAGTGAGGGTAGAGGATAGTTATCCTTCAGAGATGCTAGACTCAGGTTAAGAAAGCCAACACAAAGATGAATCTCTCCTATCTTCTTCTGCATGGGAACCAAATTGGCCACCCATGTGGAATGGTGGATAGGAAATATTATCTTAACATCCAGTTACTTTTTTACTTCCTTCATGATTAGTGGTTCAATGAGAGGATTTATTGGTCTTTTTCTTTGTCAGAATGGCTTGGCATCGAGCTTTAGTAGGATGTCATGTGTGATAATCTTAGGATCATAAGTCTATAGCTCTTCATAGCTCCAAGTGATGATATCCTTGTACTCAATGATTAATTTGAGCATGTCATCCCTTTCCTGTGAGTTGCATGCTTTTCCTATCTATACCATTATTGGTTCTTCATCAATACCCAAATTGTATGAATCACATTCTTTGATTCCCTTTTCTTGAGGTTCCCTTCTATTGAGTGTCGATTCATCATGATCAAAGATGAATTCAAGTTCAACCATTCCTTTTGGAATAGTGTTAGTTTTTAAATTCAAAATCTCATCTTCATCTTCAAGTCCATCATCTTTAGGTCTGTCATTTGGTGTATCATCAATTTCTTGTCCCTGAAAATGGTGACTGCACATGATAAACTTGAGTATATGTTGATCATCTTGAAAGACCTAAAAGTTGGTGATATTCTTAGGAATAGAAGGCACATCAACCAATTGTACTGAGGATCCTTTTAACTTGGTTCTTTTAATTGGTTGTAGAGCACTTGTTGAAATGGCGAGAGCATCTACAACCACATTCTTTCTTCTTGGAATGGACTTGATGTTTAAGGCTTCAAAGTCATCCAATATATCCCATACCCTTTTCCTATAAGTAAGTAATCTTTTGTTGTTGCAAGATTATATGGATTTTACTTGTCGTATGACCAATTGGGAATCTCCTTCAATTTTAAGAGTTGTGACTCCTTTCTCCAGTGCAAAGAGGAGTCCTTGTATTAATGCCTCATATTTTGCAGCATTGTTAGTGCATCTAAACTGTAACTGATATGTGGCATAGAAAGACCTACCTTTTGGGTTGACCAATTCAATACCTACACTAGCTCCCATCTTGCATCTAGAACCATCAAAGCAGAGTGTCCAAATTGCATTTTCCTTGGGTTTTCTGACTTTATGCTTATTTGTCCTTAATTTGTCTTTCACTTGAGCCTTGAATGATTGTTTCTTTAGAACCCATTGTAACTTTCCTCATGTACGACTTGATGAGTCCCCTCCATAACCTATAGATAGAGGAAGTGTGTGTTTTTCTTGTTTTTCTTGAATTTCCCCTATCAGCTCTTTGATTTCTTCAACTTTAGGTTGAGGATGAATGACTACTAAAGTTCATCCTTTACCTCTCACATATCATCTTCTTCTTTGGACTTTGATCATCCTCGAAGGAGGAGAAGACAAACCTCTACCATCAAAAGAGGTATCACTATATGACACATTTAGATCTTCACTTTCTTCTACAATCTTTTTAACAAGGTGGGATAAGTTCGTAGAATTTTGACTTTCTATGAGTTCATCTATTTTTGTATCCTTGTTTTCCATCATGTGGATCAATACCTTCGCAACTACTTCTTGACATGATGAACATTCAAATTTAGAGTGACTAACTTTATGTAGCTGAAAAAATCATGGAAGGAGGAGAATGTTGGGATCAGCTTCTTCTCCTAAACATTGTAAACTAGTCACCATACTATCTATGAACTATGTCATGGTTTCACTTTTGGGTACTGGCATATTAGGTTCTTCATTTTAATCTTGAGGTGTATTGTTTGAAACCATATCCAATACCATCACTTTGTATGAACCCAAATTTGATTGTAAGAATGCTACCTCATTCAGGGCATTGTAATCTATGATCATTGTTTTCAATTTGGGCTTAGCATCTATCTTGATTTTATTGTTCAATCCTTTCCATGGCAGCCACAATTGAGTGAAGTCTGTAGAAAACCATCCTCTCAGACATTTTATACATTCTCTACTCAAAAGTAATCCATATGTCTCCAGGATGTCAACCACATGTTTATCCATAACATCTTGAATGCAAGGGTCAAATATTAATTGTATCTACATATCTTTCAATACTCCAATGACTTTCACCACTATTTTAACCAATTGTATTACCCACTCGATTAGAGGGTTGAGGACTAACTCCTAGCCTTTAAGCTATTGATAATGGCATTACATTACATGAAGCTCCTAAATCAATAAGGAAATTGTGAAGGTTCTTCCCATATATCCTGATGCTAAGCAAAAATGGGGGTACCTCAACTTTGTCTTTGAACATAGTGGGCATCACTTTTGTAGCATTTACTTGTTACGATATTGTCTTTTGAGGCACAATGTTTGTATTGTGCAAAACCTTTGTATTATCCAATGTCTTCATGAGCACCTCTCTTTGTTATGGACAATTCTATAACATGTCAAACATGGACATATTGGCTTTAGTTTTCTTCAAATCTTCCACTACATTGTACTTTTTAGTGGACCAAGCTAGGTTCTTCAGTATCATTGGTACATTTACTTGATTCTAATACTGTTGTCCTCCTTGCACTAGTCTTACTAGTGGTGGATTATTGTTTGCTATTGGATTAGGTGGAGTTGGTTGCAAACCTAGAGGAATCCCATCTATCAAGGGATCATTTCTATTTCTAAGATTGTATGTATTATAATTGTCATTTTGAAATGAAAACATCTCATCATATTGAAGGTCTAGTTCTTGGCTAAATGGGAATGAGAATTTCTCATTTCTTGTTGTTCCACTTGTGTATTCTATGTAGAATCATAATATTCCAATAGCATAACATTGAATTGAATAGGAGGAGGATTGTCATTTACTTGTGAGATTTGATTCACCTCCTGATTACCATTATAGTATGAACCATCATTGTTAGGCACATTTTGGCTATCATCATACTGACTGATATCAGTGTATTGCATGATGTTATTGTTGTTGTTAGTAGGAATGCTCCCATTATTAGGATGAGTGTTTCATTGTCAATTTTGCCTTTGGAAGCCATTGTTGTGATCAGGAGGATTGAAGTTGTTTCCTCTGCCATTGTTTCCTGCATTGTTTTTGTTATTCCCATTGAAGTTCCTATTGTAATACTAACCAAAATTGTTGTTGTAGGGGCCAGAATTATTTCTTTGAAAGTTGTTACTTTGTCCTTGTGACAATCTAAGACATGTTAGCTCATTGTTCATTTGTGACATAGTCTTCTTCATTTGACCAACTTCAAAAATAAGATTGTTATTTGTCTCCATAGGAACCATTGTTGTTTGTTCAAAGAAAGTTGTTTTTGGAGGCTCATACCCCGGATATGTTATTGCTTGAGTTTGTGGAGTGCATGCCTACTGGAAGGGAACTGGGTTGATAGGTATGAACTAGCTAGGCATGGTAGGTGCTCCCATAAGGTATGATGGTATTATAGGGACTGCTTGTGCTGAAAGCATCATTCCTCCTCCATTAGGATTGACTTGCTTCATGAATGTGATTGCTTTTGTAAAAAATTTATCCAATGTGTCAATATTTTTTGCAAGAAGTCTCTTAGAAAAGATCATAGTAAGAGGGTCCATAGCATTCAAATAAATCTAAATAGTTGCTTCAATTGGTATGGTCTATGGCATTTCCAACTTGTGATGACTCATATGAAAGCCTTCATTGAAGTGTGAAACTATCTTAGTTGGGTCCCTTTTGATTGATATGAATTGTTGATGTATCATAGCTGGATTGATGAATGTTTTGAATTGTTCCAAAAACAATTTTTTGAATGTATCCCAATCTCCAATGCATTCGGGTGGTAAATTGATGTACCAATTGAAGGAAATTTCTCCCAAAGAGTAGGGGAATAAATGAAGAACCACATCTTCATTAGCAACTTGTTTTTGGTTGCAAATTTCCTTGAATACCTTGACATGATCTTTAGCAATTTGAGTCTCACCGTAGATGAATCTTGGGAAAAACTTCTTGAGATTCTTGGGGAGGTCATGGAGTGCACATCTCAAGTTTATTGGTGAGTCTACAACATTTGTGAAAAAGACCATTGGAGGGTTTGGTGGACCTAATTGTGGTTTTTGAGGAGTAGCTATCAAAATATGTGGTGGTTCACCAGGTGGTTGGAGTGGAGATGGAGTTGAAGATGGTGAAAGTTTGAATGGAAGTGGTTGAACTCTAGATCTTCCCTTGTCACTATGTGGTTTACAAAAGTGGGTAAGCTTGAGAAACTTGTGTGAATTTGGTGTAGACCTTAATGCTCATAGAAATGGGGATTTTGGATCAATATCCTCCAGCTTGTATCTATACACTCAAAAGTGTCCCACTCTAAACCCTTCTATCCAAACGATTCCATGAGTTTGGAATGCTTGGATGTCGGCTTAGAGCTCCCTATCCACGGAGTGCAAGAGAGTGTATTTCAAGTTCAAAGGCTCTTAGCTGAGCCTTAAGAATACTCTTCTTGCTAGTAAACCATGCAATGGAAGGTTCCAAAGACAAGATGCAAGAATGCAAATGTCTCAAGGAGTTCCTCAAGAATGCAATGCAAGTATGGAAACTAAGCTAAGATGAGAATGCCAAATACAGCTATGTTAAAACATGTATGAGAGTGTTACAATTCAAATATTAAGCTATGTGAGATAGATTATTGCAAAGTAGAAGCTAAACTAACGTGCAACATGAATCTAAGCTAAAATGCTATGGTATGAGAGAATGCAGACAAGAAATAGAAGTTCTCCACAAAGCTCCAAAGAAACCTGTTAGAAAACTTGTAGCATAATAATACTCAAAAGATGGACGGATCCTTTGAGGGGGAAAGCTCTCTCCATTTTAAAGTCATATAGATGGTAGAGATCAAGATGAAGATGTTGGGTGATCAATGGTGGAATTTGAAAAGAGGAGCGATCCATGTGCACACACAAGTCAACCAATAGAATATAAGTTGACTTGTCATATAAGACAAAAGTCACAAAGCCTTTTCTTTTAATTGCAAAATAAAAAAAGGAATTTATGTGTGCACTTTAAGTGAGTTAGAAGAATGGGATCTTTTATTTAATTAAAAGGGGACATGTTCTTTTTATCAAATAATGAACTTAGGATAGCATAGTGAAACAATAGGTTATAATCAAATAAATTGATTATTAGCAATTTGGTCTATGATGAGAACACAACCCAAGTATAGAATGGACACAATAGGAAAGGAAAAATTTTATTAACTGTGAAAATATGCTAGTACACTTAGTATAGAGAAAATAGACTTCAAAACATGCCCTAAGGGCTTACAATAGCATAAATCTAGAGATAAATTCTTCTCCCAGTACCTTCTCTCAAACTCCACTCCGAACTGCCTTTTACAATGCTAGAAATGTTCTTAAATAGACCCCAGAGGGTTAATGATTAGGAATACATTCTAGAAAGTGCTAGTAGGCATCCACCAACCAAATAGAAGGCTATAGAAGTCACATTAGAAGTTGGCACAAAATTAGAATAATCCAAAAATGGTAACCAAACTTTCAGGAGGCATAACTTTTGAACCGTAGCTTCGATTGACAAATCATTTAAATTTTTGGAAAGCTCTCAAAGCACTCTATAGCCCTATGGACTAGCTTAGCTCGTCCCCCATTTTTGGCCCTGTTTGAGGTCTTTTAATGCCCCTAACCTAACTTTCAAATCATGGGGCCTTTTGACCTGACTCTTTTTCTAGAATGCTCTAAATTACAATGAAAATATTTCAACCAATTTACACCTTCTAGTTCACCAAAATGATGGCTCAATTACATACTCCTATTTTTTTGGCATTTACACATATCCCAAGGTGATTAAAAACTCTATCTTAGAACACTAATAGTGGAACTGTGAGAGTTGGAACCTTTATTTGACCCAAATGGGTATCCAAAAATGAAAACACCTAAAACAAAAACTAAGTCTAAGTACATTTTTTTGGGTGACTCAGGATTGCCCTTATACCTATGGATGCTCCTACATCAGACACCTAGGGTAAATTAAAAAGTGACCCTGTCACTTTATGAATGGTAGAGAAAATCCCAAATGGGAAACCTCAGCTGCTGATATCCAAGTTGAGTCCTCAATCGATTGTCCTTTCCACTTGACCAAATACTCTCCATACTGCTTATTTTTGGTACTCCTACCCACACGATGATCTAGAATGTCATCTACCTCCTTCTTAGAAGTAGGAATTGGACATGGCTCTAACATCGGCTCCTCATCTGCACCTTCATCATGATACTCTATTAAGTCTGCAATGTTGAAAATAGGAGAAATGTGAATTCCATCTGGAAACTCCACCTCATATGCATTTTCTGAGTCATGTTTCTTCATAATTTTGTAGGGGCCAAATTTCTTCATCTTCAGCTTGTTGTAAGTATCGGCTAGAAATCTTTCTTTTATTAAGTGTACCATGACTAGATCCCCTACTTGGAATTCCTTATGTCTTCTCCTTTGATCAGCCCTAGCTTTATACTCTTGATTCATCTTGGTAATGTGCGCTTGAACCTCCTCATGTAGATGCTTGATATGTTCAAAAAATTCTTCAGCTACAACACTTGTCCTCTCCCCTTGCTCTATCTTCCTTAATTATAGTGCAGTCCTTGGGCTACTTCCATATACAATTTGGAATGATGATCTACCAGTACTCCTATTTACAGAGTTATTGTAAGCAAACTCTACTTGTGGTAGAATCAAATCCCACCCCTTGGGCTTATCGCTAGCTGAACATCTCAAAAAATTGCCCAAACTTATGTTTACCACTTCTGTTTGGCCGTCAATCTACAAGTGATGTCAGGAACTAAATTTCAAGTCTATTCTCAACTTCTTCCACAATGTTCCCCAAAAATAACCCACAAATTTAGTGTCTCTGTCAAAAACTATACTCCTTGGGAGACCATGTAATCTTACCACCTCTCTGAAAAACAAGTCTGCAATATGGACAGCATCATGAGTTTTGTGGCATGGAATGAAATGTGCCATTTTGGAAAACCTATCAACCACCAAAAATAATGAGTCATTACCCCTTTGTGTCCTTGGCAATCCAAGAAAAAAATCCATACTTATGTCCTCCCATGGCTTTGATGGAATAGGCAATGACTGATATAGTCTAGTATTGTGACTAAATCCCTTGGCAACTTGACAAATCTAACAACTTTGTACAAAATTCTTCACATCTTGTGAAATCTGAGGCCAAAAATAATGTTCTCTAAGAATAGCAATGGTCTTATCTCAACCAAAATGTCCTAGCATCCCTGCATTGTGTTTCTCCTTAATCAAATTTTCCCTCATGAAACTCCTTGGAATGCATAACTGATTGCCCTTGAATAACATACCATCCTGAATCAAATAGTCTAACCACTTAGTTCTGTCTACAACAATAGGCTCTTTACAAGCTTTCCATGCTTCAGCAAAGTCAAGATCCTTAGGATACAGATTCTTGAGTTCATCAAACCCAACTACTTCAACCTACATTACTATAAGCAACAATTGTCTCCTACTTAATGCATTTGCAACCCTGTTAGATTTTCCACTTCTATGCTTCAACATGAATGCATAGCTTTGCATGAACTCTACCCACTTCATATGCCTCTGATTAAATTTACCTTGGCTATTTAGGTACTATAATGCCTGGTGATCAGTATATAAAAGAAATTCCTTTGGCAATAAATAATGCCTCCATTTCTTTAAGGCTTGAACTATTGCATAGAACTCTTGATCATAAACAGAATACTTTTTTTTTGCATCATTCAATTTTTCACTAAAATATGCAATAGGCTTACCTTCTTGGCTTAATACAGCCCCAATAGTGTTGTCACTAGCATTATAATCCACTTGGAACACCTTTCTAAAATTTGGAAGTGCCAACATAGGTTGTTCTATCACCTTCTTCTTCAGCATTTCAAAACTTCTCACAGTTGCCGCAGTCCATTTGAACTCTTTTCTATCCCCTCTTATTGTGTCAATCAGGGGTGCAGATATGCCACTGAAATTCTTAATAAATTTTCTATAAAATCTAACCAGACAATGGAATGATCTCACCTTAGTAGCAAACCTTGGAGTAGGCCATTCCAAGATGGATTTTACCTTCTCTAGATCCATTTTGAGACCTTCAGGTGATATAACAAACCCCAAGTAGACTAATTCCCTTTTTGCAAAGATACACTTCTTCAAATTAATTAACAATTTCTCTTCCCTTACCCTTTCAAGGACACTATGAATATGCAATAAATGTTCTTCCAAAGTCTTTCTGAAAATTAAAATATCATCCAAATAGACAATAATAAATTTTCCCAAGAACTTCTTAAGTAACTCATTCATAAGCCGCATGAAGGTGCTTGGGGCGTTTGTCAATCTAAACGGCATGACTAACCACTCATAAAGACCCTCCTTGGTCTTGAAGGCTATTTTCCACTCATCTCCTTCTCATATCCATATCTGATGATAGCCACTCTTGAGATCTATCTTTGTGAATTACTAAGCTCCACTCAAATAGTTCATAAGATCATCCATTCTTGGCAAAGAAAACTGACACTTGATGGTTATCCTATTTATAGCTCGAGAGTCTGTACACATCCTCCACTCTCCATCCTTCTTTAGTGTCAATACTATAGGTACTGCACATGAACTCAGGCTCTCCTGAATCAAACCCTTCCTCAATAGCTTCTGAACTTGTCTATTTAGCTCCTCAGTTTCAGTAGGAGTCATCCTATGAGCAGCCTTGTTAGGTAAACTAGCTCCTGGGATTAAATCTATCTGATTACTAATTTTCCTTACCAGTGGCATTCCTTTTGGAACATTATCAGAGATGACATCTCCAAACTCACCTAGTAAATCTGAAACTTCAAGTGGTATTTCACTACTACCTTCTTTATCTTTCCTAGGGATCAAAGCATAGCACATATGCTAATTTTTTGTGACATCTAAAAACTTCCTTCCATCAACAAGACAAATCCTAGCACTGCTACATACCTTTTTGCCTTCCTTTTTCATGGGCTTTAGTTTGTGGTGAACTTCATCTTTCATTAGAGAGTATGTATTTGCATGACCATCATGTACTGCATGCCTATCAAACTGCCATGGTCTTCCCAACAATAGATGGAAAACATCCATTGAAATAACATCACAGAGAACTTCATCATTGTAACTCCCAATTTTGAATTTCACTAAACATTGTTCACTTACCAGGACCTTATGAACATCTTTTACCCAAGAAATCCAATAGGGCTAGGGGTGTTTCTCCCTCTTGAGCTTCAGCTTATAGACCATCTCCTCTGATACCAAGTTATCAGTGCTACCACCATCAATGATCACATCACAATATTTATCCTCACACTTGCACCTAGTACAAAATAAACTCCTCCTTTGTTCGAGTTCAATCTCACCACTTAGTAGGACCCTTTCATTTACCAAAGTCTGTCCTCTTTCTGCATCCTTTGAATGTGATGATTGTGCATCCTCATCCACATGAGCAACCCTAGCTTGACCCTCAGCTCTCCTATCTGTCCTTCCTTATCATTGAGGGCATTCAAAGGCATGATGACCTTCTTCATTGCAATGGAAATAGGTACCATAGAATCCTCCTCTTCCTTGTCCACATCCTCTACCTCTTCCTCTTTGATTTCAAAAGTCTTGATCATGAGAGCGGTTGAAACCCTCATTCCTCTAGTTCCTGTTAGTACCCACATCTTCATTTTTCTTTTGGGTTTCATTTCAGCCTCTAGATGACCTACCACTACCTCTTCCTCCTTGACCAAACCCTCTTTTTCTTCCTTCAAACCTTTTATTCAGCTTCTCTTCAACTCCTAAGGCAAACTAGTATGCCTCTTCAACACTGATCATTCTTACCAGACTTAATTCCTCCTAGATGCTAGATTGCAACCCACTGATATAACGAGCAACCTTCTCCTTATTTTCTTCTGCATGCCCTACTCTAATCAAAATTTGATAAAACTCCTCTGTATATTCTTGGACTAATTTTTTTGCTTGCTTTAACCCATGCATCTTCTTAAACAAATCAAGCTCATAGTCCATAGGAATGAACTGCTTCTTTAGTTTGTCCACCATGTGATCCCACCTTGTGATCTTATCCTTTCCTCTTCTATTTCTTTCCAATTGAACCTCTTGCCACCAAATTTTTGCATAGCCTTTTAGTTTGACCTTTGCAAACTTAACCCTATTTAGATCTCTGATATCCTCATACTCAAAATACTCTTCCAGTTCATTGATCCAGTCAATCAACTCATCCGATTTCAAATTTCTTGAAAATACACCCACATCAATTGTAGGTCTTTTCCCAAACTTAGTAATGGCCCTAAAAAGCCTTTCCTCTGCCTGATTCAAAACTTCCCTATCAAATTTCTCTTCTAGTCCAATTTCTTCTTCTTCATTGTCATCCTCACTTTCATCATTTGCAGCAACATTTGTTCCTCTACAGAGCTCCTCTTGCAATGCTTGTACCTACCTTTGGAGGGCTCTAACCTCCTTAGGATTAATAGCTATGGCCCTTCCACCATGCTCTCTTCATGGAGGCATCTTCTTAACTCAAATCCACAACCACACAGTCCTGGTGCAAACTTCCTCATAGTCGATGCTCTGTCTACACACTCATAAAAATCAGCTCTGATACCACTTGATGGGAACACAACCCAAGCATAGAATGGACACAACAGGAAAGGAAAAATGTTATTAACTATAAAAATATGCTAGTACACTTAGTATAGAGAAAATAGACTTCAAAATGTGCCCTAAGGGCTTACAATAGCATAAATCTAGAGATATATTCTTCTCCCAGTACCTTCTCTTAAACTCCACTCCGAACTGTCTTTTACAATACCAAAAATGTTCTTAAATAGACCCTAGAGGGTTAAGGATTAGGAATACATTCTAGAAAGTGCTAGTCGGCATCCACCAACCAAATAGAAGGCTCTAGAAGTCACATTAGAAGTCAACACAAAATTAGAAGAATCTAGAAACGGTAACCGAACTTCTAGAGGCATAATTTTTGAACCGTAGCTCTGATTGACGAATCGTTTACATTTTTGAAAAACTCTCAAAGTGCTCTATAGCCCTATGGAAAATCTTAGCTTCTCCCCCATTTTTGGCCTTGTTCAAGGTCATTTAATGCCCCTAACCTGACTTTGAAGCATTCTTAGGATGTCTCCAAAAATTAAAAAATTGTGATAACTTTCAAACCGTGGGGCCTTTTGACCTGATTCTTTTTCTAGAATGCTCTAAATTAAAATGGCAATCTTTTGACCAATTTACACCTTCTAATTCACCAAAATAATGGATCAATTACATACTCATATTTTTTTGGCATTTACACATATCCCAAGGTGATTAAAAACTCTATCTTAAAACACTAATAGTGGAATTGTGAGAGTTGGAACCTTTATTTGACCCAAATGGGTATCCAAAAATGAAAAAACTTAAAATAGAAACTAAGTCTAAGTACATTTTTTTGGGTGACTCAGGATTGCCCTGATACCTCTGGATGCTCCTGCATCAGTCTAGGTAAATGATTACATTAATTTAGCCAAAATGTTGAAAAGGGGGCTAATAGTCTAGATGACCATTTTTAGGTGATTACATTTGCCCCTCTTTGACTAATGCGTGATCAATCTGGGAACACATTATGTCAAAAAAAATAGAAAGCCAAGTAGGCAGTTATAGATATGTTGGAAATATAGATGAAGTAACTGAGAGGGGAGGGGTGAATCAGTTACCACAAAAATCAATTCCAAAATAAATCCCTTAGATGTCTTTACATACTATTGATACTCAGTAAATAGTGCAGGAATACTGTAACTCGATACATTAATTAATTACTATTTATCTAGCATTCATAGTCATTAATATGCTTGCAAAGATTAAAATAAATGAAGACAAGAGACACCAGATTTAACGTGGAAACCCAATATGGGAAAAACCACCAAGTAACTAGTCACCAATTTTTACTCTTCTGAAGTGAGCCCTATTAGGAACCGACCCTGTTAAAGGTTAAAAAATACACTGTTAGGTGTGACCTTGTTAGAGGATTTAATCACCCTATTAAGAGTGGCCTAGTTAGAGGTCTTGAGAATAATTCAACTGAATTGTCACCTTGTTAGTGGAATTATAAAATGGCTGTTAAACCAACTCTGTTAAGAGATTCTAGATTCACTATTACAATGATTAGAAAGGAACAATGAGGTGACCTGAATGATATGCAACTTATCTTTTGTTGATTACAGATCCTTGTTTTTCTTTTACTAGATCCTAGCTAATTGAATACAACTTTGCATCTCCTCTAGGATATCTAATCTTTCATCAGAATTTGCTTAATTTTCTTATTTCATCTTATCCATATACTCATATTCACATTCACACACTAATTCACAACTTGAACATCTATATATATACCTTTTAGATTATCAAGTCAGCTTAAATATAGGTTCCAATAACTAAAAAAATCATTACATCAGTCAACCACATGAAGCAATTAAACTTAAAATCAAAATAGTAAAATCTTTTGCTAGTCGACCAAGCTCGATATCCACTACTCCAGAATGGTTTTCTAGTGTTAACCAAGTGAAGCTCGGTTATCCTTTGGAGACCAAGTGAGCTCGGTTAGCACTGACCTTCTTTTGCTGACCATGTGAGCTCGGTAGACATTAACTTTCCTTTGTTAACATTGAGAGCTCGGTAGACATTAACTTTCCTTCATTAACCTTGGGAGCTCGGTAGACATTAAATTTCCTTTGGTAACCTTGGGAGCTCGGTAGATATTAACTTTCCTTTGTTAACTTTGGGAGCTCGATTAATACTAACTTTTGCTACAAAATCCTTTGATGCCTGAGTGAGCTCAGTAAACAATAACTTTTCTTTGTTAACCTTGGGAGCTCGGTTAATACTAACTTTTGCTACAAAATCCTTTGATGCCCGAGTGAGCTCAGTAAACATTAACTTTTCTTTGTTAAGTTTAGGAATGTTCGAAAGACACTGTAAATTGCTTTGTAGATCACCTAAGCTCGATAGACTTTGTTTGATGACTGATATGACATTTGTGTAACATCAAAGACAATACACAACTAACAATTGTATCCAACAAGCTCCCTCTTTGGCATTGATGGCAACACAACATGTCATAGCAGAATGAAATTTGAAAATAAGTCTAACAAGCCTTTTTTTGTTCAAATAACTTTCTTTATTAGATAGAAAACTCTCCCTCTTTTAGTATTCTCCTTCTATGATGGAATATCATAGCAAACTTCTTCCTTTCAAACAAATTTTAGAAAGCTATGACAGTAAAAACTCTCCCTCTTTGACAACACATGCCAAAGACAACACAATTCAAATGATTTTAATGGACCTTTAGTACTGGTTCATATGCAATATTTTCTTATTATGTTGCATCAACTGATAAATTTTCAACTTGGTATGCATTGATGCATCACTAAAACTTTATTTTAGTGAACTTTAGATAGGGGAGTGACCCCTAACTTACTTCTTAGATACAAGAATGCATCCTTAGGTAATGGCTTTGTGAATATGTCAGCAATTTGTTCCTTTGTATGAACATATTCTAATTTGATCTCCTTGTCTTGCACCAATTCTCTAACTGTAATCACCTAAAAATGGTCATCTAGACTATTAGCCCCCTTTTCAACATTTTGGCTAAATTAATTTAATCACTTACCTAAGCCAAATTGCTAATAATCAATTTATTTGATTATAACCTATAGTTTGACTATGCTATCCTAAGTTCATTATTTTATTAAAAGAACATGTCCCCTTTTAATTAAATAAAAGACCCCATTCTTCTAACCCACTTAAAGTGCACACATAAAGTCCTTTTTCTATTTTGCAATTAAAAGAAAAGGCTTTGTGACTTTTGTCTTATATGACAAGTGAACTTATATTCTATTGGTTGACTTGTGTGTGCACATGGATCACTCCTCTTTTTGAATTCCACCGTTGATCATCCACCATCTTCATCTTGATCTCTACCGTCCATACATCTTTAAAAGGGAGAGAGCTTTCCCCCTCAATCAATCCTCATTTTTTAATATTGTTATGCTGCAGGTTTTCTAACAGGTTTCTTTGGAGCTTTGTGGAGAACTTCTATTTCTTGTCTACATTCTCTCATCCATGGCATCATGGCATTCTAGCTTAGCTTAGCTTTCATTTTTACATGTAGCTTAAATCATATAGTCTAATAGTTGGATCGTAACACTCCCATACATGTTTTAGCATAGCTGCATTTTGCATTATCATCTTAGCTTAGTTTGCATTGCATTCTTGAGGAACTCCTTGAGACATTTGCATTCTTGCATCTTGTCTTTGGAACCTCCCATTGCATGGTTTACTAGCAAGAAGAGTATTACTAAGGCTCAGCTGAGAGCCCTTGAACTTGAAATACACTCTCTTGCACTCCATGGATAGGGAGCTCTAAGCCGGCATCCAAGCATTCCGAACTCATGAAATCGTTTGGATAGAAGGGTTTAGAGTGGGACACTTTCGAGTGTACACTAACAAAATGATATTTTATTGCAATGTGCTTGGTTTTGGAATGCATCACTAAATTCTTAGATATGTTTATTGCACTTGTATTATCACAGAACATAACAAATAGTTCTTTGATTTCCACCTTCATGCCTTCCAACAACTATTTAAACCAAACAATATTAGAATAGTTTACTACAGTAGCAACATACTCTGCCTCTGCTGTAGATTGGGATGTGCAATTCTGCTTTTTGCTTGTCCAAGAAACTAACCTTTTTCCAAGAAAGAATGCTCCTCTACTTGTACTTTTTCTATCATCAAAGTTTCCTGCCCAATTAGAATCAATAAACACTTCCAAATCCAGATTACCTCAAAATTTGTACCATAAATCATAATCTTCAGTTCCTTTCAAATATCTCATTATTCTTTTGATTGCCATCATGTGATTTTCTCTTGGTTTTGCTGAAAATCTTGCTACAATACCAACTGCAAGGGCAATATCTAGTATGAACTACATACTACAACTTTCCAATCATAGATCTATACAATGTTTGTAGTATGAACTACATACTACAACTTTCCAATCATAGATCTATACAATATTTGATCTACTTCTTTTGATTCATATTCCTTGGTAAGTTTTAATCTAGTACACATAGGAGTCCCAACTAGTTTACAATCTTCCATACCAAACTTTTTCAATATCTCCTTGATGTATTTTGATTGAGTGATGTAGATACCATTTTTATTCTACTAAATTTGAAGACCAACAAAGAATTTTATTTCACCAAACATAGACATTTCAAATTCCTTGTTCATTTGCTCTGAAAATTCCTTACAAAGATCATCATTTCCTGTGAAAATAGTATCATCCACAAAAAGATGAAGAGAGAGCTCTCCCCATATGCAAGAATATAGGATTAAGCTAGAAAATGAACCTAAAATACAAGCTAATATGCAAAGTGGTTTATCAGCAAGAAGCGCATAACATTTAGACTCTTAATTTCATCATTGAGCATTTATTAGGGACATCATGAGATCATACAACCATCACTAGTATAACTATGGGGATATGAATATGATCGATATCATATAGGTATGTGGAAATCCAATCTAAGCATCAGACACATGTAAGTCAAGATAACTACGCAATTAATTCCCTAAGTTTAATTTAGCAAGATTACACCTGTATCAAGGCATAAGTGCTAGGATAAACCCTGAGTGCAGTCTTGCAAAATAGTCAAGGATTATACATTTGTAAGTCAAAATGTTGAATAGGTCAAGCATAAATAATTACAACACTATAGACAAACAAAGTATACCCACAAGCAGAAATCAAGAAAACATGCCCCATGCCTCCAGTCTTCTAGTCAATGACATCCTTTAAAGACTATTAGGGATGGAACATATAGTAAAAAAATTGTCATAGACATCACACAAAGTAGATAAATATCAACATAGCTCAGTCATTTAAGTGTTAAAGTGCATGTGTGTAAGTCACTTGGCCATTTCTTCAAGACTTGATTCTGATAGTGAGAAATATCACAACATCAAAGACCATAGGTGAACTATCTAAAAAGTGTTGAAAAACACTTGATGTCAAGGTGGGGCAAATGTTGAGAAACATTGTTTTGCAAGTTGTCAAAGAAACCCTAATGCACAAGAATATCTCAAAAGGATAAGTAGCTATGCCCCCGAGACAAGGAAAAGAAACAATTCCAAGATATAAAATGTGTAGCGAAGTGGATGATTGAGACTGATAGACATAGGTGCAAGGGTTTCAAGTAGCGCCTATTTTTAGGTTTTCACCACTTGACAGATTTTTTCAGGACTTTTTTCAAATTTTTTTGTATTTTTTTATTTTTTATTTTTTTGGTGATACATCAAGCACCTATTGCTAGGTTTTCACTAAGATGATCATTTTTTCAAGACATTTTCTAATTTTTAGGATTTTTTCAGGATCATAGATATATACAAGATAGCTAAGTAGCAAGCCTCTAGGCGTAAAACTTTTTCAAGTGTAGGATGTTAATAGGTTCTCAAGCTCTTCCCCTTCAAGATTAGACAACTGATAAGCACCAAACCTAAATGCTATTTTGATAATGTAAGGACCCAACCAATTAGGTTCAAATTTCCCTTTCTGCTCTCGATGTTGCTAATTTTTTGGATTCTCTCTAAGCACAAGTTCACCAACTTGGAACTCATGGGGGTGAACCTTCTTGTTATATTTTGTAGACATACACTTCTAATAAGCCCTCATGTGATCAAAAGCAGCCTTATGACGTTCATCAAGAGTCTCTAATTCCTGTACTCGCATAGCTCTATGGTCTTCATCGATTATTAACCCATGTAAGGAGATGCACAAGGAAGGTATCTCGACTTCTAACAGGAGAACAACCTCAAAGCCATAGACTAGAGAAAAGGGTGTAGCCCCTATAGGAGTATGAATGGAGGTTCTATAGGCCCAAAGTGTCAGATTTATTTGCAAGTGTCAATCTTTCCCAAAATTGTGAACTGTGCAGTGTAGAATTTTCAGCAATGTTTTATTAGAGGCCTCAGCTTGGCCATTCCCTTGGGGATAGTAAATAGAGGACCAGTGTTGCTTAATTCAAAACATTTTGCATAGCTACTTTAAGTCCTTATTCTTGAATTTCCCTCCATTATCCATAATAATAGAGGATGGGATACCATATCAGCAAATGATGTGATTCAATATAAACAGGGCAACATGTTTGCCTACAGTAGCAAATAATGGTACAGCTTCAACCCATTTAGTGAAATACTTCGTTGTTGTGATGATGAATTTATGACTATTGGATGAGCTGGGATGAATCTTTCCTACCAAGTCAAAGGCCCATTGCTGAAATGGCCAATATGTCACAGAAGGGATTAACTCTTGCCCGAGAGCATGTATCAAGTTACCATGGAGCTGACATTTCTGATAGGACTTCGCATAGTGCACAACATCAGCTTACATGGTGGGCCAGTAATAACCCATCCTAAGTAATTTATAGGCAAGTGCAAGGCTATTAGAATGTGCCCCACAAATGCCATCGTGGACTTTGGCAAGTGCCTTCTCGAACTCACTCTAAACACCTAAGCAACATTTTCTCTAGACCCTTCCTATACAAGTCACCAGAGACCAAAGCATTACGAAGGAGTTGGAATTTTTGGTTGTGTGAGAGGGTTTTGGGAATAACCTGATCATGTAGGTAGGAGAAAATAGCCCCATAGTGGGAGGAATCATGACCCACAATAGTCCAGATCACTCGGTTATCCGAGGAATCATAGGCTAGATGACGGAGTTCTTACACCAGGAACTCAAATCATGATTCATGTTCTTGTAGTTGGAGGATAGATGCTAAGGTGGCCATAGCATCAACAGCCTTGTTTTCTACTTTAGGAATTTGTTGGAATGTTTCAAAAGTGAAATAGTTCCTTAGAGCATCTATAAATTTTTTATAAGGGATCAACTTGTCATCCTTTGTTTGATATTCATTATTCACTTGGTTCACAACCACTTGAGAATCCCCATAGATGTGTAGCTCAGTTATTCACCATTGAAGGGCCATTTTGATCACATTTGTTAATGCTTCATACTCTGAAATATTGTTTGTACATGGGAACAATAGTTTGTAGGACTCAAAAGTGTCCCAAATGTACACTCAAAATGAATGGTGGGCACCAAAAATGTACACTCAAAAGTTTCCCACTCTAAACCCTTCTATCCAAATGATTCCATGAGTTTGGAATGCTTGGATCTTGGCTTAGAGCTCCCTATCCATTGAGTGCAAGAGAGTGTATTTCAAGTTTAAGGGCTCTTAGCTGAGCCTTAGAAATACTCTTCTTGCTAGTAAACCATGCAATGGGAGGTTCCAAAGACAAGATGCAAGAATGCAAATGTCTCAAGGAGTTCCTCAAGAATGCAATGCAAGTATGGAAACTAAGCTAAGATGAGAATGCCAAATGCAGATATGTTAAAACATGTATGAGAGTGTTACAATCCAAATATTAAGCTATGTGAGATAGATTATTGCAAAATAGAAGCTAAACTAACATGCAACATGAATCTAAGCTAAAATGCTATGGTATGAGAGAATGCAGAGAAGAAATAGAAGTTCTCCACAAAGCTCCAAAGAAACATGTTAGAAAACCTGTAGCATAACAATACTTAAAAGGTGGATGGATCTTTTCATGGGGAAAGCTCTCTCCCTTTTAAAGTTGTACGGATGGTAGAGATCAAGATGAAGATGGTGGATGATCAACGACAAAATTTGAAAAGAGGAGTGATCCATGTGCACACACAAGTAAACCAATAGAACATAAGTTGACTTGTCATATAAGAAAAAAGTCACAAAGCCTTTTCTTTTAATTGCAAAATAGAAAAAGGAATTTATGTGTGCACTTTAAGTGGGTTAGAAGAATGGAGTCTTTTATTTAATTAAAAGGGGACATGTTCTTTTAATCAAATAATGAACTTAGGATAGCATAGTCAAACTATAGGTTATAATCAAATAAATTGATTGTTAGCAATTTGGTCTAGGTAAATGATTAAATTAATTTAGCCAAAATGTTGAAAAGGGGGCTAATAGTCTAGATGACCATTTTTAGGTGATTACAGTATCAATTCTAGAAAAAGTGTATCTCTTTGCAGAAGTACACTTTCTCACTTCTCTAAATTTTGGCAACCATAGAGTTTTTCACCCCTAAAAATTAGTGGAGCTGTGGACCTATGGACATGAGTAACTATGAACCTATAGACCTACAAAGCCATGGAGCTATAGACCTAAATTTGTCAAAAACTTAGGAAAAAATTTTAAACTTTTGTAAAGCGCAGATTATTATAGAAGTGCAAAATTCTGAAACTTTAACAAATTTTCTTCCTTTCTAGGAATCAAAAGGGGTCCTCCTTCTAGCACCACTTCTGTTGGGCGGTCATTTTACTCCAGGTCAATGGTAGGAATCCATTGCACAATTCCTCTCTTGAAAAGTCAATCTTTGTGGATCAACTCCAAAGCTCAGTATTTGTCTTGCAACGTACCAAAATCTGCCCAGTTGAAGATAAATGTGATTTTTCACAAGGAGGCCTTTGTTGGTTCTAATTTAAACTTGGAATGAAGTATATCTATGTTTTGTCTCAAAATCACACACAAAAGAATAATATTTTTGTATTTTCTAATTTTTTCAAAGAATGCAATTCTAGCAATGCAACTAAAATGAGTTCCTATTCTAACAAGGGATTAACAAAGAAAATAAAAAAATTGAAAGAAAACAACATGAAATTGAAATAGATTGGATTTGAAATCTTAAATGGACATAAGCTACATTAAACAACACACTATAAGTTAAACTTTCAAATAAATTGGTAGGAAACCAATGAAAATAGGAGCAATGCTTCCTAGAATCCAATGATGCAATCATCGATGGGAAATTTCAATAACTGACTAATGTTTCACTCTTCATCAAATTTCAAGGCCATGGAAAGTTGGCTCATGCAAGACAAAGAGCTATGTAGGCACAATTTGTGATCTGTCCTCAAGCTTGATATGTCAGTAGAATTTGTAAATCTTTAGCAAACACTAGAACTAAAAGATCACGCAACCAAAAATAATGCAATAAACCTTTGGCTCAATCACAATCTCATGAATAAAATCCACAAAATAATGACACATTCAGGCAAGAATGACTACACTCCAAATGTGAGCACCAAAAGCATAATTTTATTGCATAATAATGGCAACCCTTGTTACATATTAGAATGGGGTATTTATAAGAAATCATCTCCTCAATTTGTATTGAGAGTGAGAGATATATTCATACAATAAAATGCTTTTAAAACATTAAAAAAAACTAAATATATACAAACTAACCATTAATCTGGTGCTTAGAGCAACTCCATCCATATTTTATTCATTAATTAGATGCATGAGCCCTTTACATGTCAAAAATAAAGAAAGCATCAGAGAGAAAGTGGGAGGAAGCCATTAGTCAAAGTGGAAGTGCATGGAGGCACCAAAAATAGAAGCTGGTCCTTCACTAGGCATGTGTCAAAGTTAAACTACCATCAAAATGCACTCCCAATGCATGGAAGGTGCTTTTTTTTGGAACTGGCAGTTAATTGTCAGCACACTTCTGAATTGCAAAGCTACGGGCCTGTGTACTTATGTACCTATGGACCTGTATGAAAATGAAAAGCTATGGACTTGTGGAGCTACATGAAAATATAGAGCTACAGACCTGTGGACCTGTGGACCTCGATAAGGTCAAAATCTCAAAATTTTACTAAGTGTCAAAATTGAAATCTGGCATCTAGGTTTTGTTCTTCTTCATCCCAAAGCTATGTTTGGATGTTTTCCCTTGAATTTCTTTATCATCTTAGAAATCTTAGTTGCATCTAGAAGATCTAAAGCCTTATATTTATCTTTCACCTTTTGTCTATAGTTGTCAACCTCAATTTGAGTATCTACAAAATCTCCAAGTTTGGTGTCCAACTCCAACAACACTTCTTCTATTCTGAAAGCTTGCCTAATATCTTCATTACTAGATGCTTCCTCTAAATTCTTCTTGAAATTCTCTACTACTACCTCAAATGGAAATAGCTTCTCTCATTCTTCATCTTCAAAAATGTCCAAGCATGTATCATTGTACAACTTTTTTGCTTCCAAAATTTTCTATTAGGATTGGTCCTTGAGCCGATGGATCTCCTTGTGTAATGTTTCTATCACTTTATTGCCATTTTCTATCTTCTCTATCCAATCATCAATCAAGTCTAGCTCTTCTCCAGTATATACATCGATCAAAGTGAGGTACCTTTTCCCTTTTATGTCTTGTAGAGTCTGCAAATCCTTGCTCCATGCCCATACTTCATCCATGATACTAAAGTCCTACCTCAAAATTGCTATGATCTTATTCACATTCTCCTACGTAGCATGTAGTAACTTCAAATTCCCTATGATTGTGGTAACACCTCTATCCTCAAGGCTTTCTCACCATTCTTGATAAGCTCTAAAAAATGGATTGAGCTGTACACCTTCCCCTTCTTTAAGAATGGCATTTAGAGTCTCCTCGGGGTGCTCAGGATCAAGAAGACCAACAACTTTGGCTAAATATCCCTTTAGGATCTCAACTTGCCTTCAAAGCATTCAGAGTTCAATCTCATCTTGCTCCATGTGCCTAAGAACCTCTTTGACTCCCATAGTCATCATCTATCAGGCTAAATCCCATGTAGGCTTTCCCAACATAACATCCTTCACTTCATAGTCCTCAAGACTAATAGCTTCTACATCTGTACCTTTAGAAGGGAGAGCCACTTGTGCAAATAAATCCTAGTTCTGTATGGTAGTGAAAAATGTGAATGACATTGCATCATGTAATGGAACTCAAGTTTGTTTAAAATCTCTGGAATATCACAAATATCATCCTCTAAAGCATGGAACTAAGGCTTAACACTCCTCATTATCTCCTTTCAGAACCATCTAAAAATGTGTTTCTCTACAACCTTGGCTCTTGATGAAAAAGGGGTGTGTTCAACTTCCTCCTTCCCTTTATCACTCTTACTTGGAGTCACCTCTTATTATGAGGACTCTTCTTCTATGGCTTTGGTCTTTGTAGATCATGTAGATTTCTCTTTGACATCATGAGGAGGTTGTTGCACATAGTCTACTATCTGTCCCTCTTTCGATGCTTCATTAGTAACCCTTGGTTCTTGTTGCTCCTATGATGATAGTTCCTTTTAAACCTATTCCTCTTCTGAACTAGGAGGTGGGGGAGTTATCGAACCCTTATCTACCACTGTAACCTATGGTGGAGATGGAGGAGTAAGATTAGGACACTATGTATTTGGCAACATTTGCATCTAGTCTTCTCATTCGAGTAACTCACATTAGGGTTTCTTTGGTAACTCACAAAATAGTGTTTCTCAACACTATCCCCAACACATCAAGAATTTTTCAAAACTTTTTAGATAGTTTACCTACAGTCTTTGATGTTGTGATATTTCTCACTATCAAATTCAAGTCTTAAAGAAATGGCCAAGTGACTTACACACACACACTTAAACACTTAAACAACTGAGCTATGTTGATCTTTATCTACTTTGTGTGTTGTCTATGCAAATTTCTTTGCCATATGTTCCCTCCCTAATAGTCTTTTGAGGATTTCATTAACTAGAAGACTAGGGCAATGGGGCATGTTTTCTTGATTTTTGCTTGTGGGTATGCTTTGTTTGTCTATATTGCTTAAAACATTCATGTTTGTTCTACTCGACACTTTGATTTATAAAGGTATCATCCTTGACTATTTTTGTAAGACCACACTCAAAGGTTATCATTGCACTTGTGCCTTATTATAGGTGTAACCTTGCTATACTAAACTTAGGGAATCTAATTGCATAGTCATCTTGACTTACATGTCTTTCATGCTTAGATTGGATTTTCACATACCTATCTGATATCAATCATATTTGTGTCCTCATAGTTATACTAATGATGGTTGTATGATCTCTTGATGTCCCTAATACATGCTCAATGATGAAATTAGAGTCTAAATGTTATGTGATTCTTGCTGGTAACCCACTTTTGCATTTTAGCTTGCATTATAGGTTCATTTTGTAGCATAGTCTTGCATTCCTACATATAGGGAGAGCTCTCTCTTCATATTTTTTAGACATGTCAACTAACTACTTTCTTCTTTATCATGTCTTTTCACATTCTTGATCTTCTACTTCATCTTTATTTACTATCCTATCATCACAATGGGTTAATCTAAAAAAAAATCACATTCAACCTATCCAAGTGTCACATGTTTCAAAAAAATAAGCTTATATCATATGCATGAGAGAGATACATGAGCATATTCACATAAACATCAAAACAATGCAAACATGAGCAAGAAGCAAAAACAAAAACATCACATGAAAACTTAAATGCTGAAACATCCATCAAAATGAGACAAGTACACAAATCTATCAGTCAAATCTAGTATCTCATATATATCAATGTGTCATAGTACATATAAAAATTTGGGACCTAAAATTTGGATATCCATCTCAAAAATATATGGAGTACAACCAAAACTATCAAAACTATCAAAATTGGCTTATGACTGACTAGCACCCTTTGTAACTAGTGGTGGCCCTGGTGGTAGAACTTGTCTCCTATTTGGTGCCTATAACACACCCTCTAATCTCCCTACTCTCTTTAAGTACATAGGCACCCATCAATTTGCAAGGACTGCAACAAAATATACCTCATGATAATATGTTTCTCTAGTCATTTTCCACTCCATCTCTTGTCAAGCCTTTGCTAAATCATCTCTCAAGGATTTATTCCACCTATTTTCCTTTTCTTGTGCATCCAATAGCTAATGATCTTGCACCACAATAGTAATTTAGGCCTTTTGTAGCTCTACCTCTAAATTGTAGATCCTTGCATCATGCTCATCATCTCCCCTAGCAGGAGGCTCTCCCTATACTTCTACTTGCACCACTTGTCACCACCTTAGTGACACCTCCACCACCACCTCCTCCTCCTCCTCCTCCTTAGTGGCCTACACTCACATCTACCTCCTCCCAAATTAGGAACCCTCCCCAACCTACATCCATCTTTGGCCTCTGTCTCCACCTTTACCTCTACCTCCTTCATGTCCCCTTGTTGCAAGAAAGACATCTGGCTCTATATACTATAAGAAAGGATGCCTCTACCTCAAATATAGGTATGTTGGGTCTAATCCTAAATTTACCACATTTGAATGATAATCCCAAGGATTTTGCACCAAGGCTAGTGTATCTTGAACCATTGTCTAATAGTCTAAAATTGGCAACAATCCTTGTGCCTTATCCAAGTGGAAATGAGCATAGGTAGTAGTCTCTACTAAGACCACCTTGTGCTATGCAAACTGATGACATACTTGGCTGATCACAAATTTCTACATGATCTTTGAGTGCCTACCCACTAATGGTCTACTGTAGTACATATACTCTAGCTCCCAAGCATATGACCATATATGGTACTCTCAATAGGGCTTCCATGTTAAAGTTGTCAGCTCATCAAAGATCCACTGGTAATAGGTGACATCCCCACTATGAGTCTGTGGGACAAATCCTATATATCCAAAAATGTAAGGTTAGCTCCACTCTCATGGCTGAACCCATGGTCAAGTCATAGCAATGCACTCCCATGCCTAGATATATGCTAATACAGCTTTGCATGCCCAAGAGTGACCCTTGTGGTACACTACCTCATGTAAATCATGATACATATCGACAAGTATAGCTAGTCCCCATGTCATCCTATGAGGCCGTGTAATAAGATCTACCACTAGCCTACCTCATCTCAATGAGAAGCCCTTTTGGCTCCTAGTCACCAAGGCCTTAGAAACTAATGAACATAAAAAGCTTGGTAGGGTTAATTAGCACCATACTCATCAATGAGTTTCTCCCAACTCAAATGGCAGTCTAGGATGGTAACATCTTAGAACATCTATTGCATTGCTCCTCACCCCTCTATTGGGGTCTGATCATAGTACACCTATGACATATAACCAAATCTAGCATTAGTATACATGTTACATATTGTGCCACCTCACCAAATATTTGAATTTTAAATACTACCTGCCCAGCAGTCACTTCCTTGTTTAATGTTATTTTAAACATCCCCAAGAATATCAAAAAAATTAAACAATTGAACCTTATGATATTCCTTATTTCCTAGGTATATTTCTGCAAGCTTGCACGTCCCCATCATCGGATCAAAAGATATCTATGGCTGACACTATCTTGCTATGGGAAGTTGCACGATCCTTTGCCATAGCAACATAGCACCTTTTGGCCACATGTCGGGTGGGTCCTCCCCTTCCTTGCTATTTCTTTAGTGTTGAGTTTTGACAGATCCATGATGGGCGCTATGGTTCTATTGGGAAATTTGTTCTTCTTGTCGTTAGCGATATAACACCCAGTCGATAAAAGAACATGGTGGGACCTCAGGCAATGTGGGAAGTGACTGTGATTGAAGGAGGATTTTGATTCGTCGATAGCTATGTAGATCTTTTGATGTCAATAGTAGCTTGGAGCCACACCCCTTTCAAATGCATGAAAATTTCCCCACCCAACGATAGGCACTATCTCGCTATGGGAAGCTACGAGGATATTAACCATAGCGACATAGCACCTTGTCAATGCGTGGAACAGAGGACATAATGGGCCCACCCTTCTCCAAAGAAATATTACGGCTCATCCTCAATGGCAATTGTTAGGTGGGTCATAGTACTGTGGTGATATTTGATTGGTCCACTCAGCGAACTTAGTGTGCAGTTGTAAAAATTTGTTGATTACCATAGATCTAAGGAGATCGACAGTAGCTGCTATCTCGCTATGGAAAGCTATGAGGATATTACCCATGGCGACTATTGGCATTATGATACATTTTTGTCATTAGTTACAACACTTATTGGATTCTGAATGCTTACCAAGCTCTCATCGGACATTCCTTTGTAAGCCAAGCTTTACCTAGTTCTCAGTGTTTACCGAGTGATCAAGGTGAACAAAGAAGTCAGTGTTTACAAAGTGATCGAGGTGAACAAAGAAGTCAGTGTTTATCGAGTGATCGAGGTGAACAAAGCAGCCAGTGTTTACCGAGTGTTCGAGGTAAAGAAAGGAATCAGTTTTGACCGAGTGAAGATGTACTTAGTATTGACCAAGAACTTCATGATAACTGAGCTCCTGAGGTTATCAAGGAAATTAATTTTACTGAGCTCATATGGTTATCAAGGAAACTAACTATCACCGAGTCACAAGGTTCTATCAAATGTTTCCTTTGATCACCGAGCTACAGTTCAGATAGAAGTGTTCACCGAGTGACATCTCTTCTACCGAGTCTCCAGTGGTTACCAAGTTTAGAACTACTTGAAGTGTTTAGTATGGACCGTGCCTTCATTTCTACTGAGTGCATGACGATTTCGAGTAACGCAGTGGACGCCGAGTATCAGAAGGACACCGAGTCAGTTCAGTGAACCCGAGTTTTTACCTTGGGCCGACTTTGTATAGAGATTTGCACTTGTTGTTTTGGCCGACCTTGCATGTATTGTTTATTTGGATGGTATATATATCTAATGTATTGTATCATTCAAATGTAATGGTAATGAATGAAAATGTGAAAGTGTGAAAGAAATACATGCGTGCGAAAGTATGTGTGCTGAGTTGTGAAGGTATTCAGCAAGGTGAAGTTTTGGAGCAGAAAAGTTTTATCTATCACATCAAGGTGAATTAGAGCATAGCGGATCTTATCAGCAATCAGTTGTAATCAGATCCACTATTTCATTCTAATAGGTGAATCAATTTTTGTAAATCCTTTAACAAGGTAGACTTAATAGTCTTTTGTAAATCTCCTAACAGAGTGCATACTTTATTGTATGTTTGTAAATCCTCTAACAAGGTGGATCTAGCAATCCTTTGTGCTCCTAACAGGGTAGATCACCAGAAGTGGTCATTGTAAGTCTTAACTGGCCAACTTCATACTGCAGTAACGAAGCTTTGTGGGTTTCATCCCCACCCCAGTTTTACTTTCTATTTGGAAGGTTTCTGGGTCACCAAATCTGTGTGTTCAAGTGTTGCAAATGATTTTGTTTCATGCTTACAGTAGGTTACTTGGATGAATGGTGAATATATCAGTATGCAATTTTATTGTTTGAAATTTTAAAAGTTACTGATTCACCCCTCCCCTCTCAGTAACTTGTCATATCTTGAATATTTCCAACAATCAGTATCAGAGCAATAAGGTTCTCAAGATAAAAGTTTCACAGCTTGAGCAAAGATCAACGACAATGGAGATATTTAGACTTGACAAAACTATTGAGAATGAAAAGCTAGATCTGAAAATGGCCATGGCTCAACTCAATGAAGCAAAAGAGCATCTTTCACAATCCTTGAAAAGAAGAAAAGAACTTGCAAGGCAAATGAATGACCATCAGTATGTTGAAGAAAAGATTGAAGATCTCTCACCATCAAGTAGTTCAGATGAAGCTGACAAAGAAATCAAAGAACTTTTAGAAAAGAATGGATCTCTGCAGGAAGAAGTAAGAAAGCTCAAAAGGGAACAAGAAATCCAGTCCATCAGGCTATGTGAAATCTTGGAGCAAAGGAACAAGGCAGCTAAAGACTTAGAGGTAAGGAATAATCAATCCTCTTAGCTTGAAAATCTTGTAACTCAATTATCTAATGCAAATGAAGAAATTATGAATCTAAGATCTGAGAATGAGAATTTGAGAAATGACTTAATTACTGAAAGGTAAATTAATGCAAGCTTACAAAGTGATCTAATCTCTGAAAAAAAAGTCAATGAGAGAATGGTAAAATCTCAAAAGGACATGGATCAATTGAATCTGCAAAATGAAGAAAACTTTCATAAACAAAATGGTAAAGCAGGCCTTGGATACAAGGAAGAAGGTGAATCCTCCAAACAGGGTACTCAAAAGAATCAAAGACCTACTTGCAGCCACTGTGGTAAGTTAGGTCATACATCTAACAAATGTTGGAGCAATGGAAAAGGCAAATTTAATGGAAAGTGCTACAATTGCAATCAGCATGGACACAAAGCCAATGAATGCAAAGAGAAACCGAAATTTGAAGGTAAATGTCACAAATGCCAAAAGCAAGGTCATAAGGCATCACAATGCAAATCCAAATCATTTAATCCAGCTAAACAACTTGTCAAAGCAATATTTGGTTGGGAATACAACACTTGGTGCAGATGTCATTATTGTGGAGAATATGGTCATACTGGCATAAACTGTGCAAGGCATCACCTAAGAAAAAGGGATACCACTGTAAGATGTTATACATGTACAAAACTTGGTCATATATCTAAAAACTGCATGAACATAAAGAAAGTCGAGGATGAGAAGAAAATCAAAGTAGACAATATTCGGAAGCAAATGAAGCAGCAATGGATTTCTAAGTCTACTGAGCCAGATAATTCAAGTGATGGAATGGTCACTCAAGAAGTGAGTGACTCTACCATTTCCAATTAAGACTCATCAGGATAAGACCAGGACTGTATCTACAAAGCAATATCCTAAGCAGTCCTACAATAAAAATATGATCAAATCAGTATTTCAGATACATCAGGATCATGGTCGGTACATGACCTTACCGAGCTCAGTCGGGTGCAATAAGGCTTCTTTCACCAAGTTGCACTTACCGAGCATGGTTGGTTCTTCTCTTACCGAGTTAAGGTCGGTTTAACCTATTTTCTTTTGGTCACCGAGTTGCGAAGTTTAAGCCGAGCTAGTGGATGACAGTCTGTCGATCACAGCTACCTCTGTACTGAACATTAATGGTGAATTTTTCATCAAAAGGGCAGATTTTGACCTCATTTTTCACCGCAAATTCGAGATTTACACAAGAAAAAAGAGGCTTTCAAGCGAGTTCAAGTGATTTGAAGAGATTTTCCAGCGAAGTATTCTTATGAAACCTTTTCACTCACCAAGCAGCAATGGCATCCGCAAGCACCAGCAGCAGCAAGGCGAAGAAGGGTTCTGAAATGCTTGTGAAGGGAACGGAATGGAAGGCACCTACGTTCAAGCTCGTTCCTACCATCGCTGAATCGCTCGATCCCATTGGAGCTCAATCATAGATTCCACCCAAGGTACTCCTCATGAATGACATTCGCACTCATTTTAAGTGTACTATTCAAGAAATAGGGACATTGGAGATGGATAATGCTCTAGCAGAGTTATGTGTAAATGGTTCTCTCAAAATCGAGCACAAGCATTTGGAAACTAAAGGTTTGACTCACATCGTGCATATGCCTAGAAACTTCCAAACCAAATGGATTAGGTATATCTTGAGTCGAATGCATAATGGTCAGTTGTGGTTGGAACAACCCGTTTTGATAACCAAGAAGATGATTCACAAAATCACGGGTCTTCCGATGCTCAAAACCACCAAAACCCTAGGACGAGATGAGTTACAAAGGCAAACCCTAGCCGAGTGGGATGGTAGAGGTTTGAAGGTTAACACTGTAATAGATCTGGAACTAAGATTTGGCATACATATTATTGCATATAAGTTATATAGTTCTAGCAGGTTAAATAGTGTACCATGTGAAGCTGTGGATTTGGCCCTGAAAATTGTAAAGAAAAATCTTGAGTTTGATCTGTCAGAAGTAATGTTGAAGTAGTTAAACAAGAACATGGACAGTATAAGGACATTGAAGAATAACCCCTATAAATTTGGATCTCTGTTAATATGTTTACTATTTTATGCACAAAAATTCTTTCCATCAAAGGGAACCGTAGAATGGAGAAAAGATGTCCCAATTTTGTATCAGATTAAAGAGTTTATAGCAGAGATGGGAGAAAATTTTGATAGTATCATGGATAACTATTTTGAAGACTTTAAGGAGAGGATGAATAACCGATTCAGAATTCCTCCTAGGCTTGTTAAAGAATATAAAGATGACATATGTTTTATGGTTGACTGTGACAAGGTGTACATACAGGCAGTTAGACCCCGAGTTGCATGGGTGAAACCTCTTCCATTTGAGTTAAATATTGATGAAACAAGGGATATCATTGAAGCACTAGTAAATGAGCTAGTAGACCCAAGGAAATGGATTTTTGGTACTTATGATGAAGCAAAGGCCAGAATTGAATTGGAAATCAAAATTCCACAGGCCATTAGCAAAGGTAAGAGGAAAGTGGCCAAACTGAAAACTGCAATGGGTCTTCTTATGCTCACCGAGGGAAAAGGTGAAGATAAAAAAAGTGAAGAAGAAGAAGAAGGAGAAGAAGAATTAGAAGAAGAGCAACCGGCAAAGAAGAAAGGCAAGGTAATCATTACCAAGCCCAAGAAGCAGCCTACTGCAGTATTTACTCGGAGGACAAGAAAAGGTATTTAGGAACCTGTATTGGTCAAGCCTGCACCTACATTTGAGCAAAGGCTCAAATCATTGGAAGAAGGAGTTGGCATCACAAATTTCAAGGCATTGAAATTTGAGACAAGGAATGATGCAGAGAAAATGCAGATTGAGGAACTGGTACTTAACAAAATGGGAAAATGGAAATACTCCCCAGACCAGATTGCTCCTCATATCTCTAAAGAACTACTGGAGAGAATACAGTCAAGATGGGAGTTAGCCACCAAGACGGTAAAAGATATATATGAGCAATCCCTGAAGAATCTTTGGCCTAGTCTCACTGGAGTAGAGGTAAAATCTGAATTGAAAACCTATGAAAGTAAAATGATGATCAGATTCCACACTTGTTTGATTTTGATCAAAGATATAGAGCATGTTGTAAATGATGCTACAAACATGTGGAAAAACATCTATCATCTACATAAGCCCAGTGTAGACCCAGTAGAAATAAAGGATGATGATAGCAGCAGTAGTAGTGATGAATCAGATAGCGCTCCATCCATCACAGTTACACTAGGAGAGTTGCATGCAATGATAGAAGAGAAAGAGGAAGAAGACAAAGAGGAAGAAGCTGAAGAGGAAGATAAGGAGGATGATCTGGTAAAAATTGCAGCAGCAGTTATTGCATCCCTTCCTCACTCCCCAGCTAAACCTGTGACATCATCAAGGTTGGAGTCAGCTTCAGCAAGTTCATCTACACCAGATTTACCATCTACACCTACCATATCTCAGCTCCAAGTATCATCAGTGGAAGTGACTACCACTTCATCTACCGAGCTGCATCCCTCTTCGTCTACCGAGCTGCACCCCTCTTCATCTACCGAGTTGGCCTCCTCGACTCCATCATCATCAGTTGGTATTGCTGTGAGTTCTCCAATTTTGACTACTCCAATTTGTTCTACAATTTTTTCACCATCTACTTCAGGCACAGTGAGCTTAGATACTATATTACCGAGTGTATCACCATTTTTGGCCAGTACTCAAATTTTTGACCCTGTACATACTCCTATTGGCACTCAACCCTCAATCATCCCAGTTTTTACTGCTAGTCCTTCTATCTCTACTGTTGTGTCTATTCCAAAGATCAAACCAGTCATCTCAGAAGTCAAACAAAAGCAACCATTAAGACTTATGATCACTGGAAAGGAAATTCCTGAAGACATTGACTTGGACACAGAGATAGTAATTCCAAAGATTGACTTTGATAATGCTACCATTGAAGAAATGAGGTATGCTAGTCAACTTATTTAAAGGCTACTCAGATGTAGTTAAGATCGGAAAGGGATAAGGAATACAGGATAATTGAGGATGCCCAAAACATAATTACTGAGGCTATAGGTGTTGATGTTGATACTTCTCAACACATTTTGATTCAATTGGAAGAGGCAGTTAATAAATTCAATGAAGATGCCTCCGGACAAGAAAAGCTGATTGAGCATGCAGCAAAGAAATTTGATAATAAGGTGTTGGGGCACATTGCCCAAAACATTGCAATAAATCAGGTTGCATTAACCTTAGTTTTGGCAGATATGGAAAATTCTTTTAATAATGTAACATCTCTTTTTGCTAAGCTTTGTGATGTTACCGAGTACACTAAGGGAATAAGAGAGAAACTAAATAAAATTGATGAGGATCTGAAGGTGAGTGCACAGAACTTGAAGCTTGACCCCAGTTCAAGCTCATCTCATCACCTTAGGATCAAATTTTTGTCAGAGAAGTAGGCAGAGCTGTTGAGAGAAGAGGCAAGGATCCGATCTACATTGATAGATATCCAAAACATGATCCCTCCCATCATGGATTTAATGCAGAAGCACATTGCACATTCAAAGACATTAATCCATGATAATAACTTCTCCATTGCAGACCATGTGATTGAACTTTCGGCTGAAGTTCAAGTAGCTCTTTCCACCTACAAAATTTTGCAAGAGAATTGGGATAAGACTCTCCAGCTTATTCTTTAGGTACATTCAGATTTCATCTCTCATTTTGGTGTTTCTATATAAGTATATATATTCTTTTATTCTTTGGCATTATTGTCAAAAAGGGGGAGATTATTGTTGGATATGTATACTATGGGTGAATAAGTGTTTTCGGAAAAATTGTACAAAGGAACAGATATATAGCTCATGCAAATACTATATGTACATTCTATGGGGGAGTTGTATATAACAAAGCTATGTATATTTAGAATCAGTCATCAGCATGTCAGATAAATTTTGTCTCATAAGTGTTTTTGTCACTAATGCCAAAGGGGGAGATTGTTGGCATTATGATACATTTTTGTCATTAGTTACAACACTTATTGGATTCTGAATGCTTACCGAGCTCTCACCGGACATTCCTTTGTAAGCCAAGCTTTACCTAGTTCTCAGTGTTTACCGAGTGATCGAGGTGAACAAAGAAGTCAGTGTTTACCGAGTGATCAAGGTGAACAAAGAAGTCAGTGTTTACTGAGTGATCGAGGTGAACAAAGCAGCCAATGTTTACCGAGTGTTCGAGGTAAAGAAAGGAATCAGTTTTGACCGAGTGAAGATGTACTTAGTATTGACCGAGAACTTCATGATAACTGAGCTCTTGAGGTTATCAAGGAAATTAATTTTACCGAGCTCAGACGGTTATCAAGGAAACTAACTATCACCGAGTCACAAGGTTCTATCGAATGTTTCCTTTGATCACCGAGCTACAGTTCAGATAGAAGTGTTCACCGAGTGACATCTCTTCTATCGAGTCTCTAGTGGTTATCGAGTTCAGAACTACTTGAAGTGTTTAGTATGGACCGTGCCTTCACTTCTACCGAGCGCATGACGATGCCGAGTAACGTAGTGGACGCTGAGTATCAGAAGGACACCGAGTCAGTTCAGTGAACCCGAGTTTTTACCTTGGGCCGACTTTGTATAGAGATTTGCACTTGTTGTTTTGGCCAACCTTGCATGTATTGTTTATTTGGATGGTATATATATGCAATGTATTGTATCATTCAAATGTAATGGTAATGAATGAAAATGTGAAAGTGTGAAAGAAATACATGCGTGCGAAAGTATGTGTGCTGAGTTGTGAAGGTATTCAGCAAGGTCAAGTTTTGGAGCAAAAAAGTTTTATCTATCACATCAAGGTGAATCAGAGCATAGCGGATCTTATCAGCAATTAGTTGTAATCAGATCCACTATTTCATTCTAATAGGTGAATCAGTTTTTGTAAATCCTTTAACAAGGTAGACTTAACAGTCTTTTGTAAATCTCCTAACAGAGTGCATACTTTATTGTATGTTTGTAAATCCTCTAATAAGGTGGATCTAGCAATCCTTTGTGCTCCTAACAGGGCAGATCACCAGAAGTGGTCATTGTGAGCCTTAACCAGCCAACTTCATACTGCAGTAACGAAGCTTTGTGGGTTTCATCCCCACCCTAGTTTTACTTTCTATTTGGAAGGTTTCTGGGTCACCAAATCTGTGTGTTCAAGTGTTGCAAATGATTTTGTTTCATGCTTACAGTAGGTTACTTGGATGAATGGTGAATATATCAGTATGCAGTTTTATTGTTTGAAATTTTAAAAGTTATTGATTCACCCCTCCCCTCTCAGTAACTTGTCATATCTTGAATATTTCCAACAGGCGACATAGCGCCATTGTGCCATGTGGATCAGTGGGGCTACATCTCACCAAGATGAGGATGCCAGGTTGTGCCAGGTGGTTGCCAAGTGGATTCATAGACCAAAAACCTTATGGAGGCAAGTGCATTATTACAAGGATCTTCCACAATCATCAGATCAGTTTAGATCAATGGCAGGCGCTACCTCACTATGGAAAGTTATGAGAATATTACCCATAGTGACATAATGCCTCAACGACATGTAGTAGGGTGGGGTCGAGTGTTATGAAACTATAGGGATGGTACTAGTTTAGGCCAAGTTGGATGCCAAGTGTGCTGAGTTAGTTTGTGGGCCCAGAAGTTTAAGGAGATAGCACAGTATTATGGTGAGTATTTCATGATTCTCAGATCAGTTCAAATCTATGTGGGTGCTATCTCGCTATGGGAAGTTTCACATTGGTTACCCATAGCAACATAGCAACCTAGTGACACGTGTAACAGTGGGTCTAGTGGAGGTAGTAACAGTTAGATACATTGGCAATTAATGTGACTATCGTAGTTGAAAAAGAAAAGAAGGCATGGTTAGTTAAAAGACATGGTCACTTGTGTGGAAACTTGTGAGGTGGTAGAATGAAATGAATTGATTGGTCCACATGGCCTATTTCACTTACAGTGTTCGATTGACTTGCTGATCATGCTGACTCATGAGCCAAAAATAGGGGAAATCAAGGTTTTACACGAATTTAATCTTCATGATTAATTCCAACCACCAGAAGTGAATATGAAGCATGCAGAGACACTCTACCCCTGTTCCAATCCATTTACCTAGTTAGAATGGCTTAATGGCACCGTTTCTGTCTTCTCAAGGCATTATTTGACACAGAAGGTCAAATATCATTGCATCTGGATATGTATCCAAATCAAATTTTCTTCATGACTGTTCTCTACAAAACTTAATGGTAGGTTGTTGCGAAGTAACTTCAGTTGGAGGACATCTCAGTTATGCCTTAGCTATAAAGACAACTTCTAAGAATTTTGTAAGGGTCAACCTTTCTTTATTTTCTCTATTACTGCTCATCAGATTCTCAGTGTAAATTCCCCTGTGCCTTTAAACTACATGATTTTTTGCCTTATCTCTTTCAGCCATCGGTATAAAAGTGCAAGAACTCTTTGCCTCTTACTGGTGTTTTGTAGAGATCTATGATCTACATGACTGTATCTCCTTAGCCCATGAATGATAATATAAGTGAATCCCTCTTTCCTTGTGTCATTCACCTTGGTCTTCTAATCTGCATGTGATTATTAGATCAAAGCAAGTCCGAATGTGTATATCCTTAGTTTCATTCTAGTTCAATAGTGCATATATGGGTAGAGATTGGTCCAAACACTCTATTTTGGTGCATCACCTCTTTAGATTAGATTAGGTAGATTTTCTTTCATGCTGTCCTTCTCCCTTTTCCTCTCCAAGAGTAGTTAGGTGCATCCTGATAGTAAGAGGAAGCCGGCCTTCTCTAGAGACTCAACCTCATAGTTCAAGTCCCACAACTTGGAGGTTGTTTCCATGTTTCACTAGGTTATCCTCACACATAGGCTTTGGACAAGGGTGCAAGCCTAAGTGACAACAGTTTTTGGCATACCCAGTGGGACAACTTTTCATAAAATTTCAAGCCTATTGGTGTCAAAAGGGAAGATTTCAAGATCAATACCGAGGAGATAGTACTGGCTTCGGTGTTTAAACCTTCAAGAGGCTCATTCTTCAAAGTACTTGGCAACTCTGAGCTTCAAATACATATCTGGTTCCAGACCAAAGTTGCAGCAATTCATGCCCAGAGCTAAAATAATGGCATCTTCTAGAGGTAAGTTTCAGTATCAAGAGCTTTCATTTTCAAACCCTAGAAGAAGGAAGACTAGAATATCTTTATCACTAGTGAGGAGTGTAATAGTAACAAATAGACCTTCAAGATCTATCTCTACTCCTCTTGCTGCTAGATCTCAACCTAGACTGCCATCAATACATACCAATAGATCACTTGTCTATATGGTGTTGCCTAGAGCTCATACTTTTTCCACCTTTAATGGTGGGAGCCCTCTCTTATTAGCCCAAAGACATGACATACCAATAGCTATCCTCAAAACTATACCAGATTTTACTAGTGAAACTTCTATCTCCTCCTTAGAATACATTCAAGAGGTTGCAAATGTTTGCAATATCCATGGTATTATAGAGGATGATGTTGTAGTTAGGCTCCTAGCCTCATCCTTGAAAGTAAAAGCACTAAAATGGTATAGAGGTTTAGCTCATGGTTCTATAATAGATTGGGATGGATTAGGAGCAGGATTGTGCAAACATTTTGAGGATAAAAGTGACTATTTGTCACTTTTAGAGTAGTTGACTACTATAAAAAGAGCCCCCCATGAATGTATGAATGATTTTAATTATTGATTTTGAAAGACATGGGATAGAATACCTACTTCAATGAAGCCTACCCCTGGTAATGCCTTCTTGCATTACCTTAGAGATTTTAAAAGTGATATTGCCACTACAATCCAAACTATGGGAGGAGATACCTTGCCTAATGATTATGACATAGCAATAAGGGCAGAAAATATATTGATATAAGGAGGTAAGCTAGCTCCAAGGCCTCCTATGCCTTTCTTCCTTGATGTTCAAAATCATCAACTTGCAATGGCTCCTCTTCCCACAACTTCTACATCACAATCCCTTGTCCTAGTCCCTCAAGCTTCCACATCCTCAAATGGGATAGATGAAATCAAGGAGATGATGCAATCTCTAATGCAGAACATGGACAAAAGAGAGAAGAGCCTTGATAAAAGATTGCAAGATCAAGGGAAGAAGTTAGAAGATCAAGGAAAGAGGTTGGAGGATAATTTCTCTATGATGCAGAAAGTGAACAACAAGGTGGTGACTTTAGAAAGATAGCAAGCTCAAGGTAATAAGCATCATCAATTTCAATATCAAACTCTGAGCAGTGGTAGGCCTCCAAATCATAATCATTTAAACAATTCTTTTGATTAGAGTAGGCAGGGTGGCCATGCTTCAACCTCAAATGTAAACCAAAGTAGGGCCATAGTCCCTCAAAACAATATGGCTCAAGACCAAGATTTTTGTCCCTCCTATAACTACTCCTATGCCTATTGTATGTGTCAGAAGGCCAAATCTTTTATGGCTTTGATAGTCCAAGAACCTATGGCAAAATAATCATACAAGGAGGACCAATTTAAAGATGCCTCAGATATGTAAAGACAGGGCAATTACTCTTTTATGAATCATCGGATGGAGAAGCATTATAATGTAAATCAAGATTCCATTGCTCATAACACTAGAAGCAAAAGAAGAGCTATGGAAGTTGTTGTCCCTCCTCCTCCCAATCAGGCATCAACTTCAACTGCAATATCTCATGAACAAGCAGCAAATAATCAATCAAGTACCTTTCAGCAACAAAGGCAAAATCATGGCAGAAAGGATGCAAGTGATCCTCAGGTTATTCCATCTCAACCTCATACAATTGCAGCTCCCAAAGCTTCTACCAAAACACCTATTATGCCATTTAGTGTGGTAGAGCAAATGAAGAAGACAAATGTGAATATCTCCATGTGGGATGCTATTGCTACTATACCCATGCAAAAGAGGTTGCTACAGCAAAAATTGGAAAGAATTGAACCAAAGGATTAGCCACTCAACATGGAAAGTGCCACAAGCCTAGTACAACCATAAAGGGAGGTAGAAACAAGTAAAAAGGTTATACCTCCTCCATTCTATGTTTCTCTAATTATAGGGGGCAAACTAGTCCATAATTACATGATTGATTTACGGGCTAGTAGGTCAGTGATGCCTAGGTGTGTTGCTAATGCTTTGGGAATGAAATATGAGCCCAATGTTAGGGATGTATTACAGTTGGATGGTAGTACTATCAAGACTATAGGGATCCTTAGGAATGTGGAGATGGTGTTACATGCATGCCCTGGTTGTATTGTAACCCAAGATATCTCTGTTGCTAAGGTCAAGCCATATTTTACCATTTTTCTGTCAAGAGACTTTACTGCCCAAATAAGTGGTTTTATATCTTCTGATTGTTCATATATGTCTTTAAAATGAGATATGGAGCCAATGCTTCAATTAGAGCAAAGCCTCAATCCCTCCATCATACTGAACCCTACACCCCTAATCTCATCAACATGAATTGCCCTATTCTAGAGATGGATGAGAATGACATAGTGAATGAGCCCACCACTTCCCTAGCAGAGATACCTGATTTTTTCTTGGATGAGTGGGCTAATGCATATCAATTTGACCCTATGCCAGAAACCCTTGAGATAGGTCTCAGTACATATTGTATATTGGAGAAAGATGCTCTAGTTCCCAATCTTGTGGAGACTAAAGAAGATATGAGTGGGATATGGAGTATGTACTTTGATGGATAAAGGAATAAAAATGGATCAGGGGCTAGTGTAATGTTAATTTTTCCTGCACAAGTAAGGTACTACTTCTCCTTTAGGCTCCAATTCAATTGCACTAATAATGTGGCTGAGTATGAATCCTTGATTCAGGGTCTCCTACTTGCTTAGAAAAGAGGAATTCAAGCCTTAAGGATGTACGGAGACAGTGAGTTGGTGGTTAATCAAGTGAGAAATTGGAATACCACCAAGAATGGTTTTCTCAAGTCTTATAAAAATAGGGTATGGGATTTTCTTGAAGGTTTCAATGCATTTAATATTCAAAGTATCCATAGAAAAGAAAACAGACATGCTGATAGACTTGCAGCAATAGGTGCATCTTATGATGTGCCAGGGAATCTTGAGGAGGAGAAGAAGAAACAAATTAGAGTGGTAGTAAGGCCTACTATCCCTAATAACAACATCCATTGGTAAGTGTTTAAATCTGATGAGAAAATTGTGAGCTTTGTGTAGAATGAGGCAGAGTTTTGAGGCAAGAACCAGTTGAGACTGCAAGATCAGTATGGTGACCAAATCATTAACCTCAACTCCAACAAGTTTCCTAATCGTCTCATTACCTTAGAAAGTGTTTTTAATCCTGATGATCAAGCAAGAGGCAGGGCCATGAACCTAGCTACTGATGAAAGTGACTGCACTCCAGTCATGGTTGCAGATGGAAAGTCCTTAAACATGGGGAAGGTATGTTCTAAAATTGAACAAGAAAATTTTATTCATCTATGTCAAGAGTTTAATGATGTATTTTCTTGGACATATTATGATTTAAAGGGTTTTGACCCAAGGTTGTTTCAGCATACAATAGATTTAATTAATGATGTAAAACCAGTAAGACAAAAGCAGAGGCCAGTGAATCCCAAGATTGAACCCCTAATGAGAAAAGAGCTATCCAAGTTGATTGAGGCCAATATAATTTTTTCCATCAAACACTCATCATGGGTAGCAAACCTTGTCCCTGTTAGGAAGAAGAATGGAGAAATTAGATTGTGTGTGGACTTTAGGGACCTTAACTAAACTTCCCTTAGAGATCACCATCCTCTCCCTTCTATGGAGTATATTTTGTCCAATGTCAGTGGTTCAAAGAGATTTTCATTTCTTGATGGATTTTTTGGCTACAATCAAGTGCTAGTTAAAGAGTCTGATAGGTACAAGACTGCATTTACCACTAAATGGGGTACCTATACTTATTGTAAGATTCCATTTGGGCTAACCAATGTAGGTGCTACATTTCAAAAGGCAATGGAGATGGCTTTCAAAAGATTGATTGACAAGTTTGTCTTAGTTTACCTTGATGATATCACAGTGTATTCAAAGGATGTAGAAGATTATTTTGATCATCTAAGATAGGTATTCCTAAGATGTAGAGAGTTTGGGGTTTCCCTTAACCCAAGCAAGTGTGTCTTTGCCACTAACCAAGGAAAATTATTAGGACATATTGTATCTGAGGATGGCTTAACCATTGACTGAGAGAGAACAAAAGCAATACTTGCCCTCCCTCTTCCTAAACACAAGAAAGGGCTGCAAAGTTTCTTAGGTAGGATAAATTTTGTGAGAATATTTATCCCTAATATTGCTACCATGGTGAAGCCTCTTCTAGCTATGCTCAAGAAAGGCATGGTCTTTGCATGGACCAAGGAAGGGAAGGAAAGTTTTGAAGAGATCAAGGCAGCCATAGCCTCAGCCCCTACTTTCATGAATCCAAATTTTGAGAAAGATTTCATCCTTTATACCCTAGGTGGTGAGTCAAGCATTTTTGCTGTCCTGACTCAAAGAAATGATAAAGGTGAAGAGCAGCCCATAGCTTTCTTCAGTGAAGGGCTTAAAGAATATGAAGATAAATAGAGCTATGTAGAGAAGAAAGCCCTTGCAGTCATCAGAGCTTTAAAGAAATTTAGACACCTCCTATCTCATAATAGAATTCATTTTTTAGTACCCCATGCTAGTGTGAAGGATTTCCTTTTGAGAAAATATATTAGTGAGAAAAGAGCTGGCTAGATTACTAAAGTGATGGAATATGATATTGACATTTAGATTACCAAGTTGGTAAGAGGGAGCGGGTTGTGTAAACAAATGTTATCATCTCAGGAACCTGATGAGGAAGCTACTATGATATTGACAGAGCAACAAGAGGTAAGAAATAGTGACCCAAGGAGTTGGATGGATGATATGATGAATTTCTTATTAGGCAATGGATACCCTCAAGGATTAGATAGAACTAAAAGGAGATAGTACAGATTACAGTCAATTCCTTATGTCATAGTTGATGGTGTCCTCTTTAGAAAAGATTTTAGTGGAGCCCTATTAAGATTCCTTGATACAGACCAAGCTAAAAGAATGATCAAAAAATTTCATGATGGTCCTGATGGTGGCCACTTCTCAGTAAGGAAAACTACAGTGAAGATCATGAGGGCTGGTTATTATTGGCCATCTCTATTTCATGATTGTCATAAGTATGTAAGGAAGTGTGAAAAATGTGCCTTCTTCTCTAGCAAACAAAGACTTGCAGCTCTTCCCCTTCATCCTATTCAAGTGGACCAACCTTTTGCTCAATGGGGATTGGATTTCATAGGCCCTATCAATCCTCCTGATTCATGTCACAAATGGATTTTAGCTATTACAAATTACTTCACCAGATGGACAAAGGCAGTTGCATTGGAGGATGCCACTGAATCTTTAGTTGTTGAGTTCCTTGATAGAATTGTGACCAGGTTTGGTGCCCCTACAACCATTATTTTAGATAATGCAAAATCTTTTGTTGGAGCTCATATTTATGCATGGGCAGTGGATCATAATATCTATTTGAGAATATCCTCAAATTACTATCCTCAGGGTAATGGTTTGGCTGAGTCCTCCAACAAGAACCTGATCAGAATCATGAAAAGGACAATAGAAGATAACTAGAGATGTTGGTACAAAAAATTGAAGACTGCACTATGGGCCGATAGAATATTGCGTAAAAGGTCAATAGGGAATTCGCCATTTGTGTTAGTCTATGGCAGAGAAGCAAGGCTTCCAATTTGATTGGAGTTCCCATCACTAGAGCTAGCTCATTAGCTGGAGTTGATTGAAGATGATGCCATGACAATAAGAATGGAAGAGCTGATGGGGCTGGAAGAGAAGAGAAGTAAAGCCATGCAGACCCTAGAGACACACCAGCAGTAGGTAAAAAAGAGTTTTGATAGGAAGGCTAGGGTCATGACTTTCAGAGAAGGTGATTTAGTTTTGAAATGGGATGTAGATAGGGAAAAACTAGGAAGACACTTGAAGTTTGATGCATTATGGAGTGGCCCCTATATGATTATCAGTTGCAAACAGGCCAATGCTTTTCAATTAAGTAGGCCTAGTGGTGAAATTTTGCCCATCCTAGTCAATGGGATTTATCTCAAACCATGCTTCTGATGAAGGTTGAAGGTTCCATGTACATAGTTAGCTTAGTTTCATTTCTAGTTTGTTCCCTACTTTTCCAAGAAGTGCACAAGCACAAGATTGTCTCTATGAGACAACAAGTTTTAAAATTTTGAAGGTTGTAGAAAAAGGTTTCATCTCTGGTTCTAGTTGCAGAGATAGAGGTTTCAGGGTTTTCCTCTCAGAGGTAGGGTTAGGGTTTCATAGTGTATGTAGGATCTACATCTTTTGACTCTATAACCCAATGGATGCTTCAGGCCACTGGTCTTATGCATAGCAGGCTAGCATCCCCTGTGAGTTGCCAAAAATGTTACATATTGTGCCCCCCCGCCAAATATTTGAATTTTAAATATTGCCTGCCCAACGGTCACTTCCTTGTTTAATGTTATTTTAAACATCCCTAGGAATATTGAAAAAATTAAACAATTGAACCTTATAATATTCCTTATTTCTTAGGTATATTTCTACCAGCCTACAAGTTCCCCATCGTCGGATCAAAAGATATCTATGGCTGGTGCTATCTCGCTATGGGAAGTTGCATGATCCTTTTCCATAGTGACATAGCACCTTTTGGCCACATTTTGGGTGGGTCCTCCCCTTCCTCTCTATTTCTCCAGTGTCAAGTTTTAACAGATCCATGGTGGGTGCTATGGCACTATCAGAAAATTTGTTCTTCTCACCGTTAGAGACATAACACATGGCCGATAAAAGAACATGGTGGGACCTTAGGCAATGTGGGAAGTGACTGCAATTGAAGGAGGATTTTGATTCATTGATAGCTGTGTAGATCTTTTGATGTCAGCAGTAGCCTAGACCCACGCCCCTTTCAAATGCACAAAAATTTCCCCACCCTCAGATCAAGGGAGATCAATGGTGGGTGCTATCTCGCTATGGGAAGCTACGAGGATATTAACCATGGTGACATAGTGCCTTGGCAACACATGGCACAGAGAATGTAATGGGATCGCTCTTCTCCAAAGAAATATTACAGCTCATCCTCGATGGTAGTTGTCAGGTGGGTCATAGTACTATGGTGATATTTGATTGGTCCACTCAGCCAACTCAGTGTGCAGTTGTACAAATTTGTTGATCATCGTAGATCTAAGGACATCAACAGTAGGTGCTATCTCATTATGGAAAGCTACAAGGATATTACCCATAGTGACATAGCACCATTGTGCCACATGGATCAGTGGGGCCAGGTCTCACCAAGATGAGGATGCTAGGTTGTGCTAGGTGGTTGCGAAGTGGATTCATAGACTAGAAACCTTATGGAGGCAAGTACAGTATTATGAGGATCTTCCATGATCGTTAGATCAGTCTAGATCAACGACAGGCACTATCTCGCTATGGAAAGCTATGAAAATATTACCCATAGCGACATAGAACCTTAGTAACACATAGTAGGGTGGGGCTGAGTGTTATGAAACTATAGGGATGGTATCAGTTGAGGTCGAGTCAGATGCCAGGTGTGTTGAGTTGGTTTGTGGGCCCAGAAGTTTAAGGAGATAACGCAGTATTATGGTGAGTCTTCCACAATTGTCAGATCAGTTCAAATCTATGGTGGGCACTATCTTGCTATGGGAAGTTGCACATTGGTTACCCATAGTGACATAGCACCTCAGTGACACATGTCCTAAAAGGTCTAGTGGAGGTAGTAACAGTTAGATACACAGGTAGTTAATGTGATCGTCACAGTTAAAAAAGAAAAGAAGGTGCAGTTAGTTAAAAGACATGGTCAATTGCATGGAAACTTGCAAGGTGGCAGAATGAAATGAACTAATTGGTCCACATGGCCTATTTCACTTACAATGTTTGGTTGACTTGCTGATCATGCTGACTCACGAGCCAGAAATAGGGAAAATTGAGGGTTTACATGAATCTGTTCTTCATGATTAATTCCAACCACCAGAAGTGAATATGAAGCATGTAGAGACACTCTACCCCCTAATCCAATCCATCTACTTGGTCAGAATGGCTTAATGGAACTATTTCTATCTTCTCAAGGCATTATTTGACATAGAAGGTTAGATATCATTGCGTCTAGATCTGTATCTAGATCAAATTTTCTTCATGATTATTCTTTGTAGGAATTAATGGCAGGTTCTTGGGAAGTAACTTACTTCAATTGGGGGACATCTCAATTATGCCTGAGCTATAAAGGCAACTTCTAAGAATTTTGTAAGGGTTGACCTTTCTCTATTTTCTCTGTTACTACTCTACAGATTCTTAGTGTAAATTCCCCTGTATCTCTAAACTACATGATTTTCTACCTTATCTCTTTCAGCCATTGGTATAAAAGTGCAAGAACTCTTTGCCTCTTACTGGTGTTTTGTAGAGATCTATGATCTACATGATTGTATCTTCTTAGCCTATGAATGATAATATAAGTGAATCCCTCTTTCTTTGTGTCATTCATCTTGGTCTTCTAATTTGCATGTGATTATTAGATTAAAGCAAGTCTAAATGTGTATATCCTTAGTTTCATTCTGGTTCAATAGTGCATATATGGGCAGAGATTGGTCTGAACACTCTATTTTGGTGCATCACCTCTTTAGATTAGATTAGGTAGATTTTCTTTCATGCTCTCCTTCTCCCTTTTCCTCTCCAAGAGTAGTTAGGTGCATCCTAATAGTAAGAGGAAGCTGGCCTTCTCCGGAGACTCAACCTCATAGCTCAAGTCCCATAGCTTGGAGGTTGTTTCCATATTTCACTAGGTTATCCTCATGCATAGGCTTTGGACAAGGGTGCAAACCTAAGTGAAAACAATACCTCACATCAATACCAGAAGTTGCAAAACATGATAGAGCAATCAAAAATACAACTCATCGGATTACCATAGTAAGGTACTTGGAGGATGTGATACACATCCTCTAATGTAATCAAGGCCTCTTTGATTGGTAGATGGAATGTGTTATGCTCACTATGCCACTACTCAACTAGTATAGTGAGCAACCCATGTTTTGCCTATATATGGGGCATCCATATAACCTATCTCAAGCTCATACTAGATATAGAGGCAATCTCATCATCTATTAGATATTGTACAACCTATAACCCCACCACTTTGGGGGCTCTAATGAGAAGTGCAGAAAACACTTCCTACAACACAAGACATGCAAACATCAATAACACATTAAAAACATGAACAACACACAAAATTTCATGAAAAAATGCTTTAAACCAAGTTGTGTGACATTTCCTACTATATGTAGGCAATAAAAAATGTTGATACAATATTGTACGATAGTTTTTTGTCTACTAGTACAATACATTTCTATCATGTGATATTTTGCACTAGTCCAAGTGATAAATGGGTATGACCCATACAACATATCTTGAACTACCCATGCGATAGAATTTTTCATGTGAAATATCACATGATATTTTCTAATGTAACTATGTGATACTTTTTTAAATATCACTTGATATTCTATATTCTACCTCTAAAATATGTGAAAAAAGGTAAAAAAATCTCAAAAATGCAATAAAAAAGTGCAAACTTACTGGTGCTCTATAGTAGTCTGGTCAATTGTGCAACTAGTTGTGCTCGTAATGGTGTCGATTGATTTGTGCCTTATAATGCCATTTTCTCTCTCTAAAGCACTCTAAGATCTACAAATTTTCAAAAGACAAAATGAATTTTAAAATGACACTTTGACCCCTTTTATAGCCTTCAACCTCATTTTGACCTAATTTTCAAACTCCCCAAAATTTTGCAAAAATTGCACCTCTGGCTAATTTCAACATCTTGGATCCATTTTTAGGAATGAAATCAAAATTAAAGTTCATCTTTATAGTAAAAATTGCATTTTAAAATGTTACCTACTTCTAAGTAGTTAGCTGACTTTTCTAGGTCTAATCTCTGAATCTTTGTTGGGGCATCCTCATTTCTTCATGTCTCCATCATTTCTATACTTCATAGCTACTTTGATTCACCTTTTCATGTTTAAAATCACTTTTCTACTCCATTTGACCTCATTTCTATGCTTTATCCTTTGTGGTCAATTCTAGTCAAACTAGGGCATTTTGTCATTCCTTAATGGTCACTCTTTGGTTCTAATCATATATTTGTCACCTTGGACATTGCTATATCTCAATTTAATCATATCTAGCTCATTTCAATTTTGATCCCGAGGGGGTAGAAATACTCTATCATTTTTTGCTATAGCTACTATTTCTTAAGAGCATACGATTGATCTTTTCATTTGCTCTTGATCTATTTTCTTTGCTACGTGTTAGCATTCTTCTTCAATTCTAACATCATCTTTTTCCTAGTGTTCAGTACTACTATTATTAGGCTATACATTTAGGATTTGCTATCCCCTTCTGCATTCCATTCTTTAGAATTAGATATCTATATCTATTGTTGCCTACTTGGCTTCTATTTTCTTTGACATAATGTGTTCCCAAATTGATCAAGCATTAGTTAAAGAGGGGAAAATGTAATCACCTAAAAATGTTCATCTAGACTATTAGCCCCCTTCTTAGCATTTTGGCTAATTTAATTAATCATTTACCTAGACCAAATTGCTAATAATCAATTAATTTCATTATAACCTATAGTTTGACCATGCTATCCTAAGTTTATTATTTGATTAAAATAACATGTCCCATTTTAATTAAATAAAAGACCCCATTCTTCTAACCCACTTAAAGTGCACACATAAAGTCTTGTTTTCTATTTTTTAAATTAAAAGAAAAGGCTTTGTGACTTTTGTCTTATATTGGGAAGTCAACTTATATTCTATTCTATGGGAAGGCACATGGATCACTCCTCTTTTCAAACTCCACTATTTATCATCCATTATCTTGATCTTGATCTCTACCATCTGTACAACTTTATAAGAGAGATCTTTCCCCTCGTCAAAGGATCCATCCACCTTTTGAATATTATTATGCTACAAGTTTTCTAATAGGTTTTCTTTGGAACTTTGTGCAGAACTTCTCATATCTTGTCTCATTATTTCATCCATCACATATTATCTTAAGATAATATAACATTTTAGGATAGTTGCATGTTAATGTAGTTTCTTTTCAATAGCTTAAATCACATAACATAATAGTGGGATTTGTAACACTCTCATTCTTGTTAGTCTAGCTACACTTTGCATTTCATATTTGCATTGCATTTTGAGATTTCTCATTTTAGACACTTGAATTCTTGCTCTTGTCTCAAAGAACCCCCCATTGCATGGTTTACTAGCAAGAAAAGTATTCCTAAGGCTTAGCTAAGAGCCCTCATATTCAAATAATACTCTCTTGCACTACGTGGATAGGGAGCTCTAAGTTGGCATCCAAGCAATCCAAACTCATGGACTACCTTGGATAGAAGGGTTTAGAGTATGACACATTTATAGTGTACACCTATACACATGTTCTAGATATTGAAGACTTCTAGTCTTGGTGTCTCAATGAGTACCAAACTCAGGAGAGATTTTGGTCATGGCCAACCATTAATGAAATTAAATTATATAATGATTTGATTGATGTTTCTAACCTTGCAAATGATGGAGCCTATATGCACCCCACATCTTATGAGATGGCCAAAGCCACCCTGATTTTGTCTACCCCACCTGCAGGACTAGTCAATTGACACTACGGAGGTTCTAATGCAGGGGAAAATCAAAAGAATAAATAAATGGGTGGAGTGGACCCAAGAAAGAAAGAAGAGGACTAGAGGCACTAGCTCTACTAGAGGTGTATTAGCTAGAGCCACCAGTCAACCACAACAACAAACATCACAACTACATTGACATCTACAAGGCCATTATAATCCATTGGCCAAGGTGGAGACCAAGCTCCTAAAAAGAACATGCTACTTTCTCCTACCTATAGAGCTAGTTCTCTTTCAAACATTAGGAAGGCTGAGAAGAATAAGGATGATAATAATAAGGGGAAAGAACAAGAAAAATTGGTGGCCAAGACCTGTTCCCCTATCCAGGTCAATAATTTGGATGGCAGCACCAACCCAATAGATGGCTAGGAATAGGTTTCATCTCAACATGGGGATACCTTATCCCTCTACATAACTAAGTATGTTTCCTTCCTTGTTGTTTCTCAGAGAAATCTAACTCCAATAATCCTGAGGAAGCTATTCGATTCTATTATATTGCAATTTGATATCAAGGTGCTCTTTATAGAATCATGGCTTGAAGAGATGATTAATAGGAATAAGAGGAGATATGAGGAATTGGCCCCATCAAAGAACTTGATCATATAAGTCACTTCCTCTTAACCATCCAAGAGATGAAGAAATAGAAGATAATCGATGCACTGCCTATGAATTCAATGATTAGCCATATGCTAGTTGAGATTGTTGAACCACAGAAAGAAGGTAGATTTCATGAGCTCTCAAAGGATGACTTCTAGATCAGGATAGTTTATCTTGGCATCCCAATTAATGACTCCATGGTGAACATGTGGAAATCCACCAATGAGAAAATCAAGTATAAGTTGGAAGAGCTTAGAGAAGAGAAGGAAATATTGAAAGCCTCAAATAGAAAATTGGTGGAATACATAAGATCTACAGTGGGTAGTACTTCTTCAAGTCAATTTGACCCAAATGTAGAGGAGAACAAGAATTTACTCCTAAATTTATAACAAGAAAGGAAATTCAGGTAGGTTGGATGAGCATGGGTAGACCAAATCAAGGCTCAAGGTCTTGCACTAGTTGAAAACCTAGAAAACTTAGTATTGGATGGTCAAAAGATCAAGGAAGCATCTTCAAATCATCAAACAACCATATAGAAGGTAGCAAACAAGCTAACAAAGCAATCGAACCTTGTACAAAAAGTAATAGACATGAAGACAAATGTGGTCATTGCTCGTGGGATCCTTAAGATAGGCAAGGTGTCACTATTTCAATGGAAACAATCCTTGGAGTTTGTTATAGAAAGCTCCATGAGATTTGCAAATGAGCTTAAGGATGTGCACAACCTATTTGAAAAGGTCATTGAAAACTTATTTCAATATTTGAAATTCTTGCACATAGAATCATTTGTGTCCACTAATGGCAAGCTCCTAGACATTGAGAGAATGAAATCAAATTTCTTGACATTTGTTGATGAAGCCATTTAACCACTCAACTTCCAAGTGTCCAAGATCTAGGAACTCTCAGTAATGGATGCAATCATAAGTAGAGAAATGAAGAAATTCTAGTCATGAGTTGCTAGAATTGATGAACTGATGGAAATGCATGACTATTGGATGGTCTGAGCTTGTAATATCATCATTCCAGATGTCGAAGAGTTGGAAAAAGCAACCAAAGACATGAAAGATTATAGAGTTAAATTAGTTACTCCTAAGAAGACATGATTTTTTGATGCTTTTATATACATCTTTCATTCTTCTTGTTCTCTTTCTTTTTGTAGTCATTCATGGTATTTTGTCAGTCTCTCTAATCGACAATGATTTAAGCTTGTCTTATTCTTAGTTGATTTTGTTCAGAGATGCTCTAAGAAGTAATCATCCAATGTAACCAGCCATTTTGAGAAGGCCTATAAATGTAACCTTTTAAGATGTTAATAAGATCAAAAAAATTTACTTCAAGTGAACCCCTATGGTTGGGACTACTATGTGTGACTCTAAATCCATTTTAAGTTTTTTTATTCATTAACTATCAGTGTAGTGTATAGAATGAATGTGCTAAAGTCAATAATTGAATGAATGTGAATGAACTTGGTTTTGTTTCCTATGTTTAATAGATTATATGTCTTACTTTCTTTAGCATAATAATGTCTTCTGTTCTCTCTATTGTATGTCATAGTTTGTGTGTTTAGTATAGTTAGTTGCATGAGGCAGCTGAAAACTAGTGTTTGGAGAAGTTGAGAGATAGACAATCTAGATATTGTCAAAACATTAGCTAATTGTGTAGTCTAAGAATTACCTATTTCACCATCTCTTCCTTTATTCCTATTTTCATAACTGATTATACATATTTCCATTTATTGCATTGTAGGTTATAATAGATTACATGTTGTAAGTTAGTCCCCCTTTCAATTTCCTAAGTTGTTTAAAGTGTTGAGCAGCTTGGATTTATCCTCTTGTTCTCTCTAGTTAAGAGCATGCCCTACCCCCCACCCCACTCTCCCCCTCCCTGCCCCCCCCCTTCTCCCCCACTTGCCCCCCCCCCCCCCCCCCCCCCTTGCCCTCAAACTTGAAAGACAAAATTCATTACATATCTTGCATTCAAAAGAGATGTACCTTTCAATTCAGGGGTCCTTGATAGATTACTATTTTGACCCATTCTTTTATTAACTTCTTTGTCCTCTATAAGACATTAGGAAAGTTGAGAGTTAGATTATAAACCAAACAATAAGGAAGACAAATTGTTAAACAACAAAATATGAAAAAGGCATTGGAAGATTATGGAAAGGCCATGGGACAAATTATAAATTGGAATAAAATCTCTATTTATTTCATTAATGTTAATGTGAAAAGACAAGATAATATCCAAAGAATTATGGGTTGTGAGGTGGTGATGTAGAGAATAAAAAAAACTAACCAATTTATAGGATCCATCTTGATCCCTTCAACATCCATTCAATAAATTTATTATTTAGAGGCATCTCATGAGGTAAAACAAAATATGCTTAAACAAGTTTATCAATATATCTCCATTCACAAAGTCTAATTTCTATATCAGAATTGTTTATTCATAAATTTTGTTCTCAATATCTTATAGGAAAACCATTTAATATAATTCTATAAACTTAGTTCTAAAATATATTCAAATTGGAGACCAATCCAACTATTCCTTTACAAGTTATGATCTCTACATCGAGACCCATTTTTATTGGCATAAACTAGAAATGATACATGTAACCCTACATAACAAATCTAATATCTTTCATTAAACAAAACCAAATGATCCCAAACCAATTTCATATTAAGCCTTATTGATTATATTTTCCAAATATGTAATTCATTGATTTTTCAAATCAATAAATCATTACATGTATGCAAATTTATGCTTGCAACTCTATTGAAGATATTAAAAAACTAGTTTCTACTAAAAGATCCATAACTTCCATAAATCTAAATAAAAATGACCCAAACCAAAAGGAAATGAAATAATATTTGTATATATTTCCAATTAATATATTATAGGTCATAAATAATTAATATGTATCTATACCAAATGTTGCAACATGACTGTTGTCAAAGAATCTTAAATTTGCAAGCAGACACTTTCACTAAAATATGCATAACTTTCTCAAAATTGAATGAAATTAATCCAAAATAAAATGATAATGAATATAATACATCCTATTATCCAAATATATAACTTATATAGGATTTTTAAGCTGTAAATATCTATAAAGGCTTGGAAACAACATAAAAATAGTGAACGCCAATCAAAATAGCTAAGAATGAATGCACAAACTAATACCAAAATGTTCTATTTCTTATCATTCTAATTTGGAATGACCAATACAATATATTTATACCATTTTAGGAATTTACAAACCATAAAAATTCCCCTATGACCTTTCATCTTATTTTTTCAACATTTTACAATATTACAATTTTGTAATCTTGCACTTTCTTCACAACTTTACATTTTATTGCCCTTAGGCATTACCATTGATTCATTACATGAAATATCATATCCAAACATATGGAATTACACTAAATAATTATAATATTTCTTGGGATCATCTAAAATATCTTTATCACTATGTTCTCCTACACCAAGTGGGTAGCCTTTTGGAGTGTTATCTTAGCTTACATCTATGCCTTGACAATCTTGAGTCATTTTTTGAGTACTTTGATTGATAAAATCCATACCAAGTTGGCTGGGTAGAAAGGCTCCCTCCTTAACTAGGCTGGTAAGATAATTATGCTAAAATCTATGTGCATAAAAGTGTCACACTTCTATAAATCATTATTATTGGGAGAACCCATGGAAGAGGGAGTCTCAAGAGTCAGCTCATAGCTCTCTATATATGATGTACAAAGGCTATGAGATGGTGGCTCTCAAATGAATCAAAGTATGCAACCCTTGCAAGGTGCATCATAGAATGAGAGATTCAAAGAGTAGAGGCAAGAGTGCTAATATGTAGAATCTAGAATAAAATACAATCCAAATGCAAGTTATTCTAAATGAAATGCAACCTAACAAAGAGAACTAAGCTAAAGCATAAATGAAACTAAGATAAAAGGTATGCTATAATGTAAGTAGAATGAGAACTAAAATTAAATGTAAAAATGCAAGAATGCCCCAAGTCTCCAAAATCACCAAGAAAACCTGCACCATAACAATAGCATGAGAGACTAAGATTTTTTGAATGAGGAGAGAGCCCTCCCTTTTAAATAAAAATACATGGTAGAGATTAAGAGGCAAGATGAATGTAATCAAGGGTGGAGTTTGAAAGTGGGAGTGATCCATGTGCACAAGCATCTCAACCATCACAATTAATGGTTGACTTTTGAGAGGGTTTGAAATGTGTGGAGAAGAATTAAAGTTATTTTTAAAATAAAAGATTCCTCTCACATAGGAAATTGTGCATTCATGTGTAGACAAAAATTCCTTTTATTTTATTTCTAAAATAGGAATAATACTTTATGTATGCACACTTAGGATAAGAGATGAGTGGGGAATTTTATTTAATTAAAAGGGGGACATGTTCTTTTAATTAAATATGAACTTGGGATAAAGTTGGCATACCGTAGGTTATAATCAAATAATTAGATATTTGAGGATTTGATAAAAACTAACCATTAGATAAATTATGACAAAATTCTAGAAAGGGGGCTCATAGTCTAGATGACCATTTTTAGTTGATTACATTTGCCCCTCTTTGACGAATGTGTGATCGATCTAGGAACACATGAAATCAAAGAATACATAATCCAAGTATTTAGAAATAGATAGAGAGATCTAATTATGAAGAATGAAATGCAAAAACAGATAGCAAGTCCTGAATGTATAGTCTGATAGCGATAGTATTGAACACTGGGATAGAGATGATATAAGAACTCAAGAAGAGTACTAACACCAAGAAAAGAAGATATATCAAGAGAAAATAGATAGTTGTAGAAGAAAGCAATTTACAACAATGATAGAATATGCATGATCCCTCGAGATTGAAATCAAAATGAGATAGAGGAGATGCATAAATAAGCTAGATTTGATCAATTTAGAACAAAGAAAAGTTCATGATGATAGATAATAGATTAAGACCAATGAGTGACCACCAAGAAATGAAGATATGCTCGAATTTGACTAACTTTGACCTAGAAAGATAAAGCATAAGAATTAGGTCAAATACAAAAGAAAGATGAAATGAAATGAAATTGAAGAGTGGAAGAGAGTAGAAACGATGAAGAAATGAAGAAATGATGATTCCCCCTACAAGATTCAAAGATTAAGCCTCAATAGGTCAACCAACTACATAGAAGAAAGAAGAAATTTTTTACTAGCAAGATGAAGCCAAATTTGGGTTTCAATCCTAAAAATGGATCCAGGATGTCGATATTAGAAAAGACAGATCAAAATCATACATGAGATGGTAAGATAGAAAAGAAGAGAGAGATGGGAAATAAGAGATAACATAAGATCGAGAAGAGGTAAGAGAAGGATGAATGTAGTTATCTGACATGTCCATGAAAGATAAAGAAGAGAGCTCTCTTAACATGCAAAATGCAAAGCTAAGCTATAATGAACCCTAGAATGCAAGCAAGTATGAAAAGGTGCAATTATAAGGGTTACATAAGTAGGTCCTAGTTTTTATCATCTAGCCTTATTCGGGACATAAAAGATCATACAATCATCACTAGCATAAATTATGAGGATATGAATATGATCTATATCAAATAGGTATGTGGGAATCCAACCTATGCATCAAAGACATATAGGCCAAGGTGACTATGCAGTTAGATTCCTTAAGTTTAGTATAGAAAGATTACACCTGTATCAAGGCATAAGTGCCAAGATAACCCTTGAGTGTGGTCTTGTGAAAAAAAATCAAGAATGATATGTTTGTAAGCCAAAGTGTTAAGTACGACAAGCATAAATGCTCAAAACATTGTAGACTAACAAAGTATACCCACAAGAAGAAATCAAGAAAACATGCCCCATGCCCCCAGTCTTCTAGTCAATGACATCCTTGAAAGACTATTAGGGTGGGAACATATAGCAAAGAAATTAACATAAACATAACACAAAGAAAATAAAGATCAACATAGTTTACTAGATTAAGTGTTTAAGTGCATGTGTGTGAGTCACCTGACCATTTCTTCAAGACATGAATCTAATAGTGAGAAATATCACAATATTGGAGACTATAGGTAAACTATCTAAAAAATGTTGATAAACACTTGATGTCAAGTTGGGGGTAGTGTTGAAAAAAATTGTTGTGCGAGTTGCCAAAGAAACCCTAATGTATAAGGAAACCTCAATAGGATAAGTAATTGTGCCCCTGAGATGAGGAAAACAAACAATTCCAAGCTAAGAAATGTATTGCAAACTGGGTGATTGAGACTAATAAACATAGATGCAAGGGTCTCAAGTAGATCATGTTTCCAAGTTTTCACCACTTTGCAAATTTTTCATGACTTTTTTCAATTTTTTTGTATTTTTTTGAATTTTTAATTTTTTGGGTGATAAATCAAAACACCTATTGCTAGGTTTACACTAAGATGACCATTTTTTTAGGACATTTCTGATTTTTAGGATTTTTTCAGCATCATATATGAATTTTTTGGATTCTTTAGAATGATTTAGAGATTACTAGTTCTCAAGAAAGATCACATCATTTTCTCCCAATGTCTAGCAAGGTGTATAATATGGACTAGAGAGCAAGTGGATAGATAGAGAATTATAGGAAAATAATATGATGTGAGTGAAAGTGATCTTCAAGGATTGACTCCTCAAGAATACCCAAGCTAGGGAAAGAGGTGAAATAGTTAGATGCAGTATGTTTTGGATAAGAAATAGAAGTAATGCGCAAGATAACATGTAGGATAAGCAGTGAAGCCAACAAGTGAGATAGCATGAAGCATGTAGTCCAAAAGAGGCATGCCAAGAGACCTATAAGAACCATGTTTTATTTATTGTGATCAAGATCAAGGGGTCAACTATATAGGATAGAAATGGGATAGAGCAATAAGAATAAATCTCAAGATAGAGGCTATGAGTGAATGAGAAATCACAATAGAGAATCTCATGGATAAGATAGCCAATATGCAAAGATAGCTCAACATTGTCAAGATCAAAGAGAGAAGAGGGGATAGATGGATGATGGAAGAATTACGCATGATGCCTATTTACTAGGTTTTCATTATGATACTTATCCAAGTTGCCACAAGAAGTGGTTTTCACCAAGGAACTTTTTTCTTTTTTCTTTTTTTATAATTTTCTAATTTTTTCCTTTTCTATTTTTTTGGAACTTTTAGAAATAGTTCAAGCTTTTTTTTCCAATTCAGATAATGCTCTTATAGGAAGGATAATTTGTGATAAGCTAAGATCATAGATAAGTATGTTCAAATATGTTTATAGGGTGATGGAAGGGAGATGATAGTAGGAGGAGTATATGAAGGATAAGGGTTCATGTCTTGAAAGAAATTAACAAACATGGATAGCAAGTAAGTGTAAGTTTTAGAGGATTTCATGAAGCTAGCTAAAATATTGGGTGAGATCAACATTGACACACACCTTGAAGGGTGTTGGAATGATGGAGGAATAATGGATGAAATAGCTTGAGGTTTAGATGTATGAGGTGGTAGAAGAGATTTGGAAAAAAGTAGAGTGTAAGGCTTTGGAATATTTTTAGGAAGATTTTTTGAAGAAGATGGAATGTAAGCCTTTGGAAGCTTGAATGTCAACTTTGAAGTATTTTCAATATTCAAGTCTTTCAAAAGAGACTTGGGAATCCATATAGCTTTAGATTTTCCTTTGGATACTTTAGAGAATATTTCTTCAATAATGGGCTTAGGAACCCATATTTTCTTTTATTTAGCTCTCTTAATAGTGGATCTTTGTGGTATCTTTTGTGCATTTTCCTTCTTAGTATTCAAATTTCATTTAGATGGGACATAGTGATCTTAATTTTTCAATGGATTCTTATGTTTATTCTCACTTCCAAAGGACTTGGGATTTTTGGATGAATAAGGCTTATATGACTAGTTTAGATGGATATATGGGTGAAAAGTCATCAAGGATGAGTGTGTTTTTTTATCTTGAGGTATGATGGGAGAGCTAGGAGTGGAAAATGTAGGAGATGAAGGAACATAAGGTCCCAATATAGATGGGAGGTTTGAAGGCTTTAGCTTTGATGGATAAGGACCAAGTATAGGCTTTGGATATGCAAATGGATAGTGAAAAGGGATATCAACATCTTTATAGTGAGCAACATAGTCAAATCCATTAATAGACTCATGAGTAGCTTTGATAGGAGAACTTGAAGCTTGAGCACAATTTTGAAGTGGATATGGAGAAGTAGAACATGAGGGGACACTTTGATGTTGACAAGTAGCTTTGGATAACATAGGAAGAGAACTTTTCTCATAATTTTACATAAGCTCAAGGGAGATAATGGAAGTGGTATCTTCATCATACGTGGGGGATGGAAAAGACATAGGATATGGAGGGGTGAAATTTCAAAGGACATAAAAGGGTCCTTGATCTTGATCTTTCTTGACATTTATAGATTTTTCTTTTAGGGAGTCCTCTTCACATGGATCCACTTCTAAGGACAAGGGAGAATGAAGAGTGAATGGAGTAGTACTTGGATCTTTAGGCTTAGTATCATGGAAAAGGTAACCATTTTAGCAACAAGATAACTAGCAAGTAGACATAGACCATGAAGATAGAAAGGCCAAGAGCACTAAGACCAAAGAGCCACTTTAAGCATGTTCAAGAACTAGAGACATAGAAAAGAAAAATCAAATGATGAGAATCCCCTTAGCAAGAAACACAAGAATTTTTTTAAAACTTGATGCTTTGACTTGGTTGACAAATTTTGACAATAGTTGATAGTATAAAAAGTTTGATGTTCAAAATCAATTTCTTTCCAAGCAAGATAGTGACACATGGAGTAGTCTTCAAACAATCAAGCAAGGGACAAAGAAACCTTGCATGATACAAGAATATGTGAGGTCTTAAAAGAAATCCCTAGAGCTATTGTCATGTGTATGTTCAAAATATTTTCACGGGTCTAGCACATTCGAGAATACATCAAGCAATATCTACCTAAAAGTCATGGTTCATTACTCAACAACTTGGCCCATGCTTGATGCTCCTTCACCTCACACCAAGTGGTTGTCCACAAGAGATATTGGCTTTGTCATGAAAGTGTCATAAAGACAACCAAGGGAACACATATGATGAGTGTAAAATCTTGGGGTGATCTAGGTAGTCTACTAGGATCGATCCTTGCACCAAGAAGTTGAGCAGCAAAATAGGGTAGCTACTAAGCTAGGATGTTTAGAAAGGGCTTCTGTTCATAATTTTCTTCTTGTACCCAATTAAGGGACACCCCACCTTGGAGTGGGTAATAGATCTTGTGGTCACAAGAGCACCTTAAGCATTATTTCCTAGTGATCTCCTTATGGTCAAAATCTCATAAGTGATCACACTAAGTGAAGAAAAACACTGCGTCTACCAAGGTTTTGTGTCCTTGATAGGCTTGATTTTATAGAGGGTTGCAAGAGCTAGGTAATTTTCTTGTCCCCATTTCAGTTGTTCCTCTCAGGTTGTCTGAGAGAAGGCCCTCTAAAGGATCCTTACTACCACAAAATGGATCCACTCTCAAGGGTCCAGATTTATGATTCACCTCAAGGGTGAAGAGCATACTCTCCTACCTCAATTGGTTCCCCCAAACATGCTAAGAAGATTTAATTATCTACTTACTTTCAAAATCCAAAGGTGGGTCAAGATTTTTGATTCACTGCAAGGGTGAAGAGCATACCCTCCTATCACCAAAGAACCTCAATCACAAGTTTAATGTGCCTATGAAATGAAAGAAACTAGTAGAGTTCCACATATGGAATAAAATAAATATAAGACAGTTTGGTTTTTATGCTTTGGGCAGCCCTGCAAACAATTGTTTGCAGCTCTTGTGCATTTGAAGCTTTGACATGTGTTCTTTTTAGCAATGAAAATAAAAAATTCCTTGGAAAGAAACCAAGGTTAGGGCATAAAAATCAAGTAAGACCTACAAAAAAAAGTGGTTAGTTTCCTCAAAGATCCAAGTTATCTTCCAACTAAGTGTATGCAAAGAAAGTGCAAGCTAATCACAAATGCTTTCATTTTTACTCTTTGCTTTTGACCTAGTCAACAAGATTAGACATTTTTTCTATGATATTAGATCCAAAAACATAAATGAAAAGAAAATACCCCCACTAAAAACTAGAGAGATTTACAAAAATGCAAGAAATTCAAAAAAATCTCTTCATTTGTGCCCTAGGGACCCATTTTGTCAAAATAGACTAGATTTATCAAATTGAGTTTTCAATCCTTAATATGACCTCAAAATTCAAAACAAAAATAAAGTAGCCCACTCTAGAATTTAAAAACCTTTCTTAAAATGTAATTTTTTCCAAAAAAGTTGTTGATTTGTGACCATAAATGACTTTTTTATGAAAAATAAAGAAAAATTCATAACTAATGCAAATCAAATCAGAATGATCTAAAAATTAGACTGAGGCATCTTGGACACATAGTCAACTTCCAAAAAAAATTAGAACCAAACTCCAAGTGGTTTAGGAGATATAATCAAATCTTCAAAAACCTAGGGTTTTGGCCTTCAAACCAATCTGCATATGGATTAGCCTTAAAACCAAAGTGAGAACTCTACAAAACCACTTGATTAGATCTAATATGCTACTATAAAAAATAAAAACTCAAAAATAAAAGAAAATGGAGCTAGAAACTTGATTCAAGCCCCATGGTGGGTGCCAAACAATGTGTGCATAAAAGTGTCACACTTCTATAAACCATTATTCTTGAGCGAACCAATGGAAGAGGGAGTCTCAAGAGATGTCTTATAGCTCTCTATCTATGACATGCAAAGGCTATGAGATGGTGGCTATCAAATGAACCAAACTATACAACCCTTGCAAGGTGCACCATAGAACGAGAGATTCAAAGAGTAAAGGCAAGAGTGCCAATATCCAAGAATCTAGAATAAAATGCAATCCAAATGCAAGCTATTCTAAATTAAATTCAAGCTAACAAAGAGAACTAAGCTAAAGTATAAATAAAACTAAGATAAAAAGGTATGCTATAATGTAATTAGAATGAGAGCTAAGCTTAAATGGAAAAATGCAAGAATGCTCCAAGTCTCCAAAATTGCCAAGAAAACCTACATCATAACAATAACATGAGAGACTAATATTTTTTGAATGAGGAGAGAGCCCTCCCTTTTAAAGAAAAATAGAAGGTAGAGATTGAGAGGCAAGATGAATGTAATCATGGGTAGAGTTTGAAAGTGGGAGTGATCCATGTGCACAAGCATCTCAACCAATCACAATTAATGGTTGACTTTTGAGAGGGCTTGAAATGTGTGGAGGAGAATTAAAGTTATTTTAAAAATAAAGGATTCCTCTCACATAGGAAATTGTGCATTCATTTGTAGACAAAAATGCCTTTTATTTTATTTCTGAAATAGGAATAATGTTTTATTGTGCACACTTAGGATAAGAGATGAGTGGAGAATTTTATTTAATTAAAAGGGGGAAATGTTCATTTAATTAAATATGAACTTGGGATAAAGTGGTCATACCATAGGTTATAATTGAATAATTATATATTTGAGGATTTAATCAAAAATAACCATTAGATAAATTATGGAAAAATGCTATAAAGGGGGCTCATAGTCTACATGACCATTTTTAGTTGATTACAAAATCTACTATTCAAAACATTCCATTGTATGCTTTGAGTTTTGTTAAGATATCCAAAAAATATGTTGTGTCTATAGAAAGAATCCAAAGAAACTTCTTATAAACTAGTATGGAAAATAATAAAATAATGGCTCTTATTTCCTAAGATAACACCTCCAATCCCATTAAAAAAGGTGGTTAGGGGTTAAGAAAGATAAGTAATTATGATTTCTTAATTTATCAGCTCATTTGGAGACTCTTTCATGATGTTGGAGAATGGAAAGACATCTAAAATAAAAAATATAATATGGAGAACAAAAGATTCCACTATTTCCTTAGTAGTGATGATGTTCAAGGTGGTTCAGCTATTTGGAAATAGGCCATGAAAATAAGCAGATAATCAATAAGGGGTGAGATGGAAGGTGGGTAATAGTAGGACTATTCAATTCTGGGATGATATCTGGATTCTTGATCATGCCCTTAGTTCTGATCAATAGTGGAATGGATATATGATGCAATGCAAGACTACCTTTGGGTCAATTGTTACTAACCACTAGGAAGGAGAAAAATGGGTGGATCTTACTAGATTGGACAACTCTCTAAATGACCTTAACAAAATGTTGGATGTTGTCTTTTTAGTCAATGAGGAGGATTCTCATTTGGAAGTTTAATCCTAATGGACTATTTTTTGTCTCCTCTCTGTATGGTAATACTTTTGATGATTTCCATGAACCTTGTTGGGCTAAATCATGGTTCAAGGACATGGCCCCTAAGGTTAATGTCCTTTTTTAGATCTTATTATAGGATAAAATTCTCACCACTAACAACTTTTAAAAAAAAGACTTTGTCCTGTTAGCAGATGTTATCTCTGCAAGGACAAGGAGGAGTTGGTCAATCACTTGACCATACATTATTCCTTCACTAGAAACTTATGGGAAAGGATATTTAGACTACTGGAAATGGAGTGTCTTCTCCCTTATAATATTCAAGATTTGTTCTTAACATGGAATTCACCATCTCGTAATGCCTTGATTAGCAAATTATGGAATTACATTTTACCTTATTTATGATAGGGTACTTGGAAGGAAAGGAATGATAGGGTCTTTAGGAGTAAGGACTCAAATTCCAATTATATCTTTCATAAGATTAAGAAGATGGTGACTAAAAATTTTAAGCTAAGTGGTAAATTCCAAGAGCCTAAAGATGAGTGGGAAACCAAAGTCATTACAAATTGGAATGTAGAAGGGGCTAGTTATCCACAAATTGAGAGAAGTCTTAGAAGCTATGCTAGATGGAACTTCCCACCCAAGAGATGATATAAGATCAATTTTGATGGGGCCTCAAATGGAAACCCATGGATTGTGGATTGTGGTATCACTATTAGAAATGAAAATGGGTATAGCATTAGTGCAATGGAAATCCCTATTGGAAAGAAAACTAATCACATAGTGGAAGCTAGTGCTTCCCTTTATAGACTTTTATATGCTAAAAGTATAAATATGGAGAAAATATGGCTGCAAAGAGATTCTTTAAATATCATCAATTGTCTTTACAAGGTCATTATCCCCTCATGGACTACACATAATATTATATGAAAATCTATAAATTTGATCAATGCTTTCATTGAATGTGTTATTACTCATAATTACAATGAAACAAATAAAATGACTGACTAGGTAGAAAATGTGGCTTGTAAAAGTCACATGAAGATGATATAGAATAATGACAATGGAATCCCAATTAACAAGCTATCTTTAATGTAGTACGATAGGATTGGAAGTAGACAAAAAAAAATTATAATGAAGGTAATGGAAATGAGGAGTAATTGTGAGATTCAATGGAGAGGGTATTATGAAAATTAACATGAATACTTATTATCACATAGATTGTGGGTATTTTTGAAAAAAAAAAATCTTGTTGTGACTTCAAAGCCAAGAACTTGAACCTGCTTGAGATCTCCGGGAAGATGAATTTTCTTTGTAGAACCAAGTAAATGCGACACAAGAGAAAGAGGTGTGAGCCCAAGAATTATCAAGAATGGAAGAAAAAACCAAAGATATGGGACATATTGGATTAGGGAAATTTTACGAGCTATATAGAGAAAATAAATCATTGACAAAGCCATAGTAATGGACACATAAGGGATTAACTTTTACAAGGAGAGAAAGATGTTTGATAGAGCTATGGATGAATTCATAGAGTTGGCTAAAGAGAGAAATAGATTGGTTAAAATTAGCAATTCCTAATTTTGTGCTACTTCTATTTCTAGACCTTGGAGGTTCATTCTATTGTTTTTGATTGAGTATATAATCCTAGATTCCTACTTTACCAAGATCTATGGCCAAAATCTCATGTTATTTAATCACTTTAGGCACAGGTTAGGATAAACGTCCCATTCTATCTTTGGAAATCTCTAGAGAGTACCATTTAACCCTTCAAAATGACCCAGAAGGGGATTATGCTTGTAATGAAGGATTGATGGTTCTAGTTATGAGTTTGTTAAAATTAAAGAAAATGAACATAAACTATTTAAGTAAAAATACCTTGGAATGTGAAATTGAAGGGAGTGAAGTGGAAGAGGCCTACGAAGAGGAAACTGAGGGGAGTGAATTAGAAGAGGCCTATGAAGAGGAAACTGAGGGGAGTGAATCAAAAAAGAGGAAACTAAGGAGGAAGAAGTTGAGCTAGTGGAGAACAAGAGAAAGTAGCTAACCCATGTGGGTTCATCCTCTAAGAGAAGGAAATGAAATGAGGGGGACTAAAATATGGAGACTAGAACTAATGAGGAGACTATGGAGGAAAAAGGAAGAAGAGTAAGGGAAAAAAACTATAATGAGAATAATTGGTAGAAAAATTAAAACTAGAAATAAAATGTAGAAATTTGAGAGATGCATGAATATCCCCTCGAATGATGAACCCTTGACTCAAAAGAAGGAGAAGGATATGAGAGGTAGAAGAATTTGCCTCAAGGGGATGTTGACAACAAAGATAATAATGATGTTGATGTAGAGAAAGATAAATTGGACCTAGATGAGGATAATCTAGATCATAGATTTGTCCTAGATGAAAAAGGGTATATGAAGGGTGTCTTTGGAAACCATAGTGTGATGAAGAGAGAAGTTAACACTATAAAGGAGAAAATGGAAGATCTCATAAGGGAGTTTGGTCATCTAAGAAAAACCAATTGGGGTGAGAAGACTTTAGGCCAACATCTAGATAGGCTCTCAAATGTGATTGGGAATGATAAAGATATCACTAACATGATGAAAAGATTCCCACCTCTTGAAGTTAAAACCAGAGTTGTGGATCAAATGGTAAAGGATATGTAGAAGAAGATTGAAATTTTGGATAGCAGAGTTTAGGGCACTAAGAATATTTTGAAAAAGATTCTTGATTAGAGTTGTTCCACTTTGAAAGCTATTGCTAAAACTATCAAGGTTCTAAAAACTTGGGGAGAAAGAACCAGGGTATAAAAGAGATAAAGGATTATCATGGCCCCAACAAGAACACAATGAAAAACTTGAAGAAGACAAAGGTCATGGATGATAAAGAGATTGATGAGCTAAGGGCTTCTGCTATGAACATGAACATTTTTGTTGATCAAGTTGTTGACATGATAAAGCCTTTATAATTATCATGTTATCTTTCTAGTATTTTTTTGATGTCTTTATTATCTTCCTATTGTTGTAGGGTATTTTGTTCTCACTTGTTTATCTTTTCGGTGTTGATACACAGTTTCTCTTGGACTTTTATAGATACTTTTGTTTTCTCTTTGTAAAAGGTTTTGGGTCCTTTCAAAACCTATTTTTACTTAATCAAAACATGATAGAGTTTTTTTTTCCTTATACTATATGATTATGATTCTTTTATCTATAGTGACCCGTTATCATTCATAACCAAAGATAGATTGTAGCTTTATCACCCTGTAGTGACCCATGTGTTCATATCCTAAGGTAGTCATATGAATCATAATAGAAAAGAGAATTTACTCAAACTAACATGGATAAATTTTAACCTTACCAAAGTTTCCAAGTAAAATACATTGAGGTACACATGGTCATCCAACATGTGATAGATGTTCTCATAGTGGACACACATTTTACTTGGACCCTTAGGGTCATTGGAATAAAAAAAATCCACCTATAAATAGAGAAAATATCATGGCCCCCATCATCACTCCTCTAAGTAAAGATAGACATCCCAGAGTTGTTGGAGGGATAAGGATAAGAAAATAATAATAATTAGAAGAAAAATTTAATATAAATCAAGCATTTCTTAGTTTTTGTTTCATGTTGATAAGTTGATTTCCTATGACATTTTATGTTAAAGGTGTCAGTGTCCAAATTTTTTTAGTGGGTAGGAGACATGTAATCAAATTAGATTAAATGAACAATTTTTGACACAAGGATAACCAAACTTATATGCTTAGGGTAGTTCCCCCTATGTAAAAGTTGATTTCCCCAGGACTATAATGTTGATCAATTTCAATCCATGACAATCTCAATAGGATCACAAAAGTGACTAAAAGTTGTACAAAAGATAAAGAAATAGATGAAAGTAGGAAATGCATAAAAGAAAAGCACTCAAAAGTAGGAAATGTGTGATAGAAAAGGACTTTTTTTTTCTTCTATCAAGATGCCCATTTTCAAGTTTTCAACAAGATATTTTACTCTTTTTGCCATTTTTTCTCTTTCCTTCTCTCTCTTTCCTTTTTAATTTTTAATTTTGATCTTTTGATTATTTTATATCACCAAGGTTTCTATTTCTAGGTTTTCACTAGGAATTATTTTTTCATGACTTTTTCTAATTTTTTTAAAAATCATTTTTTTAGGATTGTAGAACTTCTTTAAATGAGGTGTGTTGATGAATTCCTTGAGAAATTATCCTTTCATTATTAATAACTAATATGCTCCATACCCAAAGACCTTAGTAAGAATGTATGGACCTAGCCAATTTAGCTCAAATTTACCCTTTTGAATTTTTTCTTTTGATTCCATGAATTCTCTCTGTGAAGGAGATCACCCACTTGGAACTCAATTGGTTGTACTTTATTATTCTATCTCTTTGACATCCTCTTTTAATAAGCTCTCAAAAGATCAAATGCCACTTGGCCATGTTCATCTAGTAGTTCTAGCTCTTGTAGCATAGATATTCTATGTTCTTCATGAATGATAAGACCTTTTAGAGAGACCCTCAAAGTGGGAATCTCAATCTCAATTGGCAGTATTACTTCCACTCCATACACCAATGCAAAGGGTGTTGCCCCAAAATGTGTTCTAATACTTGTTTCATATACCCAAATATTTTGATTAAGTGGTAGGTACTAATCACTTCTACTTTTGCTGATTATTCTATGTAGGATTCTCAGCAAAGTCTTGGTTGACACCCATCCTTGTCTATTTCCATAAGGATAGTAAATGGAAGACCAGAGCTATTTGATCTTAAATATTGCATAAAGTTATTTTAGATCTTTGTTCTTGAATTGACCTCCATTATCCATGATGATGGAAGATGGGATACCATACATACAAATGATTTAGTTCAATACAAACATAGCTACTTATTTACCTATGGCTTTTGCGAGAGGCACTGCTCTACCAACTTTGTAAAGTATTGTTTTATAGTTGTAATAACCTTGTGTCCATTTGAGGAGGATAGAAAAATGTATCCTATCAAATCAAAGGCCCATTATTGAAGTGGTTAGAGTGTGATAAAAATTATAAGCTCTATAGTAGGAGCATGGATCATATTACTTTGTAGCTGGCACTATTTTCATGATTTGGAAAATTTAATAGCTTCTTTCTCTATTTCTGGCCAGTAGTAATTTGATCATAATAGTTTCTAAGCTAATGTTAGGCCACTAGAATGTGATCCAAAAATTCCTTCATATATGTCTACTAATAGGCACTCAGACTCATTATGTTCTAAACACCTAAGTAATGTACCATCTAGTCCTCATTTTTATAAGTCATCAGCTATAACTACATATTATGAAGCATTGTAGATAAGGTTATATTTCTCATTTTGAGTTAGGTTTTCAGGAATGATTTGATATTGAAAATAAGAATAGATATGGTGGTAGTGGGATAAGTCATGTCTTATAATAGAAATAACACTATCCAAAAGTCAAGGGAATCATAGGCAAGGTAGAGTAATGTCTCCACCAAAAATTTATAGTATAAATCATTCTCTGACATATGTAACATTGAGGTAATAATTTCTATAGCATCAACTACTTTTTTTTCTTACCTAAAAACCTCTTAAAAAGTAACATCAAGGAAGTAATTCTTGAGATCATCTGTGTTGGAAATAACAATGGGAAAGTAAACATTAAGAGAGGGGAGTGGTGAATCATTACTTCAAAACTTTAATCATAAAACATTCACCACACATCCATCTCACAATTTAGCATGTAAATTGAAATAGCCTACACATGTTCATGCATAGAAAATAACATAGAACACAATAAGTTTGTTACCCAAAAATTCTCCAATGAGAAGGTAAAACTAGGATGGAGATGACACCCATAAATCTTTACCACTATAGTTGTAAAGTGTATCAAATTATGGTTACAATTATTTGACCATAAACTATGATCTACCTTATGAAAATTTTACCCTATTAAAGGCGTACAAAGACTATTAAATCTTACTTTGTTAAAGGATTTGAACACCTTGCTAAAAGTGTACCTTGTTAGTGTAATCACCTAAAAATGGTCATCTAGACTATTAGCCCCCTTCTTAGCATTTTGGCTAAATTAATTTAATCATTTACCTAGACCAAATTGCTAATAATCAATTTATTTGATTATAAACTATAGTTTGACTATGCTATCCTAAGTTCATTATTTGATTAAAAGAACATGTCCCCTTTTAATTAAATAAAAGACCCCATTCTTCTAACCCACTTAAAGTGCACACATAAAGTCCTTTTTCTATTTTACAATTAAAAGAAAAGGCTTGTGATATTTTTGTCTTATGTGACAAGTCAACTTATATTCTATTGGTTGACTTGTGTGTGCACATGGATCACTCCTATTTTTGAATTCAACCGTTGATCATCCACCATCTTCATCTTGATCTCCACTGTCTATACATCTTTAAAAGGGAGAGAGATTTCCCCCTCAAAGGATCCATCCTCATTTGAATATTGTCATGTTGTAGGTTTTCTAACAAGTTTCTTGGGAGCTTTGTGGAGAACTTCTCATTTCTTGTCTCATTCTCTCATTCCATCATATTAGCATAAGATCATATGGCATTCTTAGCATAGTTGCATGTTAGTTTAGCTTTCATTCTTGCAAATAATCTCACATAGCTTAATATTTGGTTTTGTAATACTCTCATACATGCTTAGCATAGCTGCATTTTGCATTATCATCTTAGCTTAGTTTTCATACTTGCATTGCATTCTTGAGGGATTCCTTGAAGATATTTGCACTCTTTCTCTTGTCTCAAAGAACCTCCCGTTGCATGGTTTACTAGTAAGAAGCACATTTCTAAGGCTTGGCTGAGAGCCTTCATGCTTGAATACTAGCTTCTTGCACTCCGTGGATAGGGAGCTCTAAGCCGGCATCTAAGCATTCCAACTCATGAAATTGTTTGGATAGAATGGTTTAGAGTGTGACACATTTCTAGTGTACATTTTTGGCGCCCACCGTGGGGCTTGAATCAAGTTCTAGCTCCATTTTCTTTCATTTCTTATCTTTAGTTTTTTATAGCAGCATATTGGATCTAATTAAGTGCTTTTGTAGAATTATCACTTTGATTTTAAGGCCAACCCATAAGTAGATTGGTTTGAAGGCCAAAAATTTAGTTGGTTTAAAGATTTTATCATATCTTTTAAACCACTTAGATTTTGGTTCTTAATTTTCTTTTTCAAGTTTCTTATGTTTTTCAAATGTTTTAGTCCAATTTTCAAAGCATTTTGATGTGATTTTATAAAGTTATGATATTTTCTTTTGTTTTCATAAAAAGTTGTTTCTAGTCGCACATCAGCGTATTTTTCATAAAAACTTACATTTCTAGAAATATTTTTCAATTATAATTTGGGTTCTTTCTTTGTGTTTTGAATTTTGAGGTTGTATTAAGGATCAAAAACTCGATTTGAGAAATTTGGCCTGTTTTGACAAAATCAATCTCTAGAGCGCAAATGAAGAGATTTTTTTAAATTTCTTGCATTTTTGAAAAGTTCTCTGATTTTTAATAGGGGTCTCTTCTTTTTATTTTTATTTTTGGATACGAAATCATAGCAAACAAGTCCAATCTTGTTGACTAGGTCAAAATCAAAGAGTAAAAATGAGAGCATTTGTGATTAACTTGCACTTTCTTTGCATGTACTTGGTTGGAAGATAAATTGGATTTTTGAGGCAACTCACAACTTTTTATAGTATATTTTTATGTTATTTCACACTAACTTTTGGTGCTAACAAGTTGTGATTACAGGTTGCCATCCTTATGGAAAAAAAAAAAATTGAAACATTGCATAAAAAGAACGCATGTCAAAGCTTCAAATGCGCAAGGGCTACTAAGATTGTTTGCAAGGCTGCCCAAAGCATAAAAACTCAAACTTGCTTCATTTTTGTTTCCATGTGTGGCATTGAATAATTGTTCATTTTTTATAGGCACATAAAACTTTTGATTGGAGTCTTTTGGTAATAGGAGAGTATGCACTTCACCCTCGTGGTGAATCAGAAATCTTGACTTGCCATTTGGTTTCAAAAGCAAGGGGTAACTGAATCTTCCTAGCATGTTTGGAAGAAAATGATTGGAATAGGAGAGTATGCTCTTCACCCTTGTGGTGAACCAGAAATCTTGACTTCCAAAAGTTGATCCACTCTTTATGTAGTTTAGAATCCTTTAGAGGGCCTGCTCTCGGACAACCTAAGAGGAACGACCCAAGTGGGGACAAGAAAATTACCCAGCTCTTCCAACCCACTATAAACTCAAAGCTATCAAAGATACAAAACCTTGGTAGACGTAGTGTTTATCTTTGCCTAGTGTGATCGCTTATGGGATTTCGACCATAGGGAGATCACTAGGCAAGAATGCTTAAGGTACTCTTGTGATCATGAGATCGGTTACTCATAAGCAAGGTGAGGTGTCCTGTAATTGGGAGCAAAAGGAACACTATGAACGGAAGCCCTATCTAAACACTCTAAGTTAGTAACTACCCTTTTTAGCCACTCAACTTCTTGATGCAAGGATCGATCCTAGTGGACTACCCGGATCACCCCAAGATTTTACACTCACCATATGTGTTCCCTTGGTTATGCTTATGGTACTTCCATGACAAAGCCAATATCTCTTTTGGGCAACTACTTGGTGTGAGGCAAAGGAGCATCAAGCGTGGGCCAAGTTGTTGAGTAATGAACCATGACTTCTAGGTAGATATTATTTGATGTGTTCTCGAATGTGCTAGACCTATGAAAATCTTTTGAACATACACATGATGATAGTTATACGGCTTTCTTTTTTAAGACCTCACATATGCTTGTATCATGCAAGGTTGCTTTGTCCATTGCTTGATTGTTTGAAGACTAATCCATGTGTCACTATCTTGCTTGGAAAGAAATTTCTTTTGAACATCAAATTTTCAATCAATTATTGTCAAACTTTGTCAACCAAGTCAAAATGTCAAGTGCAAACATTTTCTTGTGTTACTTACTAATGGGGGTTTCATCATTTGGCTACGATTTGTTATGTCTCTAGTGCTTAAACATTCTTAAAGTGGTTCTTTGGTCTTAGTGCTCTAGGTCTTTTTGTCTTCATGGTCTATGCATGCTTTCTAGTTATCCTTTTGCTAAAATGGTTGCCTTGATTTCTTGACTACACTCTTGGGTTAGAGAGTTGTTCACTTGTCACCCCACTTGCTCTATCTATTTGGCTATTTGGGCATCTTGCCTAGCTATTGACTTGAGTCATTCATGTCGTAAGTTTCTTGGACATATTTTTTGACAAGTCACTTTAATCTCTCTCTACTATCTTGGCAAGTGAACACTCTACCTCCTATAGTTTCAACATCAAGTTATCCTCTAGGCTCTTTTATGCTTGGCTTTGCATCTAAAACTATAGGATCTAAACCTTGTGCTACCAAACTTCAACAAAATCTAGATGATCATGATATCCTCCATGTCACTAAAGAGTTTCAAGATCTATATGCACAATACAAAGAACTAGAAGAGACAAATGATCTTTCTTACCTTCATCTCTCTAAGCGCATGACAGAAATGAATTCTAAACTTGAGAAAAGGTTAGAGGAGAAGATTGCATCATTACATGAATATTCCTTAAGGTCTTTACATGCATGTGAGTCACCTTCTTTGAGGTCATCCTCTTCTTCTAGGTCTACATGCTCTACTTTAAGACATCAAATGTCTTCTTCTTCTAGATCTAAAGACCTCTTTAGAGAACAAGCAAGTGATACCTCCTTTGAGCCTATGCTAAAATTTCATGATGGACCTATCTTTGACCAAGATAATGATGAAGACATGGATGCATACCATTCACATGAGAAACAACAAAAGGACTCTAGAAATAATTTTGGTAGAACTTTTGCTCCCTTGGAAGATTCTTATGATGACACTTTGCAAAAACTTCTTAGCAATAAGATCATCATGTTACATAAGTCTAGCTCATATGGAAACCCATTCTTGGATATCCATTGTGCTTATCATCAACATAATGAGCATAGTACTTCAGATTGCATTGAGCTAAAACATAAAATCCAAGATCTTATTGATAATGGAATTATTGGAACCTCTAGTGACTCATGTGCTGAAGATACTTCTCTTGAGCAAGATTATGTTGATGAACCTATGTCTAGTAGTGACTCCATTACATCTTCCACTTCTTCCAACACTCATGAATCTCCCAACACTTCAAATCTTTCCAACATGCCTCTATCAAATAAATAACCTAATGCTTTCCACATTGACTACATGTATCCTCAAGGGCTACCTCTAAAAGAAACTCAAGCTAACCTTCACTTGGCTGCAAACCTTTTCCATGCTACTAATCCTAAACATCCTCAATCTTCATGCACTACTATGCCTAATCCAAGCACTACTCCATTCACTCTTCATTCTCCCTTGTCTTTAGAAGTGGCTCCATGTCAAGAGGACTCTCAAAAAGAAAAAGCTATAAATGTCAAGAAAGATCAAGATCAATCACCCTTTCATCTCTTTCAAGATTTTTCCCCTCCATATCCTATAACTTGTCCACCCCCCAAGTATGATGAAGATACCACTTCCATTATGTCCCTTGAGTTTACTAAAAATTATGAGAAAAGTTCTCTTCATATGCTATCCAAGGCTACTTGTCAAGATCAAAGCATCCCCTCATGTTCTACTTCTCCATATCCACTTCAAAATTTTACTCAAGCTTCAAGTGCTTCTATTAAAAATGTTGCTCTTGTCAAAGCTACTCATGAGTCTATTGATGGCTTTGACCACGTTTCTCACTCTAAAGATGTTGATATCCCTTTCCAATATCCCTCTGTATCTTCTAAATCTATCCTTGGTCCATATCCATCTAAGCTAAAGCATTCAAACCTTCCATCCATATTGGGGCCTTATGTTCCTCCATCTCCTACATTCACTCCTAGCTCATTCCCTAGCTCTCCTATATTACCTCAAGATCAACAAAGACACTCATCCTTGATGAATTATCACCCATCTATCCACCTAAACTAGTCATATCAGCCTTATTCATCCACAAATCCCAAGTCCTTTGGAAGTGAGAATAAACATAAGAATCCATTGAAAAAGAAAGATCACTATGTCCCATCTAATCAACATGTGAATGCTAAGAAGGAGAATGCACAAAAGAGACCGCAAAGGTCCACTATTAAAAAAGCTAAATCAAACAAAATATGGGTTCCTAAACCCATTATTGAAGAAATGTGTTTTGAAGTATCCAAAGGAAAATCTAAAGCTATATGGACTCCCAAGTCTCTTTTAAAAGACTTGAATATTGAAAATACTTCAAAGTTGACATTCAAGCTTCCAAAGGCTTCCATTCCATCTTCTTTCAAAAATCTTTCTAAAATTATTCCAAAGCCTTCCACTCCACATTTTTCCAAATCTCTTCTACCACCTCATACATCTAAACCTCAAGCTACTTCATCCATGATTCCTCCATTGTTCCAATACCCTTCAAGGTGTGTGTCAATGTTGATCTTGTCCAATATTTTAGCTACCCACATGAAATCATCTAAAGCTTACACCTCCTTTCTATACATGAACTCTTATCCTCCATATATTCTTCCTACTACCATTTCCCTTTCATCACCCTATCAACATCTTTGAGCATACCTTTCTATGGTCCTGGCTTATCATGACTTATCTTTTCTATAGGAGCATTATCTACATTCAAAAATCTTGAGCTCTTTCTAAAAAAAAATTTAATCAACAATAAAAAAAGCAAATGAAAATAAAAAATAAAATGTGCCTTGGTGAAAACTACTTCTTGTGGCACCTTGGTAGCAAAAGTAAAGAGAAATAAATTTATCATATGGTGAAAACTACTTCTTGTGGCACCTTAGATAAGTACCATGATGAAAACCTGGCAAACACACATCATGTGTAATTCTTCCATCATCCATCTATCCCCTCTTCTCTCTTTGATCTTGACAATGTTGAGCTATCTTTGCATATTGGCTATCTTATCCACCAAATTTTTTATTGTGCTCTTCCATTCACTCATAGCCTCTATCTTGAGCTTTATTTTTATTTCTCTATCCCATCGATATCCTATCTAGTTGACCCCTTGGTCTTGATCATAATAAATGAAACATGGTTCTCATAGGTCTTTTGACATGGCTACTCTTTTGGAAAGCACGCTTTCATGCTATCTTACTCATCAGCTTCCATCGCTTATCTTATATGCTATCGCACTTGTTGGCTTCATCACTTATCCTACATGCTATCTTTTTCATTACTTCCATTGCTTATCCAAAACATGCTTCATATGACTATTTCACCTCTTTCCCTAGCTTGGGTACTCTTGAGGAGTCAGTTCTTGAGGATCACCTTCACTTGCTTCACATTCCTTTCTTATGCATTATTGCTTATCCACTAGCTTGTTTCTCCATCATGTCCTATACCTTGCTAGACATTAGGAGAAAATGATGTGATCTTGCTCAAGAACTAGTAATCTCTAAAACCTTCTAAAAAATTCAAAAAAATCATATATGATGCTGAAAAAATCCTAAAAATCAGAAAATGCCCTGAAAAAAATGATCATCTTAGTGAAAACCTAGCAATGGGCACTTTGATGTATCATCAAAAAAATTCAAAAATTCAAAAATACAAAAAAAATTGAAAAAAGTCCTGAAAAAATCTGTCAAGTGGTGAAAACCTGGAAACAGGCGCTACTTGAAACCCTTGCACCTATGTCTATCAATCTCAATCATCCACTTCGCTACACATTTCCTAGCTTGGAATTGTTTCTTGTCCTCATCTTAGGGGCATAGCTACTTAGCCTATTGAGGTATTCTTGTGCATTAGGGTTCCTTTGACAACTCACAAAATAGTGTTTCTCAACACTTCCCCCACTTTGACATCAAGTGTTTTTTAACACTTTACAGATAGTTTACCTACGGTCTTCGATGTCGCGATATTTCTCACTATCATAATCAAGTCTTGAAGAAATGGCCAAGTGACTTGCACACACGCACTTAAACACTTAAACGACTGAGCTATGCTGATCTTTATCTACTTTGTGTGCTATCTATGATGATTTCTTTGCCATGTGTTCCCTCCCTAATAGTCTTTCAAGGATGTCATTAACTAGAAGACTGGGGGCATGGGACATATTTTCTTGATTTCTACTTGTGGGTATACTTTTGTTTTTCTATAGTGTTGTAAGCATTTATGCTGGTCCTATTCAACACGTTGACTTACAAATGTATCATCCTTGACTATTTTGCAAGACCGTACTTGGGGTTTATCCTAGCGCTTATGCCTTGATACAAGTGTAATCTTGCTAAATTAAACTTAAAGAATCTAATCGTGTAGTTATCTTGACTTACATGTCTTTGATGCTTAGATTGGATTTCCACATACCTATCTGATATCGATCATATTCATATCCTCATAGTTATACTAGTGATGGTTTTATGATCTCATGATGTCCCTAATAAATGCTCAATAATGAAATTAAGAGTCTAAATGTTATGCGCTTATTGCTGGTAAACCACTTTGCATATTAGCTTACATTTTAGGTTCATTTTCTAGATTAGTCTTGCATTCTTGCATATGGGGAGAGCTCTCTCTTCATCTTTTTTGTGGACATATCAGCTAACTCCTTTCATATATTTCTTTACTTTCTTCTTGTTCATGTCTTTTCACCTTCTTAATCTTTCACTTCATCTCTTTTCTATCTTATCATCACATTATATAAAGTTTTGACCTCTTCAATAATTTCAATGTCTTAGATTCATTTTCGGGATCAAAATCAAAATTCAAGTTCATCTTGATGGTCAAAATTGTCTTTTAAAATTATACTTTCTTCTGAGCAGTTAGCTGACCTTTTGAGGCCTAATCTATAAATCATCACTGGGGCATCTTCATTTCTTCATGTCTTCATCATTTTCATACTTCATATCTACTTCAATTCACTTTTTTATGTCTAAAATCACCTTTCTACTCATTTCGACCTAATTTTTATGCTATATCCTTCAAGGTCAACTCTAGTCAAACTGGGGCATTTTATCAATTTTTTTATAGTCATTCTTGGGTTATAATCATCTATCTGTCATCTTGGACATTGCTATATTCTATTTTTCTCATGTCTAGCCAGTTTTTGCATCCCCTTACCTCGTTTCAATTTTGATCCCGAGGGGGCAGAAATACTCTATTGTTAATTGTTACAACTATCTATTTCTTAGGAGCATTTGTTTGACCTTATCACTTGCTCTCGATCTATTCGCTTTGCTAGGTGTTAGAATTCTTTTCAGATCCTAACATCATCTTCCTAGTGTTCAGTACTTTCGCTATCAAGTTGTGCATTCAGGACTTGCTATCTATTTCTGCATTTCACTCTTCGAAATCAAACATCTATATCTACCACTGCCTACTTGGCTTCAACTTTCTTTGACATAATATGTTCCCAAATCGATCATGCATTAGTCAAAGAGTGGCAAATGTAATCACCTAAAAATAGTCATCTAGACTATTAGCCCCCTTTTCAACATTTTGGCTAAATTAATATAATCATTTATCTAAACCAAATTGCTAATAATCAATTTATTTGATTATAACCTATAGTTTGACTATGCTATCCTAAGTTCATTATTTGATTAAAAGAACATGTCCCCTTTTAATTAAATAAAAGACCCCATTCTTCTAACCCACTTAAAGTGCACACATAAAGTCCTTTTTCTATTTTACAATTAAAAGAAAAGGTTTTTGAGACTTTTTGTCTTATGTGACAAGTCAACTTATATTCTATTGGTTGACTTGTGTGTGCACATGGATCACTCCTATTTTTGAATTCAACCGTTGATCATCCACCATCTTCATCTTGATCTCCACCGTCTATACATCTTTAAAAGGGAGAGATCTTTCCCCCTCAAAGGATCCATCCTCATTTGAATATTGTCATGCTGCAGGTTTTCTAACAAGTTTCTTGGGAGCTTTGTGGAGAACTTCTCATTTCTTGTCTCATTCTCTCATTCCATCATATTAGCATAACATCATATGGCATTCTTAGCATAGTTGCATGTTAGTTTAGCTTTCATTCTTGCAAATAATCTCACATAGCTTAATATTTGGTTTTGTAATACTCTCATACATGCTTAGCATAGTTGCATTTTGCATTATCATCTTAGCTTAGTTTCCATACTTGCATTTCATTCTTGAGGGATTCCTTGAAGATATTTGCACTCTTTCTCTTGTCTCAAAGAACCTCCCGTTGCATGGTTTACTAGTAAGAAGCACATTTCTAAGGCTTGGCTGAGAGCCTTCATGCTTGAATACTAGCTTCTTGCACTTCGTGGATAGGGAGCTCTAAGCCGGCATCTAAGCATTCCAACTCATGGAATTTTTTGGATAGAATGGTTTAGAGTGTGACACATTTCTAGTGTACAAATGCAACCTAAAAATAAAAATTAACATGAAGTCTAATAATGCAAGCTACATGAAAATGCAAAGGTGTACTTGCAATAGAGCAACTCTAACATAGGATTTTGTGTTCATCATTCATTAGAGAATGTTAAAGAACTTATTTTCATCATTGGGCCATTATTAAAGGACATTGAAAAATCAAACAATCATCACTAGTCACAAGTGCAACTATGAAGATATGAATGTGATTTATATCATATTAGAATGTAGAAATATTCTAACATAAGCATCAAAGACATAAAGGTCAAGATGAATTTTATGTTAGCTTATCCAATTTAATGTAGAAAAACCACACTCACATCAAGGCATAATATTGGGATGACCATAAGAATGGTTGTGAAAAAACAATCAAGGATGATACCTCAAATCTCCTAAGTGTTTCAAGGGAACAACAAGAGACACTCTAGAGTTTTAAGACCACACCCACAAGAAGAAAGAAAAGAAAAATATGCCCCATGCTCTAAGTCCTCTATTCCATGACATCCTTGATAAATCATTAGGGAAGGAACACTCAACAAATAGATCATCATAGACAACACAAAAAATAAAAATAAGCCAACAAGCCTCAGGTAGTTTTTAGTTTAAGTGAGTGTGTATAAGTCATATGAATTAGGATGTCAAATCTATTAGTGAGAAGCATCACGATATCCTAGATTGTAGAAAAGGTATCCAATAAGTGTTGAGAAACACTGGATGTCAAGGGGAAGTGTTGAAAAACACTATTCACAAGAGTTGCCAAAGAAATGCCAATGTAATAAAAAGACCCTAGATAAAGCAAAAGACCACCTATGCCCCCAAGACCTATACTAGGATTAACTCCAAAACTAGGAATGCCAAAAGGACATATGAAGTGAAATGGATTAAGATTAAAGTACAAAGTGCTATGGTGATAGAAATAAGTACAAGGGTTTCAAGTAGCACTTTTTAGGTTTTTACCACTTGGAAAAAAAAATTTGATTAATCTTTTAGGAATTTTTTTAATTTTTTTGTAATTTTGAGATATTTGATTTTTTTTTGGTGATACATCAAAGCTCCTATTGCTAGGGTTATCACTGAGATAAGCATTCTTTTAGGACATTTTATGCTTTTTAGGATTTTTTTCAGCATCATATATGAATTTATTTATTTATTTTTAGAATGACTTAGAGATTACTCACTCTCAAGAAAGATCACATAATTTTGTTTCATTGTTAAGGAAGGTGTAAGTTATGATGTAGTAGTGAGCTAGATATGATGAATAAGAAACGAATAATTTAAAAAGCAAGTGAAAGGTGATCTTCAAGGATAGACTCCTCAAGAGTACCCAAGCTAGGGAAAGATAACCATATAAAGCATGTGTTGGATAAGAAAAGAAAGCCAACAAAGGAGATAGCATGTGGGATAAGTAGTTGAAGCAAATAATCAAGATAGTGTGAAGGAATGTAGTCCAAAAGAGTAGGCATGTCAAAATGCCTAAAAACCATGTTTTTCATTGTGTGATCAAGACGAAGGGGTCAAATGGATAGGATAATGATAGGATAGAGCAATAAGAAGGAAGCTACATATGAAGGCTATGAGTGAACAAGAAAGCATAAGAGGCAAGCTAGCAAATAAGATAGCTAATACACAATGTTAGCTCAACATTGTCAAGATTAAAGAGGAAGGAAGGGAATGGATGGATTATGGAAGAACTACACATGATGCATGTTTACTAGGTTTTCATCATGGTACTTATCCAAGGTTTCATAAGAAGTAGTTTTCACCATAGGAGGAATTTATTTCTCTTTAGTCTTGCTACCAAGATGCCACAAGAAGTAGATATATATATATATATATATATATTTATTTATTTATTTATTTATTTATTTATTTATTTATTTATTTTAGAAAGAGGTCAAGTTGTTTAAATTTGGATAGTGCTCCTACAGGAAAGATGAGTCATGATAAGCCAAGACCATAGAAAGGAATGCTCAAAGATGCTAGTAGGGTGATGGAAAGGAGATGGTAGATAATGTATATGGAGGACAAGGTTTTATGCTTTGAAAAGATAGAAGGAATATAGATAGTAGGTAAGTATAGGCTTGAAAAGATTGTATAAGGGTAGGTGAGAAAGTAGGCTAGATCAACATTGACACACAACTTGGAGGGTTTCAAAATGATGGAGTAATCATGGAGGAAATAGATTAAGGTTTAGATGTATGAGGAAGTAAGAGAATTTTGGAAGGAGATGGAGTGGAATTCTTTGGAATCTTGTTAGGAAGATTTAGATGGAGTGGAAGCCTTTGGAAGCTTGAATGTCAACTTTGAAGTATTTTCAATATTCAAGTCTTTCAAAAGAGACTTGGGATCCATATAGCTTTAGATTTTTCTTTTCCTTTGGATGCTTTAGAATGCCTTTCTTCAATGATGGATTTAGGAACCCATGTTTTCTTTGATTTATCTCTTTGGATAGTAGATCTTTGTGGTCTCTTGAATAATTGTTCTTTATTTTCATTAACATGTGGATTAGATGGGACATAGTGATATTCATTTTTCAATGAATTCTTATGTTTGTTCTTAATTGATCATCCAAATTGCTTCCAAGAGACTTGGGATTTGTGGATGGAGAAGGATTATGTGACTATTCATATGGATAGATGAATGAGAATTTATCAAGGATGAGTGTCTTTGTTGATCTTGAGGTATGATAGGAGAGTTAGGAGATGAGATAGTAGTGAAAGTAGGAGATGGAGGAACATAAGGTCACAATATAGATGGAAGGTTTGAAGACTTTATATTTGACGGATAAGGACCAAGGATAGATTTAGGATATATGAAGGGATAGTGAATAGGGATATTAGCATCTTTAGAGTGAGCAATGAGACCAAGGCCATCAATAGACTCATGAGTATCTTTAATAGGAGTAACACCTTTGATAGGAGTATTTGGAGCTTGAGCATAGTTTTGAAGTGAATATGGAGAAGTAGAACAAGAAGGGATTCTTTGATCTTGACAAGTTTATTTGGATAAATAGGCATAGAACTTTGTTCATGATTTTTAGTAAGCTTGAGGGAAATAGTGGAAGTAGTGTCTTCATCATACTTGTGAGGTGGATAAGACATAGGATATGGAGGGATGACATCTTGAAGGAGATTAAGGGGTGATTGATCTTGATCTTTCTTGATATTTTTATTTTTATCTTTATGAGAGTCCTCTTGACATGGAGCCACTTCTAGGAAAAGGGAGTATATGATGTTTTCATGATAGGATCTTGAAGGGGTAATGAAGGACTAGCTAAAGTGGGCATAGTAGACATAGCATTGCATGAAGGTTGAGGATCTTTAGTCTTAGAAGCATTAAAAGGGTTTTCAGCCAAGTGTAGTTTAGCTTGAGTTTTTTTTAGAGGTAGCCCTTGAGGATAACTATAGGGAACTACATGAAAAGAATTAGGACCTTTGTTTGATGGAATAAATTTAGATAGATTTGAAGTTTTGGGAGATGCATAAGTATTGGAAGAAATGGAGGTATCAAGGAAACATCACTAGACATAGGTACATCAACATGATCTTGTTCAAGAGAACCATCTTCATTACATAAGTCTTTAGGAATTTCAACATCAATGATTTCATCATCAATAAGATCTTGAATTATACATTTAAATGAAATGCAATCTTCAGTTTTATGACCTTTGTTTCTATGGTAGCCGCAATAGTGATCATCTCTACACCATGAAGGTTTTACCTTAGGTTCATAAGGTGTAGAAAATTTGTATGGTAAAGTAATGTTCTTGTTTGTAACTAAAGTCTCAAGCACCATCTCATACAAAAATCCCAAAGGAGTAAAATTCTCTTAAAAGAATGTCTAGGACCATTTTTTTCATTCTCATCTCGATCAAAGATAGGCTGAGTAGAATATGTAGACCTTAAAGAAGAAAATTCACATTTATGTAAAGGTCTTAAGGAAGATTCATGTAATGATACAATATTTTTCTCTAGCACTTTCTTCATTTCTATCATGTGTCTAGGGAGACTAGCAAATAAGTCTTAATACTTTTTAATAACAAAGGAGAACTCGTGATCATCTACCATGTGTCTAGGGAGACTAGTAGGTAAGTCTAGATACTTTTTAATGATAGAGGAAAGCTCATGATCATCTAGACTTGACTGAGTTTTGGTAGCATTGAGTTTGAAACCTACAGTGGTTTTGAAAGCATATAAAAGGAAAGAATCCTTAAGGATCAATTTGATGGATGTGTCCCCTTTTGTTCAAAGTGGGGAAGGTTCTAAACATTCAAGCACATCAAACACACCAACAACCTATTCAAGTTTCTATAAGGATGCACAAGCTGAATTAGGGATGTCCTTGATATATATACACAACGTACATAAGGCCCAAATCCATAGATGAAAGAGAATATTGCCAAATAATCAAGAGGAAATGGTAATCTAATCTCCACCTTCACTTCCCAAAGGTATAAAGTTCTTTGGGGCTTAGCCAAGATTGAAAATATTGCTACTTCCAAGAGACCTATCTTTAGATTCAAGCCACGCTATTTATACTTTGCTAGAACATAGAAATTGAGGTTATCCCCTAGACTGATCACTTCTCTAGGAAGCCCCCAAAAAAAAAAAATCAAGATCCCTTATTTAGGTTTCCCTCAAACTCCTTAACAAGAATGCAAGAAGAGAACATCAATAAGAAAACCTTGGGGATTAAAAGACAAAAAGGGGTTTTTTATTTTAAGCTCAAATCCAAATGTGAATGATTCATTTTAAGCCCTTTTTTCAATGTTGGAAAGACACACCAAACAACTTGAAAAAAGAAATAAACCTATTTTACAATGAAAAAGATCACAATTATCACTTTTTATAATTCAAATGAGAAGGTTTGGAATGTGTGTACCTTGATTTCATGCTTTCCAATTTTTTTTTCCATATTTTTCTCTTTAGACCTCCAATTTACTTTTAAAAACTTCAATAAAGTGCATGAAATCATAAAGAAATAGGAAAATTCACATGAAAACATATTTAACTATTTGATTCCATAAAAAATGACAACTCATCATGCATTGAAGTCTATGCAAATAAAGTGGAAGTTTAATTTTATTATAAAGATCCAGGCAATTATATACTAAGTAAAAATTTGAATCAAAGTGTACAGATACTTAATGTCTAATGTATAATTGAAAAGACATCAAATATTAAAAGTGACATGATCAATAGAAACAGATAATTATATCACCAACGATAGAGAGAGGAGAGAGAGAACTAATTTGATTTCAGAGTTTGTCTAGCTGAATAGACTACGTATTCGAGTCTCGCTCAACTAAGTGATCGATGTATAATTAATGCTCTGAAATTTGATTTACAACATGATATAGTCCATCCACAAAGTCATTACACATATCCTAACTTGAATCGTCTTGTATGAAAGCTCGCAAGGTGCAAGACTGGTTACTGAAGAGCAGGGAAGACTTTTCCTAAAAAGGTTCGACTACAGACACAAAACATCAACATCATGGAATGGCTTTCAAAAAATCTTCTCTTCTCGAATACTCTCTAATGGAATGCCCTCTGAAAATCTCCTTTAGAATTGTTCGAGATGCTCTAAAATCCTCTCCTCTAGAATGGCCTCTCCAAAATGGCTCTAAGAAAAACTCCCCCTCCCTTTTATAAATAATTTTTTTCCTAAAATACGCCATAACCAAAAAATATAAAAATAGAGCATTTTAATTAATCCCCTTCAAAAATACTCCTTAGTCATTTTAGGGGATTTGGCCTTATCTAATTTGTGGTTAAAAATAATAAACCACCTAACAAAATAACTATTTTTTTTTAAAAGGGGGGCAAGTTTGTTATGGGTTAAATATAACACACGCCATATATATTTAAAAAATCGCAAATAGTGCACTGATGGTTATGTATTTTAGTAGGCCACTGGTCAAGGGTTCCAAACTCGCCAGTGGCCTTTTAACCACCAATTTTTGGCTGAAAATGCTTAAATATAACTTGCACCGAATACATTTTGAAGTTAATCAGTAGCCTAATAGCCACGGATTGAAGTTTAGAGCCTGAGAGTTGTAGGTTCAACCCCACTGGCCACCAAATGCATGTGTCTTTTTTGTAGATATAAATATATGCTCCTCCTTTCACCACATAGACTGCCAAGTGGCCTTGATGCAACATGTGTCACCTTCTCTGATGCTGACACGTGTCACAACTACCTTTTTATCATTACCACGTCACTTGTTGACACATCACCATGACATGTGTCATCATTTTAGGCTACCACATCACCATGTTGATGTCATCATACAAACATGCCAATCACTAGTCACCCCTTTTCCTGAGCATCTTTGAATGATCATAACTCCTACATACGAACTTCATTTTCAGTAAAATGAACAAAATTGGAATCATGGCAATGAGACCTTTGACTTGATGCCATTTTCAACTGATTTGGAGATGGTCAAGATTTCATGCCTATTTTTGGTCAACCCCTGATATGCCTATTTGACCATGACTTTGACTAGGCATAACTTTTACGTCTAGTCTCTAATTTTGACGAAATGAACATTTCTAAAAACCTCTTGACAAGATCTTCGAATTGGTGCCAACCTCAACCAATTTTGAAGAGTTCCAAAATTTTCCTTTCTATTGGCCTCTAATCTAAGGTTTGACCCAACTTTGACTGGCCATAACTTGAGCATACGGACTCCTTTTTCACCCATTTGAGTTGTGTCAAATTTAGAATTTTGATAACTTCAACATGGTGCTAATTATGGGCAATCGAGAGATACTTCAATTTTTGATAAAAATATCCTCCAGATCAAAATTAATCATGATTTTTAACCTAGTCAACAAGATTGGACCTATATGCCATGAATTTTGACCCAAAACCCTAAATGCATAAAAGAGACCCCTATTAAAAAATAGAGAACTTTCCAAAAATGTTATAATTTTAGAAAAATGTTTTTATTTGTACCCTAGGGACCCATTTTGTTAAAAAAAAACTAGTTTGTGTAAATCGAGTGTTTGAGCCCTCATATGAGCTCTAAACTCAAAACACAAAGAAATAGCCCTATGTAGAATTTAGAGACCTTTCCAAAACTATAGAATTTTATGAAAAATACACTAATTTACACCCAAAATTAATTTTTCGTTAAAAACAAAGAAAAATTTATATCTCAAAAAAAATTAAGATTTTAACTAAAGATTCTCTGATATGTCGCCAACCTACAAAAAAAAATTAGACCAAACCACCAAGCTATTTGAGAGATATGATGAGATCTTTAAGATCTAGGGATTTTTGTCTCCAAACAAATCTGCACAAGGAGGTTAGCTCCAAAAATAGACAAAATTAGTAAGTAAAGGTGGGTTACCCCATGGTCGGTGCAAAAAATGTGTGCGTTAAAGTGTTGACACACTTCTATGAATCATTACATCCAAGATTTCTATGAAAGCACTCCTAGAGGAGGTTATAGTAGAGGAAGAGCTAATCAAGGAGGTTCTAATAGAGGTAAAGGATTAGGAAGAAATAACTCATACTTTTCTAGTATGAAGTGTTACAACTACAGTCAACTAGGCCACCCAGCATATAGATGCCTTGAAAAGCCCTCTTCTTCAAATTGTGACAAGAGAGTGGCACATGCTCAAGAGGATAACTCTAGCTACAAGGAGAATGAAGTGGATCACATACAGTCTAAAAAATGTGGGAACCTTATATTTAGGAGGATACTAATCAAACAACCTTCTCTTGATGAACCTAAGCACAGAAGGGCTTTGTTTAAGATCAAATGCAAGATCCTTGGAAAATTTTATAAGGTGGTGGTGGATTCAAGTTATACTGATAATATAATATCAGAGGGGGCACTTAAAAATCTTAAACTAACTAAGGTACCACATGTGAACCCATACAAGGTGACTTGGCTCAACAAAGAGTAGAGTATACTTGTTAATGAATAGACCTAGGTGGATTTCTCTATAGTAGGGTACAAGGACAAATTATTGTGTGATATCTTTCCTATGGATGCTTTCCATCTACTATTAGATAGACCCTAGAAGTATGATAGAGAGGTAGTATATGATGGGAAGGAAAACTCCATATCATTCAAGAAAGGAGGCAAAACTTTTAAAATCCAATTTTTGTTAGAGGGAGAAGAACCACAGTCTAAGGTGCCTAGTGTGTAATTATGCAATGGGAAAGAATTTTTTAAGGATCTTAAAGATGAAGAGAGCTAAGGCTATGTAGTGGTATTGAAGTCCAAGGGAGAAGACAAGACAATCAAGGACCCTTTGCTTGCAGAGGTTCAAGTATTGCTTGAAAAATACAAAGACATTGTGAGTCATGGCACTCTTACTACCCTACTTCCTAGAAGAATCATAAGCCATCAAATAGAATGTTTTCCTTCTGCATCCTTACCAAACAAAGTAGGATACAATTTCACTCCAGACCAAAATTTAGAAGTGGCAAGACAAGTGAAAGAACTGATGGACTAAGGTTTGACCTAGAAGAGCATAAGCCTATATGCAAACCCTATTATACTAGCATCTACAAAAGGAGGGGAATGGAGAGTATGTACGGACTCAAGGGCCATAAATAGGATCACAATTAGGTATAGGTTTCCCATACCTAGGATTGAGGAGCAATGTACTTCACAAAGTTGGACTTGAATAGTGGATATCAACAAATCATGATTAAGGAGGGAGATGAGTGGAAAACAACATTTAAGATAACAAATGGGCTTTATGAATGGCTTGTGATGTCATTTGGTCTCTCTAATGCTACTGGAACATTCATGAGGCTCATGAATGAAGTGCTTAAAGACTTTGCTAGAAGGTTTGTGGTTGTAGTATTGCAAAGACTTCATTGCAAGGCAAAGGAGGAGCACATCAAGCATGTGGAAGTAATATTGCAAATACTTCATGAGGAGAAGCTTGTTATAAACCTTGAGAAGTGTGATTTATTCAAGCAAGATCTTGTGTACTTGGCTTTGTCGTGTCTAAGGGATCCTTGAAGATGGATCAAGAGAAGGTTTTTGCTATCCTCAACTAGCCACCACCTACTACATCTACTAAGGTAAGAATTTTTCATGGTCTAGCTCAATTCTATAGGAAACTCATTAGGAATTTTAGTGGCATATGTGCACCTTTTATAGATACCATAAAGGGTGGGTCAAGTCTAAGTTCAAGTGGACTTTAGAAGTAGAGAAGTATTTTGAAATATTAAAGAAGCAAGTAGCTACCCAACCTATTTTGTAATTGTCTTGTTTTGAGAAGCTTTTCACCATAAAGTGTGATACAAGTGGCCTAGTAGTAGGAGGAGTGTTGACTCAAGAAGGTAGGCTAGTAGCCTTCTTTAGTGAAAAGCTAAATGAAGCCAAAAAGAAATATTCTTCCTATGACCTAGAACTCTATGCCCTAGTTTAGTCCCTTAGGAAGTGGAGGCATTACTTATTGCCAAGGAATTTGTATTATTCATTGACAATAAAGCTCTTAGCTATATCAACACTCAAGAAAATTTGAGTAATAGGCACTTGAAGTGCATGGAGTACTTGGAAGCTTTCACCTTCACAATCAAGCATAAGAAAGGGCAAATGAACAAGGTGGCAGATGCATTGAGTAGGAGATTTTTAATATTTCAAGAGGTTCAGTTGCATAGCATTGGGATAGAGAGCTTCAAGAGTCTCTAATGAATATTTTGTAGAGGTGTATAAGGCATCTTCAGATTTTGAGAACCATTTTCACAGTAAGTTCTGTGAATTTATCTTACAGAATGGATTTCTATTAAAGGGAAACTAGTTGTGTGTACCAAGAGGTTAAATAAGGGAGAGCCTAATATAGGAGAAGCACAATGGAAGTCTAGTGAGACACTTTGGTGTGAGAAAAACCATAGAACTTGTTCAAAGGTTCTATTACTGGCCCAAACTAGTAAGAGATGTGGCTAAGTATGTTGAGATATGCATGGTATGTATGAAAGCTAAGGGTGGAATGAGTAATGTAGGTCTTTATCAGCCCCTACCAGTCCCAAATAGGCCATGGGAGTGTGTGAGCATGGACATCATAGTAGGTCTACCCAAGAAAAAATAGGGTTATGATAGTGTCTATGTAGTTGTTCATAGGTTCAGCAATATGGGGCACTTCATTCCATGTAAGACTACTAATGATGCAAGCCACATTGCACATTTGTTCTTCAAAGATGTTGCAAGGATTCATGGACTTCCATTGAACATAGTTTTAGATAGGGATGCAAAACTCATGATGATTCACTTTTGGAAGACTTTGTGGAGTAGACTTGGTACCAATCTTTCTTTTGGATCAGCCTACCATCCCCAAATAGATGAATAGACTGAGGTGGTTAACAAGGTGCTAGGTAATCTCTTAAGGTGCTTGACTAAGAAGTATGGGAAAACATGGGATGTAATCATTCCCCATGTATGCTTACAATAACAGTAGGAATAGGACCACAGGAAAAATTCCCTTTGAAATTGTGTATGGAATGCATCCAAGGGGTGTGTGAGAGTTGAGGGATCTTGGAGGAGTGGAGCATAGAAGTGGGCATGCTAAAGATGTTTCCCAAACCATGAAAGAAATCCAAGAGCAAGTCAACAAGACTATATAGGATAGTACACAAAATGTCATGCCTAGAGTTTACGAGGCAAAACACAACTACAATTTTTATTTTATTTTTTGAAAGACAACTTAAGCAATCACATATTGACATATGCAAGTTGCAAATAGGACTATTGGTAATTAAAATACCATGCTATAACAATTCCATATCTTTAAGTAATTGTAAAGTTCACCAAATGAAGAACATAATAATCCTTACACCTTGGTGGAAGAGTTGGAGAGAGGTCAACATTCTAACTATGGTAATTAGCTACTAAGCTAGGGTAGATGTTATTAATGATTGAGCTAGATTCTAAAACTTGGTATAATACTATTTACTAGAATTAAAAGCAATCTCCCTTTAGTTTCATTATCCCATTTGAATGTGGCACCTTGACATTAGAATAGAATGGTGAATATCCTCCTTATTTCTAAAATGTACATTTCCTAATCAAGAATAATACCTCATTTTATTCAAAATTACATCTTGACATTTAAATCTTACAACAAGGGTACTCATATCCATGATTGGTATCATATTTACTAGAGCACATTAAGTCAATGTGGAATTGATGTATTTAACTATCCTAGATACTATGGATGCACCCAAGTAATTCCTTGATTACGTATCTATCCAACATGTTTAAGTGGGCAGTCCTTGTTAGGTAATAGCTCAGATGTGATGTTCCATACAATAACCAAGTAATTCTATTTGAACAAGGCCAATGATATAATGGAAGGTCATTTTGTCAACCCAAACTTACTAATACTTGCATCTAAAGGCTTTCAAACTATATATATGATATATTTACTAGATAGTGAATCAAGGTAGGGCATGTCTGACAATGCTTATTTAGCTATGCAAAATAATGAAAAACAAATAACTTACTATTAGTTTCCATGTCCTACACATATAGGGACTTTACACCTAGCATCCCTAATACATTTCATTCATTTTGACTATATGTTCATATATGATTACAACTAATTTAATAAATTATATATTACTAAGTTAGTATGTATTTAATATCACACCATATGCAAGATTATCTTTACATGTATAAATCACCCACAATATAAATACGGTATGATTGAAATAGTCCTATCCAAATTTCCCTCTTATCCTATGTATTACTAATTACACTTCCAATAGCAATCATTCATTTCACAAGTCTATGCATGGTGAATTATACTATATAACCCACTTGACTATTAAATAATCCTATACTAAAGATTATATCATGTACTTATGTTATATATTATTATATACATCCTAAATTAAATGACATTACCCTATACCCAAATATCAATAAATTAATTAAGCTCCAAATAATCTTTAACATAATATAACAAGTAAATACTAAATATCACCTATGCCATCCCAAACTATAAACAACTTTGCACATTTGTTTGTACTAATTACTATCTAACGTCTACTATCTATCTATATTACTAACCTATTCTATTTTACTAACTAACTAACATTATTAACATTTGGATTACCAACTCATACTCATTTTACCATCCAAATATTCTAACCCTTATACCATCCCAAACATTCCTCAAACTCCCAACTCGTAACTCCCAACTACCCTTCCCATCTCCCACCTAACTGACTCATGTGGACCCTTGGGTCCCCAAATGCTACAACCCATGCATTATTCCTTCGTAAAACCAAATCACATGTGAATTGTCCTTGGGAGAAGAGATGAGGGGAGGGGTGAGAATCATGTGATTACTCTCCCTACAAACAAATTCACATGTCCAAGGTGAAAGGTGACTATTCTTGTGCCCTGCGCCATTTGCAGATGATTGGATGGGGTTAAGTGCATAGGTTTTTTTCCCTCTTTTTATAAGTGTCCACTTGGGAAGGAATTGTTAGAAGTGGTTTATTATATGGATAGTCTCCTTTTTTATTCATTTAGAAGAGGTATCATATCAATTGCATGGGTCACATGACATTTCTTGGGGAAAGACTTTAGGGTTAATGTTGGTATTTTATTTCATTTTCTTAAATGTTTGTTGTTTATTATTATTATTTTTTAGATTATAAATAAGAGATCCTAGGGAATATTTCTTATGAATATTTTATTGGTCTATAATAGACAAGGGATTATTTTCTCCATCCCCATACAAAATCCATAGAGCTAAAATGTATATTATAAGTTCTCCACTTACCTTGTAAATTTTTGCAATGATGTCCTCTTGGTTATATTTTCCTTACTAATACATTGTGACTCAAAATTTAGTTGTAGCTTTGAATTTTAACACTAACATACTATTTAATGCATCAAGTTGAATATACATTTGGATTCTTTTGGAAATATGGAAATGTAAGGAAATCATGCCATACTACTCAATCAATCTAAATCTATTTGAAATCTACTAATTCCAATCCTTTCTTCTACAAGAAAACTTTAAATGGTATTGCTCATTAAATTAATTACACTATGGAAATTTCTTTTCATGATCAAAATAATTGAAATACAATCTCCTCATATCATTTCATGACTTGAACATGGATACAATTCAACATATACTGGATGATTTCCAATAAACATTAAATACAATAGATCCTCTATTTGAGACGGTTTCTTTCTACATTCTATCTATATCACCTATGATATTAACTGTGTATTGATTACTTATAATTGCACATCACTAAACCATGAGACAATTACATCTCTACAAATTCCTATATTTCCAACATGTAATCATACATTGTCAACCATGGTATGAGTAAAATTTTCTCATCACATTTCATAAATTAAATGGCCATACTCCAAACATACTCCTATTGAATAGCTACCTAAAATGATTCCATGAAACATTTCCAACTATATTTACAATAATGTTTTCAACTTGAAACCTCATTACATCCAAATGCATACCAATGAAAAATAATGACACAATTACATATGATTCTTTCACAATTCCTTTACTGCTACCATGCAATCATGTATTACAATGACATGAACAAGATGACGAGTTCTCCATTACAAGTACAATGCACAATGACAAGTTTTCCCCTTCAAACATCATCTTCAAATTGATCATTCCAAGCTTTTCCTTTGCTTCCTTGAGCACAAAATCTGCAAATACATCACAAAGAAAACAAAAAGAACCATGAATACACGGTTTCATATCCAATCTTTCATATGTATATACATCACATTACAACACTTGAAAAATATCATTCCAAGGATATTTCACAATGGTTCACCAATGGAACCATGAACATAGGGTGAAGGTGTGCTTCTCAATGAGAAGATTTTCCATCTCAAACAATATCTACAATAAAAAATTTCCATGCCCTTTTTGGGCCTTCTTGGAGCCCATATTCCATAAACTTCCTCTCTCCATCATACTTCCCTTATCACCCCCTAAACCAAGATATGAATGATTATGGCATACAATGGAGCCCATACTCCATGGTTGTCAACTACATTGTCAAGCCAACTAACCCCTTCACCCAAGACTTCTATTCCCTTCTTAAAGGGTGAGTGAAGTCTTCACACCCATACACAACACTCATATCTAAAGACAAGGAAAAACAAGAAGCAAGAGACAATGCAACCAATATTCATGCACATCACAACACAACACAATGCAAACTACATACAACATGAAATCACACTCCTCCATGCTCATGAATCCAACACCATTATATTGTAATGTCCCCACCATTAGGGTTACATTAGAATACATAGCAACTATAAAAGATCAATATGATCACAATAAATCTAATTAAGTAGCTTATATCCTTAATAACTAATTAACATTTACAACAAATGTTCTCCACTAGAATAACTTGGATTGTGTATGAAATTCCTCTAGAATGTCCTTCACCAAGAACTTGGATCATTCTCCACCAAGTTATACTTGGATCATTTTATGACATTCATAATGAATGTCCTTCACCAAGTTTACACTTGGATCATTCTATGACATTCGCAAGGAATGCCCTCCACCAAGTTTTATACTTGGATCATGTTTATGACATTCGTAAAGAATGCCCTCCACCAAGTTTATACTTGGATCATGTTTATGGCATTTGTATTTATAATGTCCTCCACCAAATTAATACTTAGATCAATTCATGTCTTTTTATTTTAATCTTTTCTCCAATATATGATTCATATTGAAAATAATTTATTATTTGAATTAGTACTTGATTCTATTATTATTATTATATTACATTATATATATATAACTAAAACTAATGTTAGTATTCACATATTATTATATAAGGAAAGATTCTTTATACTACTCATACCTTAGTAATTAATATTGGACTTGCTAACTCTAGCCACTTCACAAAATATTCCTTCACCACATATGATGTATGTACTTAATGCAATGTGCATCTTCTTGTCACTTCTTGACATGCAGTCTCCCGTGCTTCTCTAATCAACGATGAAGGGAGTGGTGGGGTGTTTGGGTGTATTCCTTCTATAACCGCTACTTCCAAATCAATCTTCTCATTTTGTTCAACGGCATCCTCTGTATGTCTTGCACTCTGTACAACTTGGAATTGACTTTATCTCCCATCTTGTTTTGTCTACTTGTTCTATGAGGAGGAATTATCATTATCCATAAATACATGTAGGTGATGGTTATGTTCCCCTTGTTTCTTATTCATCTTATGTTTATGGATGGTGCACTTGTCTTGGGCGAGATACAATTGTATGTACGATCCTCCTATCTTTTTTGATTAATATGCCTTTGTCCTCTGATCACCTATGATTGGTTGGTGTGTATTGTGAGTATAGTATATCTTTCGTCTATTTAGATTGTATAAGGCCCAAACTTAGTCTTATTTCCCGAGCCTCCTCTTCCTTCCTACACTCTATCTAATTTTTCATTCTCCATAGCCCCTTTATTTATTAATTTGTCCCTTATCAATATGTCCATTCTATGGTCATGGGTCGTGACTTCTTGACCTGTGACTCATTAGTAAGCATGTTATTATTTATACAATATGATAATTATATTTTCCCATATTATTTCAAATGTGGATTTTCATCAAAGGTAATCTAATATTATTATTATAACTATTTATATTATTAAGTATTAATAATAATTCAATAAGATTGACTATAAATGGTTAAAAACAAGATTTGTATGTACATTATCCATGTGTTACATATGACAATCATTTATTAGTAAATATTACTATATTATGATTAGCATATCCATACTATCGTAAATATGATTCATTTATCTAATATTATCATTTACTAATATTTCCTATTTTATATATTAATTCAATATCATATTTATATTATTATGTTAATACAAATGACCGACATTATCATGATGGACAATGACAAAATGAATACATGTGTTTATATTAAAAATAATATTCATATTTCCATTAGTTATATGGCATTATGGGGTTATGACATATACCAATTCCAACAAGAGTAACTACATGGGAAAGAAGCACCAAACTTGAATCCTCTGCAAAATGGTAATGAAAGGTTGTAGTAGAGCTACCTCCAAGCTTCCAAACCCTAAGTGTAGTGCCTGCCCCTAGGTCATGATTTTTGTTATCATTGTTGAACTCTTTTAGGGCTAGTTTTATGTTGATGGTTAGCAGCATTGTTTTGAGACTATCAGATATTGTGCTATGGATTCAGTTGATATGTGATGAGATCACTTAGACTTTACATTTCATGTATGCATAATGATTATTACATTGCTTTCAGTTATTGATGATGATTAGATTGGATGGTTTATTATCACATGTTCTTTCTTATGGATACTTACCCCATACTTGCATGTGTATGGTGTGTGTGTTTGTTCTTGGATGGAGTTTCTGATGTGGTTAAGGAAGGGAGTCGTAGTCACCTGCTAGTCGGGATCTACACAATGCACCACTTCATGCCATTTTCTGTTTAATTTAGTATATATTGTGCTTGTACATGCATGGTTTTTATGCAGGTTGTAGGTACCGGGTATTAGCTTTCCTGAATTGCCAGGATGAGCGTACCCTATCGCATTATCTCAATGGTAAGAGAGGGGAGATAAATTCTCAAGTCCAAATCCCAACCCTTTAAGCCATTTGTCCTAATTGAAAATTAGGATAAGTATCTGAGTTGAGTACCCTCCGAATACGTTGGATGACATAATTCATGATATTAACCCTTGGTTTGATTTTGTATGTATTTTGGCTATGATGGGTTTTCGTATTTTACCTTGTGAGTCTTTGGTGTATTTTCTATTAACTAAGCCTAATCAAAAGATTTAATTAATGGTTTAATTTAATGAAAAATTAATATGGTATTTTAATATTTATTTTATTTAATTAACTAGGAAATTAATTAAATAAAATAATTAAATTTGAAGATAAAAGTTATAATTTTAAAGTTGGAATGTGACAATATTTATTTAAATTAATAAATATTTTAGCAATTAAGTTTCAAAAATAAATGTAAAAGTGGAAAAGATATTAAAATTATTAAAAGATTCTAGATTTCATGTGATTAAAATATAAATATATTAAGATAAAAACAAGTGGAATTATTAAAGTTAGTGAATGAGATTTAATAAATAAATTAATTAAATTGGAAAGAGTAAAGTAAATATTATATTAATTATTGTGCATTATTTTAATGTTTTCTCACATAGGAGTTTGCAAATTCTCGAGAGTTGTCATTTAGACAACACAGGAGTTTGCACTCTAAGTATGCACAAGTTGTCTGCACTTAGGAGCTAGCATATTATTTGAGCATATGATGTCTACAACCTTATGACTCATCTAGAAGGTTGGAGAAGATTCATGCTTAGTTGTCATGCTTATCTTCTAGTTCTTTCTAGACACATTCTAGATGCATCTTAGAGGCCTTTAAATAGAGGCTCTCCTAGTGTGTTTGGACAAGCTTCAAATTTTACATGCATTTGAGAAGCTCATATGCTTCTACATACTCATATGTTTCTACATGCTCATATGCTTCTACAAGCACTTCTAGTCACTTGTGGGATTCGGTTGGTTTGGATCTTGGAGGAATTACGAATGTTGGAGAAGGAAGGGATTTTTCTATGGACTTCTGAGGCATGGCAAATTAGCATCAGTGTCCAGGTGCACTTGTGATTTTTGCATATTCTATTTTTACTCTTTCTCTTCTTGTCTTCTTTGTGACTGTTATATGTGTCTGAATATTCTCTGTGAATGAATCTTTAATCTTGAAATTGGAATCTAGATATGTATGTTAATTTTAATTGGTTGAGAAGAAAACAATAGAAACCATAGTTTTCAATTTAAGAAGGAAATTAGTTTTAAATCCGGTTTGGGTTCAAATTAGAATTGAATTGAGAAATAGATTTAAAAATGGTTTCAAAATTTATAGTTAAACCTATTAGATGGATTAATGGGTATGTTTAGAATACAATTATTTTAAAAGAAAAAATTCTTAATTTAATGAATTAGAAAGCCCTTTTTATTTAAAAGCTATATATGTGTTCTCTTTTTATTTGCACATATATATATATATATACACACACACACACACACATACATACATACATATATACAGACATACATACATATATATGTTTTTAAATTGTAATAATGACTGACAGCAACTGCATGTATATGTATATATACATATATATATAAATATATATACATATATATATAAATACATATATACATATATGTATAAAATCATAGTGGAAGAAATCTATAAATCCAAATCGCGCGTTTAATAAACGTTTATTGAAAATGTTTTAAATAAAATAAATTTTAAATCAATTTTGGGGGGGACGGACCTGCGCCCTGTACCCTTTGGGTGTAGAGTACCTGCGTTGCAGGTACTATGATGACAGGCGGTACTCTATATCGCTGTCGCTGCAGGTCCTGCGACCGCTTCAGTGGTAATAATAAAAAGTGTTTGCATTTGTTACGTGTTTTATAAAATGTTTATGATATATGTTATTTCAATTTTTTAATATATGTTTGTTTTTATTAATATGTATATATTGTTAAATATTAATTCATTTTTGTTTAAATATATACATGTTATATGTTATTAATATGATATGTTTTAATTATTAATTGATATTTTATTATTTAAAAATTTTTAATAACACTATTAAGATTGATACTATTATTGTTAAGTTTTGTGATATGACATTGATAATAGTTATTATTCAATGAAAATATATTGTTAATATGTTAAGGTTAATGTATTATAAAAGTCATTATTATATTATAACATTGTTATAACATTGCTATGTTTATGTATTTGAAATTGATTATTGGTAATGGGAATTTCAATTACTATGGTATTATTAATGTGTTATGTATTATTAAATATATTATTGATATACCTTAAATCGTGTTAAGGGTTAGTTAAATCTTAACTAATTAAGTTTATGGAAGGTTTCTCTAGTTCAATTAATAATACTTTTGATGAGTTATTGTTTATTAATGTTTGTTGGTCTAGCAAACTATTAAGTAAATAATAGTATAAATGGTTTAAATAGTTAATCTGATTCAAGTTAATTTAGTAGAGATTAATTAATGAATGAAGTGTTGTAAAAGATATTAATCAATTTGGATTGGCTAATAATTGGAGGGGAATAATTAATTAATTAACCAATCAACGTACATAGGAGGAATTTATTTGAGTTATTAATATTCGGTATTGGGGATTTATTATAACTTGTTATTATTAAAGTATTAATTTGAGCATTGACGGAATGAAACATATTTGACTCTTAATGTACGAAATTATCATCAGATGATAATCATGTAGTTATTGAACTATTAATATTGGAGAATTGGATTATAGTTGACTTTTAACTTACAAATTGTAGTTAGTTGTTAATCAACTGATATTCATTGGGTCGTTGATATGGATATGTAATTATTAGTTTAATTAATTAATTAGAGTTAATTAAATTTAATTAATAATTAAGTTATGTAATAGAGTTTTAATTGATATGCTAATATTGATTCTTTTAGTGAAGTTGTTAAGTATCTACATTGAAGTTGATAAGTCTTATTCTAACAGCTTGAATAATGACCTTAGGTATTTTAATGGTTGTTAGTGATTATATAATTGTTATAATGATTAATATTAAAAGGCTTAAATTTTAGTAATATTTAATTAAGTTTTAATTAAGTATTATTAGAATGATAAAAGTCATGGATTGTGTACCTATGTTAATTGATCATAATCTTCTGGCTCTCTTATAATATAACGAATAATGATCCTTTGTTTATGTTGAGAAGTTGAAGTAACATTAAGGAAGAGTTATTCAATTAGTAACATGGATCTTAGTCAAAATAAAGTGAATGATTTTATTAAGAGACAAATGATTTAATGAGTAAATATCTATCCTTCAGTTATTCTTAGAATGTAATTTTAAATAATGGAAGGATAATGCTATCGAGGGAACAAACGGGTTGACTTGTAGGTCAATGATTAAACTTAGACACTTGTAGTATACTTGCAAACAGAAACTAAAACCTCCATACTCAATTCAACTATGTAATTCTAGCAAACTAAAACATGTGCTTGCATTGTGTTTTCTCTATGCTTCTTCTTTTGGGTTTTTGGCTTGACTAGTGTTGACCAGTCTTGGGTTGTTACCAGAGGCTTGGGGGTTATGAGATGTGATGACATGTTGATCTTTTTGGTCTCAATCTTTATAAACCCAACCATGGTTATGTGATGGCATGCTCTATGAGATGTTTGTACTGATTGTTATTGCTCATCAGTCTTCTTGAGTAAAGCTGAGTTATATGTATTTGAGACACTTGACTTAACCATTTTTGAGTCATCAATCAGTTATCCTTGGATTATTTTCTAGTCGCCATGATGGGACTGAAATGTTGATTTATTTTTTGATGATGTCATGTTGTGACATGTTTTGACTCAACCATTTTTGAATCTTCAATCAGTATGATTTTGAGATATATTTTGGTTATTGAAAACCAATGGATACTTTTGATTATCAGTGATACCTTCAGTTGTCAATAGAGAACTATTGTGGTCATGATTATCTATGGATGCTTTTATTGTGGATATTTGATGTTCTTATTATGGATTATCTTTTGGTATTTCTTTCCAGTCGCTCGTATAAGACTGGGGTGACTTTATGATTCCATGAGCTTAGGGTAGGTTATCTACTTGTAGTGTCAGGAAGTGGCTTGCAATGGGGGTCGGGGCCCTAAGTGGTTGCCAGGGTAACTCATTGTAAGTTTTGTTAATAAGTGATAATATTTACACTAAATGGGGATTAAATGAACCTAAAAAGATAATTGTTTTGTTCTCACCCATGCCTCGAGTGCTAGTATAGACTAGGATGGGAGTAGAGAGAATGCTTGGTTGCGACCTTGCATTCCATAGTATGCCTTTTCAATATGAGAGGATACTAGTGGCCGCACAAGGATCAGTAGGGACCCATGGAGTTGTAAGCTAACTACCAGGGTAACTTCTACATGATATATGTGATGACACTTTTCCACTTACATAGTAGGTTTCCTACATGTCATTGTGTGCCTCTGGGATTAGATGTCGGTTTGTGATTGAAACCTTTGAGTTAGTATACTTTTAGGATTCCTAGACTTAGAAAGTATTTGTGCTATGTGATTTTGATAGCCTATTTGGGACTTGAGATTATCTCCTCAGCACGGTGGGAGTGGACCACTTACGTTCCACACAGTCGGGTGGTAGTGTATTTCCACTCTTATCATTTGAGATCTGTACAAGACACTGTGGCTGATGCATTCTCTTGTTGGCATCTATTTTCTCTTCATGGATTATGATGGTGGACATGTATCCTTACATAGATGATCTACATATGTTAGATGATGTTATCTTATGCTTTGTTTTGCATGTTAGATTACTTTCTGCATATGATGTAGTATGATTTAGGAGTGACATTTCTACTATGATAATACCGATGATCTCTTCGATGACTTGGGATGTTATGCACAGAGGGATGGCTAGGATCCATGATGGTCTAATGATGCTATTAACAGTTGGGAGGAACCTTGCACTTAGTTAATTATGTTTGATGATTTATGGTTATCTTTTATGATGAATGTGTATATCTTCTATGATGATGTATAATGTATGATTTGTGGTTTCATTTAGGTTATTGCATCATGGATTAGAGTTAGTATGATGATATACTTTATTTTCATAAATGTATATTCTTTTAAGCTTTTCATACCCTGTGGCATGTGCAGTGGATGATTGAGCATTCAAAAATGTAATTTAAGAACATTGGACTTTTCATTATTATTTTATGTGGATGTAGTACTAGATGGTATCGTCAATAGTTAGTTTAGATGTGATTCCACGTTAAGGGATCTTTAAAGAATGTAACTTTTTATGTATGTTATGTTTACTTGAATTAATTATAATGCTTCTGTTACTATGTATAAGTTGTAAATGGTTTATCTTTCATGTTAAAAAAAAAAAAAATTGTTTGGCAAACTTAGTGAAATTTTAGATTAATTCTTTGGATCCCTTGGCGGGGCATTACACTAAGAGTCTCTAAAGTTAGAGAGTGGGTAGGCAACCCACTAATTTGATCCCAAGTCCTCTAAAAAGGATCACAAAACCCTCAATATCTAGAAATTGTCATAACATAATCTTCCTTTACTTACACCATTGTCTCCTTCTAAAAATGTAGCCTTGACCAACCAAGTGGGTGTGGAAGTAATCATGTGACACTCCTAAGTTCGGAATGCTTTAAAAGTGACTTTTTTGGAAGGTCCCCAAAGTCATCTAGACCCACTAAAGGTTAAATTTAGACCCCCAACCCATACTACTATCATGTGAGCACTTATTTTTCACCAACATAACCCCCTAGTACCACTTTTTGATCCCCTAAATTCACTATGAAGTTTGAATTCGAATTTCAACCAGATGGAGACTTCTCATAACATTTTTCCATGTGAGGTTAATGTAGGTACTATATTGAGGTTAGGTTTAGGTTAGGTTACTTCTTGCCAAACCCTAAATGACATGCCATCTCCACATGGACGACACAAGTGTCAAGTTACACATTACAATTCACAATGACATGTCTCTAATTGATCATAAAATTAAATCCATCACACACATACAATTCACATTTATAAATGAAAAACACATCACAACAAGATCTCAAATCTTCCAAAGTATCAACCTTGGCTTAACCATGTTTACATAATTTTGAGCCTTGATTCCCTAGTTTAATTGCATGGTTAATTTCCTACATATTAAACTTGAGCATTAGTAGTCCAATGAAAATCATATAAAATACATGTGTGTGTGCGCGCGCATGAAAATTCAATATTTCATAATTCACATTAATTAGAATATTCACTTATCACATTTAACTTTCCTTTTTCTAATCATTTCATATAAAACATTCATAACATTAAACTATCAAATTCTACATATCAACATTAATCTTGACCTAATATGACCAAATTAACATTTTGAATAATCTTATAATCTATTTTCTATCATAGTGATCAAATATTGAATCCATGACTATTGAGTCACCATGAAAATTAAATAGGTCCATGGAAAGTGGAAAGGAAAATCCAAAGTTTAATGGAGAGAACTATGACAATTGGAAGGACAAGATAAACAATGACTTGGTATGCACAAGGATTGATTACTAGATCATTACAGAGCCTAGAAGACTCTGGTGGAAGAAAAATATATTCCTACTTACACTACTAAGGAGAAGGTAATGTTCATGTATAACATGTATTATAGAGAAGCATTGATCTTTTCCAAAATCAGAATTTATTGAGGTAAAAGTTTTACATCTTACTTATGTTGTTTGGACAAGGTTAGAAGCACTTTTTGAAGGAGATAAGAATGCAAAGAAGTCTAGTTTTTGAAATTGGAAAACTATGCTTGAGAATGAAAGAATGAAGGAAGATGAATTATTTAGATCATATTCTTAAAGGATCACGGAGATTTTTGTAGGTATAAAGGGTTATGGTAGAACTATATTAGAATATGAGGTATGTTACAAAATAATAAGATCACTAACTACTTGTTATGAAACTAAGGTGTTATCTATAGAAGAATTCATACAAGTTATGCTATATATTAATAGAGAAATGATGATCAAAAAGTTGTAAGAATTTGAATCTAGATTGAAGGCTAATGTACGTAGATTTGAGACTAACTTTAGAACTAGTTTGGATAAGGATAAAAGAGTACTAACCTGAAGTGCAAGCACTAGTGGTGATTATGCTAGAGACTGGGCATAAACATAGGAAGAGGAGAGGAAGATTGATGAAGTTGTTTCATTGATTGCAAAAAGGGAACTTAAAGGTAAGAAATATTATGTGTGTTGGCAATGTAAATAATTTGGTCATTTTTCATATCACTTTATACCTAAAAATAGGGGATATTGCATCAGAAATTTATGACACCCTTGAGAAATGGAATTATGTTTTGCACAGTTAGATGTAGTGTGAAATGATTATCAAAAATTTATATATGAGTTCACAAACTCTAAGATGTATGTCTGCAAGGTAGTGAAAGAATTGAGGAGCTTTGGTAATACAATCACCTTTTTGGTTTTACACCTAAACACATTTATTGCAGAATTTATTTTTCTAATTTTTAAGGGTTGAAATGAAAATAATTCATCACCATTTGACCTTTGAACAACTACAGGGAGCTAGTAGAGATATTCCAAGGTGAACTAAGAAATTTGAAGCTTTGTTTATGGATGACCTAAACATGGTTAAAGAGGTATTGTATGATTATGTGATATTTTATTTGGATTTAAATTCAAGTTATTAGAAGACATTCATGATTATGAAAATCCCAATTGTCTATAGTGTGAGGGAGGGGCCTCATTACCAATTTAAAAAGAACCCATTCATTTGTATGGGAAATGATCCCATGGGAGCATTTTCTCATAAGATGGAAGGTGTGTTGCATCTTAAAGACATAAGAGGATATATTCACTACAAGTTTGATTCTATAGGAGATAGTGATAATTTTGATGATTTGGATAAAGTTTACAACATTGGTACAACTTTTAAGGAAGGGTTTGAACACTTTAAACAATGCAACATAACACACTATATATTCTATGAAGAGTTTAAGCAACCTGAATTGACAAGAGTCATACTAAGTAGGATTCTTGGTAATATGACATGGATGGGAGATGAATGAACTATGATTACTAATGACCTAATTCACAAGGAACAAGACTAAGTAATGAAAAAATTATTCTAAAAAGATGAGAAACAAGTTAAGAAATATTCTTGAGCTTAAGGGAAACATAATAGATTATTTATTCAACAAGTTAGATGAAAGAATGATAAGAGAAATTGAGGAGGACAAGAAATTGAGAGAATATATTATCGACAATATATGTAACTTAATAGGCTATGAGGACTTGGATAATTTTCTTGAGAAGATGAAACCATTATTGAGAATAAAATTGTGGATAATTAAAATCGTAATAGGAAAATATGAAAATATTAAAGAAGAAATAGAGAATACAGAACATAAAATTCTTAATGATCCTATTTCTATGAAATATATGAATAAATCAGTAGGAATAACCATTAGTAAGCATAAAATTCTAAGAACAAAAGACAAAGAAGCAAAACAATTTGTTAGCATAGTTAAGAAACTAAATCATTATATTGGTGGAGTTCCAATTACACTTGATACAGTAGGAGAAGACTCAGTTCAAGACTAAACCAATACTAATGTTGGTAACTTGAATGAAATTGGAAACAATATGCAAGAAGTAGTTCATATGATAAAGAATATCATAGATGATAGTAGTGACACTAGTGAATAATAAAAATAGGTTAAGAGATTGGATATATAAGATTATAACACTAATGTACAGATAGAACTTCATCAAAGGATACAAGGAATATAGAGTCTATAGTTAAGCAAGAAAAAGTTAATCAACAAGATCAAATCATTCAATGAGATGAGAATAAGGTGGAGGACTCTATGTCAGATGTGGCAAATGAAGAAGAGTCTTCATTGTCTATAGGACTTAACTCCATAGAGAAAGTTTTATCATAATAAAGGCTATATATAAAAAAAAAAAGGACTTAATAGATCAAATACAAAAATAAGTATAGAGATCAAAGGTGAAGCATAGATTAGAGGAAGAAAATTCAAAATATTTTGACCATATCACTTATACAAGCACCAACTAGATCAATGGATAAAGGTAAAGATATTGCTAGTAATCTAGCCCCCACATTTCAAACATTATTAGCTAGTCCTAATATTGGATGTGATATTAGAAAATTGATGAAAGAAGATGTTGAAGTTGATGAAAGATCAACCCCATAGATCCCAAGAATCATCTGCATGCAAACACCTATCGCAGAAATAGGGAAGCAAAAGTTATGAAGGTTGGAATTCCTAGATCCATAGATGAGACATTCTTGATGAGAAATAAAAGAGATTGCTATAATAAAAATTTAATTAATATTATAATTACAAAGATGGATCATCCTTATAAAGAAGATCAAAACCCTAACAAGTAACTAACCTAGGTTGCATGATAATAGTTATTAAAAGAATTAATTATTAAATACCCAAAGTTTAGTTTAAGTAAACTAGAGATAATAAGTGACTTATAATTTAAATCAATATGATTTAATTAATGAGAAAATAATTTATTACTCTAACACCCCCCTTAAGATAAACTTAAGGATTAGCTAAAAACTTAGAAACTACTACTAAAAGTAAATTTTGGTCCCAACAACAAAGCCTTGATGAGGTACCCAAGCACAATCAAATCTCTGCAAAGAGGAGAAATAGAGAAAAGAACATGGGAAAACCCCTAATACAAAAAATAGATATAAATAATCTTGAAAAGAATCAACAACTAGTGAAGAACTGAAGAAGCCTCCAAACTAGGGAATGTCCTAGAAGATAGGAACAAAAGATTATCATGAAGAACACAACTGAAGCATGTAGAAGCTGCAAATCTCTATCATAAGTAATTGTTGATCTGAAAAACCTCCATTGAAATAGAACCTAGCTAGGTAGAGAAGACTATAATTTGCATCAAATCAAGGGGTACACAAAGGAAAACAACTAAACTCAAAGATACAGATGGCATGAAACACCAAATCTTGAAGAGATGATCAATCAAACATGGAAAGTTGCATCCATAGTAGGAACAAAAAGAAGAGTTTCTATATGGTAAATGATTCATCTCACCAAAATGCATTGTGTAATCACCTAAAATGGTCATCTAAACTATTAGCCCCTTTCTCAGAATTTTGGTTAAATTATTTAATCATTTTCCTAGGCTAAGTTGCTAAAAATCAATTTATTTGATTTTATCCTATAGTTTGACTATAATATCCTAAGTTTGTATTTGATTAAAATAACATGTCCCCTGTTAATTAAATAAAATACCCCATTCTTCCAACCCACTAAATTTGCACACATAGAGTCTTTTTCCTATTTTACAAATTAAAAGAAAAGACTTTATCTCACTTTAAAAGTCAACTCTTTCTCATTGGTTGACACGCTCTTGCACATGGATGATACCAAAAGTCAACCCCTGCTCTTGATCCCTCATTTCTTCATCTTGATTTCAATCGTTTATACACTTTTAAAAGAGAGAGCTCTCTTCCTTTCTAAGGATCCCATTTTTGAGTTAATGTTATGTTGTAGGTTTACTAATAGGTTTTTGTCATGCCCAATATTTGAACAAGGCACAGACATATACACATACATACTATTCAATTTTAATTCTTGAAAACAATTTAAGAAATCACATCAAATTATGAACAGATTATTTTTCTACAATTATTCAAATACTTTTACTCATTTTCAAGATATATTTAAACTAAAATATATTCACAGTATTAAAAATTCCTTTCAAATATTTAAAATCATAATTGGATCCTTACAACAATTCAAAAATTGCATGAAGATCTACTTATAATCTTGTACAATATGTAACTTTTACAAATGTTCATAATCAATCATCTTCAGATCTCCAAGAGAAAATGAAAATCTTCCACATTTTTCTTCAACACATATCCATTTAGAAAACTAGTACAAAATAAAGCTAAAAATCATGGAGAGCTTAGCCCCCAACCTAGGTCTCTATGAGACCACCCACAAAGCTTGGAGAACTAAGACCAACTGGGTAACAATCAAGCGCAAACACATAAATCAACAATATAGAATACAAAATTTAACACCCTTTTTGAGCTTACACAGTAGGTTACTAGAGTAGCCAATAAAATGGGTGAAGGTGTGACTAAAAACCTCGAGGGGAAGCCAAATATAGAAAACCAAATTTTCCTTCATAAGGCATGCAAAATAAATACCAACTCTCACAAATTTTCTCCCCTTATCACCCTCAAATGCATAACAATGTACTAGCACATGCAACCCATGCTACATGCTTATCCCTCTTCCTTCCACGGAGGAGACTCTGCACTCAAGAGATAGGCCAAACTAACCCTCTCACCTGAAGGCCACTTCTTCCCTCTCAAGGGTGAGTGATTTCCTTCCACACCCATGACATCATACTCTCAAAATCAAAATCAAAATAAGGCAATAGAAATTCATCCACACCCAACAATACAATAGGGGAAATGAACAACACACATATGCATTTGTAGCAAAATTTACACATCTTTTATTCAAAAAAACAATACAACACATAGTTTTCAAAACATGGCAAAAGCTCCAATCTTTCTCCAAGCTATGGTAAATGAACTAATTTGAGAAGAACCCTCTATCCTTCCTTAATCCATTCTCCAAAATTGAAAATCTCTAAAACTAGAGAGTGGGTCAATAATCCCTTTGTTTTCCAATTCCCCTCTAAAAGAAATATAAAATTCTAATTTTTCTCCATCATGAAAGAGAAAAATCACTTAAACTCAACCTAAGTTTCCCTACTTGGTTGGAATTATTAACTTACTGAAGAAAAGGTGGGAATTTGGGTAAGTCTTCTTCCATTTTTGCAATACTTCAAAAATAGGATTTTAAAAGTGTTAGAAAAGTGATTTTAACTCGAGTAAAGTCAAAATTAAAGCCCTAACATATAATACTCACATGCATGTAATGTAATTTCACTAAAAGAACACCCTAAGACTTAAATAAAGCCCTCTAAAGTCACCCTAACCTTGAAATCTAGAATTGAATTTAATGAAAGCCTTCATAAGATATTTTTATGCAAGTGGATAAAAACTTAAAAATTTCTAACTAGTTAGGATTAAGGTTGGGTGTCTTTTTCCAATATCTCGACCTGACTTGTCACTTAAACACATAAAAACACAAGTGTCAAGTGACACTATAAAATATACATTTAACATTACGAGTGGCAAATCAATTTTCACAAAAAGAATCTAATCTAAAATACTCATTCACATTACGTTCACAAAGTAAAATACTTAACAACAAAGTTAAGATTTCTTCATTAGATCTAACCTTGGCATTCTTAGTTAATACAAAGTTATAGTCTTGGTTCTCCAGTTTACCATGGTTATTTCCTGCACACACAAATGACATATCAATTGTCCAAGATAAATAAATCATGTGCATATGTTAATCCTAAATTAATTCTATATTAAATAAAAACATAAAATATTTACCAATTAATTTTTAAATAATATTTTTCCAATTCTAAGCCATCGTGTATATATAATACTAGAAAAATCAACCAAACATGATATGACTATTTTACAACATCTCGTGATTTTTAAACATATAATCCATTTGATATTCACATTAAAACATAATTTCCTACTCATTCATAAAATAACCAAGTACATGAATGTAAATAATCATCAAGAATCATCAATAAGCTCTAACATCATAAATAATTACCATAAAATTAAAAAGTCCCATAGTATCAAATAGTCTGAATAACAATCCAAAATAACAAGGTCTCAAAATAAAATGTATCTAAAATGCAAACAAAGTGCTATGTTATGTTATTATGGACCAAGGTGAGGCCTCATAGTTTCTTGGTGCATTTATGGAGTACTTCTTGCTTCTTGTCTCATTATTTGCATTTTCATACTAGTTATCTCATATGCAATAACTTAGTTTCCTTTGCAATATCATAGATCACTTAGCTTAATTAGAATGGCTTGGCAATACTCTCATTTGCTTAGTATAGTTGCAGTGTGCATCTCATCTTAGCATTGTTTCATTCTTGCACTGCATACTCAAGAGTTTCTTTGAAACTAGCACTCTTGCTCTTGTCTAAAGAAATCTCCCATTTCATGGTTTACCAGTATGAGTTGCCTCTCTAAGGCTCAATTGAGAGCTCTCTTTATGCTTATTTTGTATGCTTCTTGCACTCCATGACTAGGGAGCTCTAAGTCATCATTCAAACATTCCAATCTATGGAATACCTTGGATAGAAGGGTTTAGAGGAGTTTACTTTCTTAGTGTACATTTTTTGGCACCCATCGTGGGGCAGGACATCTTGGTTTTGCCTCTCTATCTAAATTTTTTTTTGTTGTTCTTTACTTTTTTCTCTGCAATCATAATTCTTGTATGATACTTTATCAATATTGTATGATATTTCTCACTACTATAGTGCAATACGTTACTAATTAAAGTATCACATGGCTATTCAAAATTCTATCACACTAGCACTATAAGTTCTATCGCTTAGGAATACTAAAAATTAATACATAGAGTAGAATTATCATCCATGTATACTGAAAATTATCGTGTGATACTCTATCAGCAAAAAAATATCAACCTACCTAGAACTTGTTGTTGTTTGAGCTATTTGGTCATTTTCAAGTCTTGGGCATTCTATTTTTTAGGTTTACTCATTGTTTAGTAGAGGCTTATTACAGGTTTTTATCTTAATTTGGACCAACCCTTTGTTGGACTAACAATTTTGTTTGTAGTGTTACTCTAAAAATGCTTGCAAAGTTGGCTTAAAATAATGCATGTCAAAGATTCAATGCTAAGAAGCTACTAATTCTTGTTTTTAGGGCTGCCTAAAAGCATAAAAACAAACAAACAAGTGTGTTTGTATTTCCTTTATTTTGTGTGTGGCATTATACTAGTTCATTTTTGTAGGCACACTAAACTTTCAATTGGGATCTTTTGGTGGTAGGAAAGTATTCTCTTCACCCTTGGGGTGAATCAGAAATCTTGACCCACCTTTAGATTTTGAAAGTAAGTGGCATAATTGAGCTTCTTGGCATGTTTGGGGGAACAATTGGAATAGGAGAGGATGCTCTTCACCTTTGTTGATGGGGAGATTCTCACACTTAGAGCCTTCTTACACCATCCAAGGGTTTCTCTTAGCCTTCCTCTAGTTCTTCCTTGATACCCTACTTTAGAGGATCTTTTCCTAGTCCTCTCCATCCTAGAAACTTACTTATCAATTCAAATTACATTCCTAACTTTTCAAACCCCAAGTATACAACCTTCTACTTAGTAAAAAGATAAACTCACCTGGGGCTCCTAGCAAGGAAAATTAATGTTTTGACCACCCTCATAATTTTATTGGTCATTTTCCAACCATTTTGCACCATCTTTCCAAGTCCTAGACTTCAAAATCACAATATTGCTCTTTTAGACCTTGTAGCCTTATGAGCCCAAAGTGTCTGTGTAGTACTTTTCCAAAAAGCCCTATTTTTTAGGGCAATGGTAGCAATTTCTTCATAGTTTTTTGGGATCTTCTTCTCAAACCTTCCCCTTTGTCCTATGGCCACTTCACTCCTTCTCCCTCATTTCCCCTAGCAATATTTTCTCATACCAATCAAGCAAACTCAATAAAACATTCTTGCAAGCATCTCAATACCTAGCCAAACAACTCTAGGCTTTCCTAGGGATTGCTTACAAAAATAGATAACTTGTCTACACAACCACAAAAATGCACATTTACATAAAGTATAGAAGCTAATACTTGAATCCACAATGCCATGAGGTTTTAACCATGGGCATTCAAGTTATAGTCATTCTTGTTCATGCTACTATGTATAGATCAGCAGGAAATGCAAAACTAGTTAATTAATAAAACCTATCAAACTGAATTAAAACTCCTCAAACAAGAGAACATAGATTAGTCACATGTTATTAGGTAGCTAACCCATGCAAAATAGTTAGAGGATCAATCCAAAACAATAGGTCTTACACCAAAATAATGTTTTCTATGTATATTATTTCTCATTTCTCATGGACAGTCTATACAAAACAACTACCCACCCCTCACAATACAGTGTTTTTTCCTTTTATACCCTATTTCTAACTGTTCAAAACCTCAAGTCAAATCCTAGACCTCTTTAGTGCTCCTTCCTAAAATTGTGGAAGCATTGTCATGGGCAACTTTTGCAATTTTTGCAAAGGTGACATTTTAACACCTCAAACCTATCTAGTTTGACTCAAATCCATCCAATCCAATCCAAAAACACCTATGGACCACATTTCAACAACCATTCATCACTTATGAGGTATTTTTCAACTTTGACCTTGTTTGACTCTATCAGACCTTATAGTACTAACTAGGTCTTAACAAATAGATCATGGCCAACACTTGCACTCAATCTTCTTTCACACTATCTAACACACCTTGGGACTTTATTATGAGTCCTTCTTTGGTCAATGGTTTTCTAGGACATTTACAAGATAAAAAATCATCTTAGGGTTTTTCTTTCCCTAAGGTGCTCCTGTGCCATATTCCATTGCAAGAAAAAACTAAGTTACCTATGGTAAGAGAAACTCTAGGATAATTCCATGCTTCATAAAGTCACTCTTTATCATCCATGTTACTTCAGCTTTAGGGGTGTCTTTCCATTTGATTAGGTTCTCTTTGTAAACCTTTTTCTAGTACTCTTCATAACTCTAGAGTCTAGGATCCCTTTAGCTTGAGGCTGCAAGTTTTAGGTACTTTTATCTTTGCCACATCCTTGTTTATTCCTATCTAATATTGTGCCTCATCAATATCTAGACCTCTATATGGTGTCAAGTCTTAAACATTTAAGATGATTGAGATTGACATGTCCATAGGTAAATCAACATTATATGCATTTGTACCATTCTTCTCTAACACCTTACATGGTCTAATCCTTTTCATCTAAAGCTTATTTGAAATGCCCTTTTTTAGTCTAGACTTATTCAAGAGCACCATTACCAAGTCTCCCATTTGAAATTGTAATTCTCTCCTTCCCTCATCTTTCTTTTCTTTCAATTTTTGATTGGTCTCTATCAATTTCTACTTCACTTGATCATGAAACTCCTTCATTGATTGAGAAAAGTCATCTCTATGCCACTGATCTTATCATATCTTGGTAGCTCTCTAAGCTCCATAATACAACTTGAAAAGGACTTAGTCGTATGGTTCTATTTTTACTATCATTATAGAAAAATCATACCTAAGGAATAACTTTCTCCCAATCTTGCCTATACTCCTTAGTCAAACATCTTAGTAGGTTACCAAGAAACCTGTTGATTACCTATGTTTTCTCATCTGTTTAGGGATGAGAAGTAGAACTGTGAGCCAAATTAATGCCTAACCTCTTCCAAAGTGTTTTCCAAAAATGCCCCATGAGCTTAACATCTCTATTTGCAACAATACTCAATAGAAAATGATGTATCATAACTATCTCCTTGAAGAAAAGGTGGGTTATATGATTAGCATCATGTGTAGTTTTGTGGGGTATAAAATGGTTCATCTCACTAAACCTATCAACCACAAAAAAACACTATCCAATGCTATCTTTTTTTTAGGTATACCAACTACAAAGTCCATGATAATGCACTCCCAAGGCCTATTAGGAATGGGTAATGGTTAATAGAGTCCTACATTAGATGAAGTTCCTTTAGCTTTTTGGCATATTCCACATTGTTCTTCATACCTTCTCACATCCACCTACATCTTAGGCCTATGGTGGTATCTTTCTACTAGATCTAGGGTCTTATTGAGGCCAAAATAAGCACTCCTACTCCCATTATGTTTTCCTAAATAAGGTTTTCCCTCATAGACCCTCTTAGCACACACAATTGTTGCCCTTAAAAAAAAACCATTTTTTAAAATAAATACAATGAATTGACTATGAAAGTGGTTTTCAAAATTGCTACATACCTTATATGCTTCTGCAAAATTAGTATCTTCTCCATACAGATCTTTGAATTCTTCAATCCCTATAAATTGTAATTTGAGCTCTTGAATGATAAAAAACCTTCTACTTAATGCATCAGCCACCTTGTTATTGAGCCCTTTCTTGTGTTTTATGGTAAATGTATAAGATTGCAAGAATTTCATCCACTTGATGTGTCTAAGGCTAAGCTTCTCTTGTGTACTTATGAAACTAAGTGTCTAATTGTAAGTGTGGACAAAAAACTCCTTGGTAGCAGATAGTGCCTCCATTTCTTAAGGGCTTGAACTAGTGCATATAGTTCCAATCATAGGCAGAATACCTTGTATTTTCCTTGTTAAGCCTCTCACTGAAAAAATGATATAGGCCTTCCCTCTTGGCTTAACATTACTCCCACTATAATGTTGCTTGCATCACATTCCATAATAAACATTTTTACAAAATTTGGAAAAACCAATATTGGTTGAGTAGCTACTTACTTCTTTAGTCTTTCAAAACCCTCACTTTATGCCTTTATCCATACAAATTTTATCTCCATGCCTCCCTTTATCATGTCATTCATAGGAGCATAAATCTCACTGAATCTCCTCAAAAAAATTCTATAAAATTAGGCTAACCCATGGAAACTCTTCACTTTAGTAGCAATCCTAGGGGAAGGCTAGCTCAAAATGGCCTCCACCTTACTCTTCTCCATTTTCAAATTGCCTTGTGAAACTACAAAACCCAAGTAAATAAGTTCCTCCTTCATGAACTCGCTCTTCTCAAGCTTTATGATAAACTTCTCCTCTTGGAGTCTCCTCAACACAATTTCCAAGTGTTTCATATGCTCTTCTTTTGTCTTACTCAATATTAGGATATCGTCCAAATATACCACCACAAACATTCCTATGTAATCTTTTAGGACTTCATTCATTACCCTCATAAATGTACTTGGTGCATTGGTAAGAACAAATGGCATTTCCAACCACTCATAGATTCCCTCATTGGTTTTAAGAGAATATTTCCACTCATCACCCTCTTTCATGCTTATTTGATAATATCCACTCTTAAGATCATTTTTTGGGAAATATCTAGCTCCACTGAGGCAATCCATTAGGTCCTTTATCCTAGGAATAAAAAATATATACCTTATTGTTATCCTATTTATTTCCCTAGAACATCTACACATTATCCACTTACCTCCCTTTTTAGGGGCCAAGACAACTAGAACAACATATGGACTTATGCTTTTTCTTATCAACCCTTGGTTAAGCAGCTCCTAGACTTGCCTTGCAATCTCCTTGTTTTTCTTAGGTGTCATCTTGTATGTAGCTTTTTTTGGCAAAGAGGTACCTGGTATGAAATCAATCTGATGACTTATCTCTCTTTGGGGGTAATGTAGGTGGTGCTCTATCACATATGATGTCCTTAAATCGATCTAACAATTATTGTACTTATGTGGGTACAGGTATTTATTTTTGTGACTCCTCCTCCTTTGGCTTCACCATTATTGCATAACCAATTTCTTCTCCCTATTTCATATCCTTTAAGAATTATTTTCCACTCATCAAGAGTGCATTGATCTCTACCTTTTCCACAATGTCTTCTTCTAGTAATGACTAAATCTTATAAGTGACTCCATTCTTCTTGAATGAGTACTTGTTCTCCTTGTCATGATGTACTGATTCCCCGTCATGTTGTCATGGTCTTCCAAGAAACAAGTGTAATGCCCCACTTAGAGATCCTTGGAACAAGGATGAAATACAAGCCAAGATCATTTCTTGTTTTACAAGTATGAATGCACATGACAGCATCATATAGGGATCACAAATATTGCAATGGAATACTTCACCAACAATCCCAACAACCAACAAATCTCCAAATGCCATAGCCAAACAAAAAATGACAAACCATAGAAGAACACAAATGATTCTAAATCCAAAATATTTTCAATTCAAAATCCAATACCAAGGATTCAAGAACACCAAAGAGGGTAGTCAAAACACCTTAGAAAAACTTCCAGACAAATTGAAATGTGTATGTTGTCTGCCTGGATAGGTTTTTCCAAAACCTAGGCGATACTTTAAATTAGTACAATATGACACCTTCCAATATCGTATGACCTTTCTAATGAAGGAATACAATACAATCAAGGTTTGGTGACACTTTTGAAGAATGCATATGATACTTTACCAGTATCATATGACCTTTCTTCAAGAGGTGTGTGATACAACAGAGTGTCACATGATAGATTTTACATGGGCATGCATTATTTTCCAATATCATACAATTCTTCTCCTTTGAGTGTGTGATACATTAATGTATCACCCAATGTTGATGCATGGTCACCCAATGAAAGAAAAAATTTCTCTAAGGACCAAATTCAAGGGATAAAATAGGAAATCAAACCTCCAAATTGGGGAGTATCAAATCCATGTAGATTAAGGAATGAACACTCGAGTGCATAAACAACAAGATGCCACAAAAAAAGAAAGAGGAATGTATATCCATCTAAACCATAGTAGCAAAAGGAAATACTAAAAAGAACATCACAGTGTATAAAATAAATGTTGTAATGTGCAAAAATAACATCACAATAACTAAACAACCAAACTAAGTATGTGGTTCCTCTCAACCATAATAGTGTCATAAGACCATCAAGGGTCCTAGCCATCCCCCACATGTAACATCCCAAACTACTAACCAAATTGTCACAACTATCTTATGAGGACATCACTACTAAAACATGCTACAATATAAGAATAAGGAAATCTAACATGCTAGAAGTAAAGCATAAGATAATCCTACAAATCAAACTCATCATCTAACATATGCTAAACATCATACTAAGGGAATGCATCAAATAAAATAACATCATCTAAATATGATATCCAATCATTACAATGAAAGCATAAATCACAAGAATACATACTCTGAAACCTGAAGGATCAAGTCAAAACATCCAGTAATGGTCACACTAGGACAAAAACCTATCTCTATACACTAGTCCCCAGTAGTGGTGAAGATAGCTATACCTCCCAACCAAGTGGAACCCACAAGCCCACTCCCACTGTGTTGATGGAGATAATGATCCAACCACAAGTACACATAAAACACAACATCCATGGCTAATAATCATGCTCGACAGTGTGATGACTGAACCCAAGATCAAGAATAATGCAAGTACAATAGGTCCTGGTCAGACACTGGGCTACTAAGTAGGGGCTAACATCATGGAGAGTCACTTGGAATCAACAAGCCCAAGCTTGGAACATGTAGATTCAACTCCCTCAACAAAAAGGCTTTAGCACAAATTATTATCTTAAGTTTTATTACCACCCAGTATTTTATTTAATTATCTCTTGATTAAAACTTCCTCTACCAACCATCTGGGCACAATGATCACCAAGTTACAAGATAGAAGCCCCCTCCATATGTTATCCTACCATACCCATGCTCATCCAATGATGAGTTCCTATAGGCATGCATATTCTCAACCCAACCCCAATGCTCATAACTTCTAGAAAATCCACAAAAGATCAGGCCTCACAAGTCACCTGATAAATGTACGCACACATACTCATGTGTGGCACACCACCATCATGAAGATCATAACACAAGGACTAGATGAGAACACAAGAAAAATATCACTCAACCAAAAAAAAATTTGAAAGGTGATATTCTACACAAATCCCATGAAAACAATAAAACCATAATCTTGAATTCACTCAATCAGCCTCAATCTGGGAGTATGGATTCTACATGAATACAAATAATGTAACAAGACCAAACATCATAAAATCACTTAATTGGCCTCAATCCAATAATATGGATTCTACATGAATCCTAGTGTCTATGAAATAATAACAAGGGTCCAAAAGAAACAATAATGCCAAGTATAAAGTCACTCAACCGAACACAAAGTTGGGAGTATGAATGCAACATGCATCCCAATGCAAATATAAAAATGCAACAATGGTCTGACTAACATCCAAATGGATGATCTAGGTCCATGACCAAACTCATGCCAAGAAAACTTGAGAAAACAAGGTGGCACACAAAATGACATAGAAACCCCAAAAATTAGAAAATTTTGAAATTAAAACCCATTTGGTCTTTGGACACAAAAACCTTGAAAATACAATAAATTTGCATCCAAACATCATATGCAAAAATGGCCAGCATAACAGTGTGAAACCCCAAACCTCCATCCCAAAAAATAGGAAAAATGTGCATACCCAGTGAACTAGGCAGAACCAATAAACAGAAATAGAGTGGAACACTAGTTCTCAGCCTCCTAACAAATGGCTACCAAAAATAGAAGCAAAAACAAAGCAAAAACAACATTATAAGAGATCCCTACCTCACAACCAAAAGGGGAAAAATGGGAATTTGAACCATAAAATAAAAACCTCATAAAAGTAGCTCGAAATTACGATAATCTAAGGTCTCTCCAAGTTGAAACCAACAAGACCACCCTCGCGATGATCCCATGCCTATAGCTCCCACAATGAACGAAATACTAATTCCTCATGAAGAGGATTTTGGGTTTTACTCTCAAACTTTCTAATTCAAAAGTGAGAAGTGAGGAATTAAATTCCTCTTTCAATACTCATTCACTTTTCAAGTGAATAATTGATTAGGCCAAATAACCAGCCAACCTAGTTAATCGTTGAATCAACCCAAACAAAAATAGGCTATTCCTAGTAATAGGAATTCATCTATGGAAAAGTTGCCAAAAAATAAAATAAATCAATTAAAAGCCTGAAAACCAAAGAACACAGAAATTTCCTTAACAACTTTCATGACAATGTGAAACTCTAAATGCATAGACACACTCATAGGTCTAGTCACATAATGCAAATAAGTTCAGATTTAATAATCACTAAAAGAATTAATTAGTCAATTAAAATAAGGATATGTCGACCATACCAGGATGATATTGGTAAAATATGAATGATTAAATCACTAACTCCATGTGCCACTACTAGGGATATAAATCATGTACACTAAAATACATGATCAAGTGCAATTGCATATAATAACTTAGTCGAAGTAATAAATGCATTAAATCCATCACATAACATAATCAAAGATATGTCTAAATACTAAATAACCGCATATCATCATAAATATATTATCATCTCAAAATGGAATTAAAATGCAAATATGATAAACTGAACAACATAGTAGTGAAACATCTATGATACTGAAATCAAGGTTTAATATCTAACCCTTAGGTCCACAATTATAAACACCTAATTGAAGAAAAATGTGAGCTTCTTCCAAATCCACTTGATTCGCCTCTTCCACCACTAGAAAAACATGTACTTCTACTATAACCTCATCTATTATTGGAGTCATGAAGCTGCTCACCTGATTTGGAGTCGCCTTGGCCTCTGTTTACATTACCTCTTCCACTCCAACCACCTCTATGTCCACCTCTGGAATATCTACCTCTTCATCTTCCCTTATTACTAGATTTGTGTTTCTTCTTCAATTTTTCCTCCACCGTAAGGGCCATTTGATAGAAACTATGTAGTGTTGTAAGGGAAAAGAGACTCAACTCCTCATGTATATCCCATCTAAGGAAATTAAGATACCTAGCCACTTTAATCCTCTCAACTTCTTGTATTCTAGACCTAAGGCTTTTTTTTTAAACTCCTCTATATAGGTAGACACATCTAGGTCTCTTTGCCTCAAGTTTTGTCTTTTATTATATAGTTAGATATAATAATCCTTTGGTAGCTAATTTTCCTTTATCTTTGCTACCATAGTCTTCCAATTGGTTATGGGTTTCTTGTTTTCATTTTCTCTTTCTTCCTACAAGAACTTCCACCAAGTTAATGCATGTTTTCTCAATCTTGATTTCCTATCTTTACTCTTTGGGCCTTTGAAATATCATCACATTCAAAGTGATTTTCCATGCCTTCAATCCATTCCATAACTACTTTTGTATCCATTTTTCCAGTGAAAATATGCATGCTCTCTAATTCCATTCCACTTAATGCTTTCAAGCCTTGAGGAAAGGTTCCTTTGCTAATGGAGGATTTGGTGTGGGTGCCATTTCCTCATCTTCTTCCTCTTTATCTTTTCCCTTATCTTTCTCTCCTTCTAGTTACTCTTTTACCTTATCTGTAGTCTTGGAAACTTCCTCTAGTTTTTTCTTCATCTTTTTTGCAACTTCCTCAAGAAGCATGTTCTTTTCTTTCTACTCATTTAAATCCCTCTCCAACTGTGCATTGGTCACCATGATGTTTTCACCTATGGATTCTCCTTCTACTGACATCCACTACTCACTTCCCAAGCCTTGCAATGGCTCTGATACCATTTTGATAGGGAGCTTCTCACACTTAGAGCCTTCTTTCTCTATCCAAGGCTTTCTCTTAGCATTCCTAGTTTTCATCCTTGATACCTTACTTTAGAGAATCTTGTCCTAGTCCTCTCTAACCTAGAAACTTGCCTATCAATTTAAATTATGCTCTTGATATTTCAAACCCCAAGTATGCAACCTTGTGCTTAGAAAAAAGATAAACTCACCAGGGGCTCCCAGCAAGGAAAATGAATTTTTTGACCACCCCCATAATGTTCTTGGTCATTTTTGAACCATTCTACCCCATCTTTCCAAGTCCTAGACTTCAAAATCACAATATTTCTCTTTTAGACCTTATAGGCCTATGAGCCCCAATTAAGCCTCCTACAAATAAGGAAATCAAAATAACTCCAAAAATCCCTTAGCAAGCCCCTATGATTCCTTCTAGACTTTGTATCATAACTACTTAGACCTGGGTATTTCCTATGTTTTAGGCCTCCAAAGTGTCCATACAGTACCTTTCTAGAAAAAGACCCTATTTTTTAGGGTTTCTAGACCAATGACAACAATTTTTCCATAGTATGTTGGAATCTTCTTCTGAGAGCTTCCCTTCTAGCCTATTTCCACTTTTTTCCTTCTCCCTTATTTCCCCTAGCAATATTTTCTCATACCAATCGAGCAAACTCGATAAAACTTTCTTGCAAGTATCTTAATACCTAGCCAAACAACTCCAGGCTTGCCTATAACTCGCTTGAAAAAATAGATAACTTGTCCACACAACCACAAAAATGCATATATACATAAATTATAGAGTATAATACTTGAATGTAAAAGGCCATGAGCTTTTAACCATGTGCATTCAATTTATAGTCATTCTTGTTTAGGCTACTATGTACAGACAAGCAAGAAATGCAAAACTAGGTAACTACTAAAACCTATCAAAATGGATTCAAACTCCTCAAAAAAGAGTACATGGATCAATCACATTCTATTAGGTAGATAATCTATGGAAAATAGTCAAAGGATCAATCCAAAATAGTAGGTCTTATACCAAAATAATGTAATCTGTGTATATTATTTCTCCTTTCTCATGGATAGTCCATAAAAAAGAATTACTCACCCATCAAAATGGAGTGGTTTATCATTTTATACCTTATTTCTAACTATTCAAACCCTTAGGTCAAATCCCATACCTCTTTAGTGCTCCTTCCTAAAATTGTGGAAAAGTTGTCATGAGCAACTTTTGCAATTTTTGCAAAGGTGACATTTTTACACCTCAAACCTATCTAGTTTGACTCAAACCCATTCATTCTAATCCAAAAACACCTATGGACCATATTTAAACAACCTTCCTCAATTTTGAGTTATTTTGCAACTTTGACCTAGTTTGACTCTATATGGACCTTATAGCACTAACTAGGTCTCAACAACTAGATCATGGCCAACACTTGCACTCAATCTTCTTTTGCACTCTCTAACACACCTTGGGACTTTATGACTATTAATTATTTGGTCAATGATTGGCTAGGCCATTTACAAGCCAAAAATTCCTATTAGGGTTTGTCTTTCCCTAAAGTGCTCCTGCACCACTTGCGGTGAATCAGAAATCTTGACCTTCAAAAGTGGATCCATTTTTGTGTAGTCTAGAATCCTTAGAGAGCCTACTCTTAAGAAATCAAGAGGAACGACCCAAGTGGGGACAATCAAACCTGACTATTCTAACTCACTATAAACTCATGGCTATGAAGGATACAAAACCTTGGTAGACATAGTGCTTTTCTTTGCTTAATGTGAGTAATTATGGGATTGGGGCCATGAGAAAAATGCTAGGAAAGAATGCTTAAGGTACTCTTGTGGCCATAAGGTCCATTACTTTCCACAAGGTAAGGTGTCTCATATTGGGAGCAAGGGGAGTGTTATGAACAGAATCCCTTTCTACACACCATAGGATAGAAGCTACCTTATTTTTCCACTTAACATCTTGGTGGTAGGATCAGTCCTAATGGAATACTTGGATCACCGTAAGGTTTTATACTCACCATTTGTGTCCCCTTAGTTGTGCCTATGGAACTTCCATGAAAAACCCAATATCTCTCATGGATAACCACTTGATTTAAGGTGAAAGGGCATCAAGTGTGGGCCAAGGTGTTGAGTAATGAACTATGACTTTAGGTAGTATTGCTTGGCATGTCTCTTCGAATGTGAGAAGGCTTGTTTAAACATTCTTGAAAATAAAATATCTCATTAATATCTGTAGGAATTTTTCTTTTTGATATCCCAATTTCTTGTGTTGGTAAGGTTTCTTTGCCCCTTTTCCAACTATTTGAGATATGTACATTTCTCTTAAGGTTTTCAAAACATGATGTTTTCTACTGCAAATTGAAGTCCTATATTGTCAACACTACATTTTGGTCTAAGAAGTTTAGGAAACCAAACTGAAACATAGGTTTTTCAAGCTTCGAATTGCATTTTTCAAAGTTCACTAGCCCTTTATCAAATGACCTTCTAAGAAATATCATACAATATTGCACACATGTTAAAGTATCACACCACTATTATGAACTCTATCACATGCTACCTATCAAGTCTATTGCACTTCTTAAGGAAAACTATCATATGGGTCAAAAGTAATGCCCTACTATAACAAAGTATATTGTATGATAAAAATTTTGATCTTACATCACCTGGTCTTCTAAGAAATATCACTCAGCCTCTGTTACTTCCAAAAATGAGTCAAAATTGCATCATATTTGATTTAGGGTTGTCATCACTTTGTCCTACCCAAGTCTAGTCTAAAATCTTCATGTCAGGTACTCTTCTAAGTTGAAAATTTGGGTCTAGTTTGTCAATTACGAGCAAAAAATATTTCTAATGATCACTTGTTGAAATCTAATTACCTCACTATTCTAGCTACTTTCTATTGAGCTTCTTGCTCATCCTCTTGGCTTGAGTCATTAGTTTTTTAAGTTCTTGAGCACTCTTGACAAGTCACTTACTTATTTTATCTTTGACAAGTGATCATTCTTGACCATACAAGCTCTAAATATAATATCTTTATCTAATCCCATTAGTGAAGACATATCCTTACATGCCAATTGTGACTAGGTTCTAAGTCAATAAAGGAAATTGTCCTTATTCTACACTTGAACAATTAGTAACTCCAACTAGAAATCTTCATGGATAACCTTGTGTGAAGGAACCTATCTTTGATAAGCTAGAAGAGGCTAACACTAGGCATAACCCACTCTATCACTTTGATAACCCTTTCAATATGCCCTTTGATACTCCTAGGGTTGAAAATAGTGTGTCACTTGTCATGCATCCCAAAGAGAGGAAATGTCACCTAGAAGAATAAGTGTTCCTATAAAAAGAAAGGCTACAAGAGGCCATATGCATGGCCACTAGAGAAATATCTTATCACCAAGCTAAAACTAATGCTTATGTACATAACACTAAAAATAGACACAATTACTATAGTAATCCTTTTGATAGTGACCCTTTTGGTTGTAATGGTGGGAATAACACACCTCTTAGAACTCCTAGAATACACATAAAGGCATGTCCATCACCACCTAGATACTCATAGTCACATCATGGAAGTGAGGTCAATGATGAAGTCACTAGCAAAGATCTTATGAGATTTCAACAAGATGAGGTTGCCCAAAGGCTAATTCTAAAAGCCTTAGAACACAATAGTTACCAATATTTCCAATACATGATAGCTAGGAGATGTAAACTCCCCTATGACTTTGATGTGCAAAGAATCATTCAAAAGAAAGAACCTACAAAGGTTGAAATCTTGAGGGAAGAAATGTGAGAACTTGAAAACTAAACTTCTTTTGTAGAATCAATATGTGCTCTTTGATTTTGTAGAATTCTATACATGGTCCCATTTCCTATGGATATAAAGGTTCTTAAATATGAAAAACATGATGGAAACGAAAATCCTCATGATCATGTAAAACACATCTATGTCCTTAGCATGGACTTTATACACAAAGAAACTTATCTTATGAGGTTATTTCCTAGGAACTTGAGGGGCCAAGCTATGGAATAGTTCACAAAGTTGTCACCTCCCCTCAAGTCATTTTACTAACTTGTAGAATGGTTCATTGAGAAATATTCTTATAACATTCAACATTCAATCACTATGCTAGACTTGTACAATATCAATCAACAACAAGGTGAGCCTTTTGCTATGCACCTCCAACATTGGGGATCTTTACACTCCATGTACCCTCAGTAGATTCCTAAGACTGAGAAAATTGACATTTTTGTTAATAAATTTGTGCCTAAACTATACTATGACTATAGTAAAAAATTATTCACATCCTTCAATGACATGATGGAAAGTGCTTACCGTATTGAGGATGTTGTTGTTAAGAAAGGCGATTTTATGCTAAACAAAGACGAAATTGGCAATGGGAATGACAAAAACAAGAAAAACCCTTAGAATAAGAACAAGTATGTTGTCAATGATGGAGTAGTGGATGCTCCTAAGACCAAGGAATCAACCTTCAACCTCTTTAATTTGATCTATGCTTCCAAAAAACAAGAGACTTCAAATTCTCAAACCTTTGACAAAACTAAAATATTGTCCAAACCAAAGTGTGTCTATACACCAATGGTAGAATCCTATAAGGTGGTACTAAATAGCTTGCTCACAAACAATCTTATCATGTTGCTAGTTTCTCATTGCATGGCTCTTTTTTCTCCACCCTCCTATGCCTTAGTGGTCACTCGTCCTGGTCCTCCTCCCTCACGGCTCGAGACCTCATCTATCTCACCACAAGCCCTCTAGAATTTCTCCCTACCTCTATCTATCTCCACCTCCTTCACCATCTCTGCCATCACCTCCCTATCCTACTACCTTAAGAAGTACATCTAGTTACATAAATCTTCTAAATGGATGCCTCTACATCTCATAGAGATAAGCTAGATCAACCCCTACATTTTCCAAATTAGGAAGATAGTCCTAGGGATCTCACATCAATGTGACTATATCTCTAAACATTGTATGTTAATCTAATATAGGCAACCAACCTTGATCATCCTCTCCACAAAAGTGGGCATATGTGGTGTGTTGGAGTTTGAAAATGTTACCCATTTCCAATTACCCTGATGAGAACAAAGCACATCTAGGGGCAGCTAACTCCCATTTTCAACATGCCCATTCAGACACCAGGCAAACTATAAGGCTATACTCCTTCTGCACTTCAGGCTCTGCAAAACCTAGGCGGGTGAACCTATAGATTCTTTATATGGTACCAGTTATCAAAGCATACACTGAATCTATTAAGCAGATTGAAACCCCTAATATCTCCTAATGGCTTATGAAACAACACAGATTCTACAATAGCTTGGTGTAAAGCTATATTATTCATAAACTGAGTGAGGGTTTAAACTTTAATGTCCACTTCAACATGAAGGGAAAATGATTGATTTATATTGAGAAAAGATAGCATGTCCAATATGCAACAAAAACTCAATGATCCTACAAATGACCAGTGCCTTATCCATTAGGGCAATCCTATACTCCAGAATTATGCATCCTTGAACATCACTCAACATATGGCATATGTAGAAACATACATATTCGGTCTGTTCACCTTATGAATCAGACAACAACATCCAATATAACCCCATACTTTCACGCATCCTTCTCAATGAATCTGCAACCCTGTCTGAAACCACAAGCAATTATATGACTCCTTGAGTCAAAGGCAAGCAAACCTAAACATACAACCGGGCAATTTCAAATAGGTTCAAGATCTTTGTTCTTGAACATATAAAATTGCAAATTCAACAAGAAAGGAGACAAAATTATATTAAAATTCAAAACCTTCTGCACATTGTATTTATCTCCTTGAAATAAGTACATTAGGAATGCATAAAACAAGATACAAGATCACACTACTGTATCAGAACTATCTATGAAATCCATATGTTGTTCATACGAGATATGCTGGGTGTGTGGCTTTCACAGCCTAAGCAAAGCTCAAAGAACTGGAAAAAGAAAACCAACCAACAACCTTTTTTAGAGAAGAAGACAGAATATGTATGGAGAAGGCAATTCCCGGATTTGATTTGCAATTGACACTTGTCTATCTGGAAAACCTTCTTAACAGGTTAAAACAACTCTTTAATCTTTCCCCTCAACCGGTGAATCAAATCTTTTCATTTTACCTCTCAAGAGAAAAAAATATCTCAGCAACCTAATGATGAAATAATGTAACTGATTTTGATAAATAAAAAAACTCAATGTAAAAAGTGAAAATCAGTTCACAGTGACCTCCAAAATGCAAGAAAACTGCTAAGAGTTGATTTTTCTCCATATTCAGATGCCGACAAGCTTTTAAAATTGCCCTCTAACCAATTTTGATGCTCCAGAATCAAGTTTGCTCATTCTATCACCAATGCTCCAAGAAACACAAATTGATCTATAACTCGAACTGGTGAGCACCTGTGCAAGAACCAACCTCAAATTCGGAAAATTCAGATCTTCCCAGTTCCGATGGTATATTGGAGTGCCCAATTTGGTCAAAAATTGCCCCAGATATTGCCTTTTGAAAATCTCAGTCTTGTTCATGACTTCCATGTAGTTTTGCAAAAATTTTAACTTTTATATAGTTTCAAACTATATGATAAGTGAAAATTTATTTAAAAAATCTACCCCACGTGATCTTTTAGAAAAAAAAATTTTAAAAATAATTTTTTTATAACCTTTGAAAATTCCACCATATGTTTCACTCGGGTCAAACTTGGTTTGACCATATTGCCATGTGTCACATGCTGATTCGCTGATTTGACTCTTGCCGGATTCCTGAGTTTTTCGGTGACCTCGCTATGTCGCTAGCCGGATTTTTTGAGATTTTTTGGCAAGCGACATAGCGACCTGCCAGATTTTTGACTTTTTCGGTCGGATTTGCTGACGTCATCCTTTTGTCTGCATGTTTTTCTTCAAAATTTTACTTGTCTCCAGCTAACCACGAGCCCACCTGCACTAGCTTTGGCTTTACAAAAGCCTTTGTCTTGCTGACACTAAGCATTGGTAAAGATTTGTATTTAAATAATCAAAACTTCTTTCCCACAATGAATATGAGATAAAATAATTTCAATGTTTTTTTGCTGTAGTGAATAGCTCCCTTGTTCATACATGGATCATGTGCCATCTCTGATGGGCCTCCCCATTGTGTAAATTTCTGCACTTATCCTCACATGGCCCCTCTCAAAAACGTGCATTGCTGCATTATTTGCTGCCATGGACTTGCCTTTTAATTGTGGGGCTCCATTCAGTGTGTGAGATGCATTTTTCATGGTCCCTGTGCCAAAACGTGGAGCCTTTTGTTGTTCCTATTGCCTCGGACAGTGGCATTTCCCTTTGTAAGCTTTATTCTACTCTTTGGACGCCCTACAACATATGGATGCCCCAAAAACGTGGGCTGCTCTGTGATTTGCTCCAACACATGGAGTTCCTTGCTGGTTATCTTATTTAAAACGTGAGACTCTCAGCTGGTGCTTCCCTTCTTCCTTGCCTGTGGATGAATGACTCTTTTCCTGATGATGCCTTTGTTATGGCATGAAAGCCCTCTATTTTGCTCAATGCATCTACACATTTTCTTAGTTTTCTTCTTATGTTAAAACATTATATTGTCAAAGTAAATAGCCCCTCACATTTATTTGATTCTTTTATCATTGAGAAAAAGTCCAATCTCATACATTTAGTGAACTAAGATAATGGCAATGACTACAGTGAAGCATTGTAATGATTGTATGTAAAACTATCAATTTAAAATTTCATTTTAAATCATTTCCGCAGTAGTGTGAAATTTGTGTCTAAAGGCCCGCCAGGTGGCCGTAAAAACTAACTCAATCAAGTAACCAGGCCATGAAAATCGGCATGAGTGTTCAATCCTGCATACTTTATCACACTACAAATTTTCAACCCATGATGGATTCCCAGTCAAAAGATTTTAATTGCCGAACATCCATACTTCAATTACTCTGCAGGCAAACAATGTTAAAAAACATAAACTGGGCTCGGGTTCGGCATTATAAACTGGGTTATTGATCACTTGGGGTTTTGAAAACTAGGATATAAGTTCTTTGCCATGAAGAGGATATAATTCCATATTTTGGGCTCATGAAGAATCACAGGGCACATTTGGCGAATTTCCGAAAACAGGCACTTGGAAACTTTAACTGGCAAATGTGTCAAAAAGTGATTTTTGGCAAATGTACGGACATAAGAAAGTATGCAAATGGATTCATCATGACTTAATAACTGGCATACTTCAAGGATTTCTAGGACACAACACAATGGTACAATCCATTTAGGCTATCCAATCACAGGATCAAAGTTATAACATGCCGAACAGGGGTACGGATCAATCTGGATACCTTAGCCGTAACAAAACAATGCAAACTGGGTTTTTGATCATGTTAGCAAACTGATCAAATGGATTCGACATGATCTCAAAATTGGAACATATGAATTGTCTTACCCCTAGAACACAATGCAAAAATATTTTTTTCATTTGGGTCAACTGGGTCAAAGATATGATTGGTCAAACAGGGCTTCCCAGAATTGTGAACAACTAGTGAAATGCACAAAACAGTAAATGACCAACTTTGGGGGGTGCAAAACCTAGTCAAACGGATTTCAAATGACTTCAAAATTGAAACATAGGTTCTTTGTTATACATACTAAACATCCCCAAAATGGCTAGTCATGACACAGTCCTGGGTAAAAGATATTCAGATGCAAACTGGGCCTCTGATTGCTATTTGACACTACGTAGAATTGCAAATTTTGACACTAGCTCAAAATGGGACTTCACAGAATGATTCGAGAAGGCAAACTAACATTGTGGATCATATGCATATGTCAAATGAAAGGTGTTAAGCCACTCAAACACCATCTAGGCCTCAAGCTACCAACTGACCACATGCATAAAAGGCACTTTAGGACATGATTTTCCAAAATTTTCAAAATGTGACTAAAAATGAAGCATGCAATTTTCAGTCCCAACATGGTGGTCTTAGTAGAAATCATCTGCTTCTAACCAAAGTACCTCCATACCCAACTAATCACAAAGCACTCAACTATATTTGAGTACATCCCAATGAGTGGTCTACTATAACACATGTACTTGAGCTCCCAAGATTCTTCCCATCACTTATAATATTGGTACAATCTCCAAACAAAAGATGTTAGCTCATCAAATAATCTCTCATAATAAGTAATGTCCTCACTATGTGTCTGGGGGGTGAGCCTTGTGCATCTATATATGAATGGGTGGCTCCATTGTTGTGGCTACACCCATGGCTATATCACTACTGGGCCAAAATTGTATTGCAAGCCCATGTCCTCCCATCTTAATAAATAATCTTGTAGAGCTCATGATGCATATTTTCAAGGATAGTGAGTCCCTCTTCCATCCTCAGGACCGCTCAATCAAGACTACCACAAACCGGCCCCAACCTAGAGGGAAGCCCTTCTAGCCCCTATCAATGACAAGAGCCTGGGCAAGCAATGAACACATGAGGTAGGCTAAGGGACATTGATCCCCATACTCTTCTATGATTCACTCCCAACTAAGCTGGTAATCTAAAATAGTCACGTCCTCCAAAAAGTTGTTGGAATGCCAATCTCTCCTTTGTCAGGTCTAATCATACTAAACTTGTGATATGCAAAATCTCATATCAGCACACTGTAGACACTCAAAAATGGTTCGCATCTATAGTTTAATCACTTTTTCATACTAACTCATCCCATTTTTTCATTTCACTAATTCTAATCATTTGGCCAACTTCATTATCATTTTATTGTATTTTGACAATATCCTTCAACATTTGTATCCCCTTTCAAATCAATTATAGATCACTTTGAAATTGATTCCCATTTATCTAAACTTTTCAAAATCAACCTAGAATCACCCCAAATCAACCCAAAACCATCCCAATCAACCCAAAATCACCCCAAATCAACATGGAATTATCCTTAATCAACATGAAATCATCCTAAATCGGCCCTAATCAACCCAAAACATGTCAAATATCTCAAATCAATCATCATCTATCAAACCCTAGGCATTTTCATGTCCCTCAGTGCCTTGGAAACCTATCAAATCTTATCAAACCCATTAAATTTAACCTTAGTACTATCATGTCCCTTAGCACTAGTTTAAAATATCATTCTTATCATCTGATCCTTGACATTTTTGAGTCCCTCAATGTCAGATCATAGCATCATCCAACCAATTTAATAACCTTAACAATGTCCTCTGATATTATTATGATCAACTTTGTCAATCAATTTCAATCCTATAGCATTTACAATGTTTATTAAATGTTACATGTCTTCAATCCTTGTCATGTGTCCTTGGCATGTTATCAATTCTAATTATTCATTTAGTTTGGTCATGGCTTTGATCTACCCATCATTGTCCTAGTCAATCTACAAATTATCATATTTCTTCAAAGGATATTATTATCAGATATTTCATCAAATTGGCCAATCATTTACTAATCTAATCCTATGTCAGTTCAATAATTTTCATCACATGCCACTACTTATTCTTCCTAAGTAACATTCTCAATTAATTGATACTTATTAATTAGTTGATTCATCATTCTTGAACTATGGGAATTATCAATATCCTAAGTTCTATTTTCCACCTATATTTTCCATTTTCACTCATTTTCATTTGTGTGGATATATGAAATTTTAATTCAAATATTCTACATAATCTTGCCACATGGACATGACACATCATAGATTATATCCTTACACTTGGATAAAATATCATAAACCATATATTTTATTCCTTACATATCTATAATAAGCCTCCATCATCATAGATTCTTGGCTATAAGTGGCTTTGAGGTGTCATGTGCACATCATAGATTCTCCTCCACTTTTAGCTATTTTTACTTACATGTATCATAGAATCCTACAAGTGGCTTTGAGGTGTCATATGCATGTCATAAATTATCTTCTGCTTTTAGGCTTGGTTGAATTTCATGTGTCATAGAATCTCACATTTGGCATCTTGTGCCATATGCATCATCGATATCCTAAGGAATACCATGCCAAGTTGTGCATTTGCATTGACAAGTGTCCACCTTCTCATTCAATTCTCTCCCCTTGCACATTGGCTATAAATTGAGCCTTCTTGCTCCCTTTTTTAGTTGTTAATCTTTTAGAGTCTTCAACATCCTTAAGAGCCATATTCTTAGAGTCTTCATATTTAGCATCCATTAGGCTTGAAATAACTATTCTAGTATTCTCAATAGCATCATCTCATTAATAAGATTCTTCTTTTGATTATGTACATTATAGGCAACTGGAGCTACATCAAATGGAGAAGAAAGAAGGACATGGTGTTGGAATAACAAATGGAGTAACTAAGAGGGAGGGTGAATCAATTACCACAAAATAATTCATAGATCCCTTAGATGTCTTAAATACCTATTTACTGTTGATACTTGGTAAACACTGTAAGATTGCTGAAACTCAGTAGATTAACTAGTTACTAATTATCTAGCATTCATAATTATTAATATGCATGCAAAGGTTAAATAGAATGAACACAAGAGACACTAGATTTAAGGTTAATTATCTGAGCTTGGTAGACTCTATCTTTTGCCTTGCTGACCATCTGAGCTCAGTAGACTCTATATTTTTCCTTGTTGACTATCTGAGCTTGGTAGACTTTGTCATTTGCCTTGTTGACCATTTGAGCTTGATAGACTCTATCAGATGACTGATATGACATTTGTGTGACATCAAAGACAACACACAATTGAACAATTATATCCAACAATCTCCCTCTTTGGCATTGATGGCAACACAACATGTCATAGCAGAATGAAATTTGAAAACAAGTCTTTATTGACAGAATACTTTACTTTCTTCTTCAAACACAGCAAACTCCCTCTTTCACAAACTATCTCTCCCTCTTACATAAACTTTATTATTTTGCAAATTTCAGAAAGATGTGACAGTATACTCTCCCTCTTTGATAGCACATACCAAAGACAACATAAATCAACTAAATAACATTGTACCTGATGTACTGATTCATATGCAATGTCTTCATTGGTTTGTTTGCATCAATTGATAGATCTTCAATTCTGTTCTTGTTGATGCATCACTAAAACTGTATTATAGTGAGCTTCAGATAGGGGAATGACCCCTAACTTACCTCTAAGATACAAGAATGCATCCTTAGGTAAAGGCTTTGTGAATATGTTAGCAATTTGTTCCTTTGTATGGACATATTCCAATCTGATTTCCTTTTCTTGTACCAATTCTCTAACAAAGTGATATTTTATAGCAATATGCTTGGTCTTTGAATGCATCACTAGATTCTTAGATATGTGTATTGCACTTGTGTTGTCACAAAACATAACAATAGGTTCTTTGATTTCTTGCTTCATACCTTCCAATAATTATTTGAACCACACAATGTTTGAACAATTTACTGCTGCTGCAACATATTCAATCTCTATTGTGGATTGGGATGTACAATTCTACTTTTTACTTGTCCAAAAAACCAACCTTTTTCCAAGAAAGAAAGCACCTCCACTTGTACTTTTCCTATCATCAACATTCCCTACCCAATCTGCATCAGTGAACACTTTTAAATCTAGGTTTCCTCCAAGTTTATACCATAATACATAATCTTCAGTTCCTTTTAAGTATCTCATGATCCTTTTGATTACCATCATGTGATTTTCTTTTTGTTTTGTTGAGAATCTTGCTAAAATTCCTACTGCAAGGATAATGTCTAGTCTTGTATGCACTACATATTGCAACTTTCCAATCATAGATCTATACAATGTCTGATCCACTTCCTTTGATTGATCATCTTTGGTAAGTTTCAATCCAGTACACATAGGAGTTCCAACAGGTTTGCAGTCTTCCATACCAAATTTTTTTAGTATCTCTTTGATGTATTTAGATTGAGTGATGTAGATGCCATTCTTAGTCTGCTGAATTTGAAGACCAACAAAGAATTTGATCTCACCAAACATTGACATTTCAAATTCCTTATTCATTTGTTCTAAAAATTCTTTGCAAATTTCATCATTTCCTATGAACAAATTATCATCTACAAATATTTTTGCCAAAAAAATCTTATTATCTGGTCCTTCCTTTATGTACAAACTACTATTTTCATTAGTTCTTTGAAAACCAATATGAATAAGATAGTTATGCAATCTTTCATACCATGCTCTAGGGGCTTGTTTCAAACCATATAATGCTTTATGCAGTTTGCAGACCATGTCCTTATTGTTTGGATCAACAAAACCTTCAGGTTTTTCAATATAAACCTCTTCATCCAATATGCCATTGAGAAATGTTGACTTGACATCCATCTGATAAATGTTGAATCTTTTGTATGCAACATATGCAAGTAAGGTTTTGACACCTTCCAATCTTGCAACAGGAGCAATATTTTCTCGATAGTCTACACCTTCTTCATAAGAGTATCCTCTGCATACCAGTCTAGCTTTGTTCCTTGACACCTTACCATCTTCATTTAACTTGTTTCTGAATACCCACTTAGTTCCAATTACATTTGTGTCTTTAGGTCTAGGTACAAGAGTGCGTGTTTTTTTTTTCTCTATCTATTCTATCTCTTCATTCATAGCTTCAATCCAACTTTCATTGTCTAGTACATCTTTGACATTTCTAGGTTCAAAATCAACAAGTAAACAAGTGCTTTTCAACTTACTTCTTGTCAGTGTTCCTTCTGATTTATCTCCAATGATCTGATCTAGTGCATGATGCTTCCTGACATACTTGGCTAAAATGGGTTCCTTGCCTTTTGAATGACTTGCATTGTTATCCTTCTGTGTCTCAACTTCTAGTTCTGGATCTAGTTGCTCAAGCTTGGGAGATGTTGATTCGGTAGCTTCTTTTTGCAACTCAAGTTCTCGCAACTTGGTAGGCATTAGCTCAGTTTGAACTTCCTGTGACTCGGTTACTAAAGACTTTGGATTTGAAGATTCCTGATTAATAGGTATATTTGGCATTGTATCATGTTCAATGTAAACAAATCTTCTATAATCTTCAGGTTCCCTTTTGCTTTCTTCTTTAATTCTTTCTGCAAACTCATCAACTTTCACATGTACACTTTCTATGACTTTGTGAGTAGATAAATTCAAACATCTATATGCTTTACTTTTGCAAGAGTATCCCAAAAATATTCCTTCATCACCTTTTACATCAAATTTACCTTTTCTAGATTCTTTCAAAATGTAACATTTGCTTCCAAATACTTTTAGGTAGCTTACATTAAGTTTGTAGCCATACCATAACTCATAGGGGGTTTTGAATGAATCCTTTTTCAGCTGTACTCTGTTCAAGGTATGAACTGCAATGCTGATAGCTTCTTTCCAATATTTGATAGCAATGCTTTTCTCAATCATTAAGGTTCTTGCACAATCCATGATAGATATGTTCCTTCTTTCTGCTATTCCATTTTTTTCTGGAGTTCCTGGTACTGAAACCTATCTTTTGATTCCTCTTTCAATGCAAAAGTTATTGAATTCATGTGAAATAAATTCACCACCTCTGTTAGACTTTAAACATTTTAGTCTTTTTCTTGTTTCCTTTTCCACTCTGGCCAAATACCATTTGAAATTTTCAAATGCTTCTGATTTCTCTCTTAAGTACATAGCAGTCATCATTCTTGAATAATCATCAACAAAAAGAATGAAGAATTTTTTACCAGTATAACTTTCAATATCAATAAGTCCACACAAATTAGTATGCACAATTTTTAGAATTTCTTCAGTCTGATAGTTCTTGCTTTTAAAGCTTGTCTTTACCATTTTACCAATTTGACAATTCTTGCATAGACCAACCTCAGGTTTCTTTATGTTAGGAATGACTCTTACTTTCCTAAATTTATTGATTTTTAGCAAGTTTTCAAATTTTACATGACATAACCTCCTATGCCATAACCAACCCTCTTCAATTTGAGCAAAAAAACATGAACATTCACCAAGTTCAAGATAAAACAAGTTACCTTTTGTTTGAGTGCCTGATCCAATTAGCTTACCTTTGCCATCTAGCAATCTTGATTTTCCATGTATAAATTCCACTTTGAATCCATTATTGAGTAGTTATGCCACACTCAGTAGATTATGCTTTAGTCCTTCTACCCAATATACATTGTCACATACAAGTTCCTTGGTCAGTGAGATTCTTCCTTTTCCTTTTATACAACAAAGTTCATTGTTACCAAATCTTACACTGCCACCATCATAGTCTTTAAAGAGTTTAAACTTAGTTTTATCACTAGTTATGTGATGAGAACAACCACTATCTATAATCAATGTATCATTTCTACTCATGTGAGAAATAAGTGTCATTTCTTCATCATTATCAAATTCATCTTTCACAGCAACGTAGACAATTTCATCTTCTTCTTCATCATCAGAATCATTAGAATCTTTAGCCATGAAACATGTTTTCTTACCTTTATCCTTGAATGATTTGAAGTCTTTCTTGCCATTTTACTTGTGACATTTCTTCTCATCCTTGTTTTGCTTATTGGGCACCTAGCAGTAATATGTCTAATTTCTTCACAAGAAAAATAGATTAGAGGAACCTTACCTTTATATTTCCCTTTGCCTCTTGAATATTTCCTTGCTAGTAGAGCTTCAACCACCTCAAGATCACTTTCTGAACTTTTTTCTGATTCTTCATCACTATTTGACTATGGATCCTTTATCTTCTTCCCTTTTTCTTTGAGTGAAAGCTTGGCTTCAAACGTTGATTCAATGTTCTTGGTAGCTGGAACATAATTATCATAGTTGTCTAGCTCAAATGCAATCAATCTTCCAACTATGGCCCCTAAAATTATTTTATGATTTTCTTCACATCTTCTTTCTTGAATTGCAAAGACTCTAACTGCATAAATGGGAAGCAGAGTTCTAAGAACTTTACTTATAACTATCTCCTCCTTGATATCTCCTCCAAATGCTTTGATTGCACTAACACATGCTTTAACTCTTTCAACATATTTTGCAATGTTTTCATCCTCTCTCATCTTCATTTGATCAAATTGTCCTCTCAAACTTTTTGCTTTGGCTCTTCTCACATTATCATCTCCTCCATAGATCTCTTTTAGCTTGTTCCACATTTCAAAGGAAGTTTTTCAATCTTTGATGTCATCGAATTCTTCATAACTTAGAGCATATGCTATATCTATCATCATGTTGTTGTGAGTCTTCTTTTCAGCAATATCATTGACAGATAGTGTACCAGCAGGTTCTCATATTTTTCATCAAGATACTTCAGTCCTCAATCACCAATAGAAGCTAGATGAAGTCTCATCAATCCTTGTCATGCTGAGAAGTTGTCCCTATTAAGTCTTGGACTTTCCCTCTTGTAAGACATCCTAATCTTTAGCTTAGATCCTTGAAATCTTTTCCTGTAAGCACCAAAAGCTTTGATACCAATTGTTGGAATAATAAATGGAGTATCTGAGAAGGGGGGGTGAATCAGTTACCACAAAATAATTCACATATCCCTTAGATGTCTTAAATACCTATTTACTGCTGATACTCGATAAACACTATAAAATTGTTGAAACTCGGTAGATTAACTAGTTACTGATCATCTAGCATTCATAATTATTAATATGCATGCAAAGATTAAATAGAATGAACACAAGAGACACCAGATTTAATGTGGAAACTCAATATGGTAAAAACTACCAAGTAACTAGCTACCAATTTTTCACTCTTCTGAAGTGAGCCCTATTAGGAGCCAACCCTGTTAAAGGTTACAGTACACACTATTAGGTATGACCCTATTAGAGGATTTGATCACCCTGTTAGGAGTGGCCTTGCTAGAGGTCTTTAGAAAAATTCAATTGAACTATCACCTTGTTAGGCGATTTACAAAATGGTTGTTAAACCAACTCTATTAAGAGATTTGAAATCACTTCTACAATGGTTAGAAAGCAACACTGAATTGACCTGAACAAGATGCAACTAAATTTTCTGATTATAGGTCTTTGTTCTACATCATTAGATCCTCTTTGATCAAATATGGATTTTTTGCTCCTCAATGATCTCTGATCATCCTTCAAATTTTCTTCCATAATAATCAGTAATCATATCACATTAATTCTACTTCCACACTTAGAATTTGCAACTTGACCTCTTATTTATGCCATTCAGATTATCAAGTCGGCTCATTCTCATGTTACATTTACCAATAAACCATACATCAGTCAACTACAAGTATTACTTTAAACAAATAAATGTTATTTCACAAAATAATGAAATCCTTCACTGGCTGACCCTGCTTGGTAAATACTACTTCCAAAAAATTTCTGAGTCAACCAGCTTGACTCGGTTAACATTGCAACATCTGCAAAATCCTTTGGCTACCAAGTTTACTCAGTAAGAACTAAATTCCTTCTCTGACCTTGAGAGCTCGGTAATAACTATTTTTGCCATAATTCCCTTTGATGACCAAGTGAGCTCGGTAACAACTAAATTTCCTTGATTAACCTTGAAATCTCGGTAACAACTATCTACTCAGTAGACACTACAAATTTTATTTACTAACCTTCTGAGCTCGATAGACTCTATCTTTTGCCTTGCTAACCGTCTGAGCTTAATAGACTCTGTCTTTTGCCTTGCTGACCATTTGAGCTTGGTAGACTCTATCTTTTTGCCTTGCTGGCCATCTGATCTCAGTAGACTCTGTCTTTTTCCTTGTTGACCATATGAGCTTGGTAGACTCTATCTTTTGCCTTATTGACCATCTAAGTTTTATAGACTCTGTCTGATGACTGATATGACATTTGTGTGACATCAAAGACAACACACAATTGAACAATTGTATCCAAAAAATGGGAGCTACAACTAAAAGAGGGAGTTTTACTTTGTGTTGCTTTCTTTGTTTTATTTGGCTTTCATGATAGATTAGAAGGGTATTATCATATATTTATTGAGTTTTGTTATTTCTCATAGTATGTTAGATATTAGTCCATTTTTGGGTCCTACACACACCTCATATGAAAATCCAAAACCTAAAAAGACAAATCTCATGGCATATCAATCATACTACACATCCTCGAGGGTGATTGTGACCTCATCAATGGGCAAATAAAAAGTGTTAAACTCATTGTGCCACTGCTTGGCTAATGCTATCAACAACCCATGGTTCACCTGAATATGTGGCATGCACAGTAACAAATTGAATTCCATGTGGCCTTCTCATTATCATCTAGATGATAAACAACATGCAAGCCCACCACCTTGGGGGCTCTAATCAACAATTTTTGGAAAACTATATGCATATTCAAGTCAAGCAATAATGAAATGTCAGTATCAACCATAGTAGATCAAGTGACCTCATAAATAGATAAACATGACAAAAAACACCAACCACATATACAAAATCTACATCTAGATGTCCAAAAATGCTCAAAATATAACTATGTGATACTTCTCCTAATAGTCATTTGACACATTTTGTTGTTATAATATTGTGCGATATTTCTAGAAATACATGTGTCATACTTCTTTCTCAAATGATATTTTCTACAATGTCATGTGAGATTTGGGTGCCTCTCATGTGATACACCCTATATCTCTCGTGTGATACATTTTGGTCATCAGAAGTATCACACAATATTTCCTATAATAGTTATGCCATACTTTTAAAGTATAGCATGATAGTTTGCAAAAAAGACATTTAAAATGCATAAAACCTACTAAAAAGAGCATTAAATGAGAAAAAATGTGTGAAATTTTTTAATACATATTGGGGCCTTATAGTTTGTAGGCTGGTTGTGCAACCAATTGCACTCAAAATGGTGTCAGTAAGTCAAAATACCATCCAAAACCATCTCTCTCTCTCAGATCACCCAAAAGCTCTTAAGATTCACAAAATACAAAATGAAAAATGACCCTTGAACCCCTTATATAGTCCTTTGACCTAGTTTTGACCCTTTTTACAAACTCCTCAAAATTTCATGAAAATCACACCCCTAGCTAATTTTGAAATCCTGGATCCACTTTTGGGATAGAAATCAAAATTTGAGTCCATCTTGATGGTCAAAATCACATTTTAAAAGTACACCTTCTTCTATGCAGTAAAATGGCCTTGAGGTCTAACCTTTTTTGGGGTATCTTCATTTCTTCATGTATTCATCATTTCTACACTTCAATTCACTTCATCTTACTTCTACACCATCTTTCTTCTTGATTTGACCTTATTTTCATACTTTATCCTTCTTGGTCAACTCTACTCAAACTGGGGCATTCTATCACTTCCTTATGGTCACTCTTTGGTTTTAATCACACATATGTCATCAATAACCTTGCTCTATCTTGATTTTGTCATATCTTGCTCATCTCTACATTCCCTTTACCTCATTTTGATTTTGATCTCGAGGGCACAGAAATATTCTATCATTGCTTGCTTGCTATAGCTATATATTTCTCAAGAGCATATGCTTGACCTTTCCATTTTCTCTAAATCTATCTTCTTTACTTGATGTTAGTACTCTTATTGAATTTTGATATCATCTCTCTCTCCTAGAGTTCTGTATTGTCACTACTAGGCTACACATTCAGAACTTGCTATCTTGCTTTACATTTCGTTCTTCAGAATTAAATCTCTCTATTTTTTGTTGCATACTTGGCTTCTTTATTATTTGACATAATGTGTTCTCATATTGATCATGAATTAGTCAAAGAGGACCAAATGTAATCACCTAAAAATGGTCACATCAACTATTATCCCCTTTCTTAGCATGTTGGCTAAATTATTTAATCATTTTCCTAGGCTAAGTTGCTAAACATTAATTCATTTGATTTTAACCTATAGTTTGACAATAATATCCTAAGTCCATATCTGATTAAAAGAACATGTCATTTTTTAATTAAATAAAATACCCCATTCTTCTAACCCACTCAATGTGCACACATAAAGTCTTTTTCTTATTTCATAAATTAAAAGAAAAGACTTGATCGCACATGAAAAGTCAACTCTTTCTCATTGGTTGACATGATCTTGCACATGGATCATACCAAAAGTCAACCCCCACCCTTGATCCCTCATTTCTTGATCTTGATCTCAAGCACCCATACACCTTTAAAAGAGAGATCTCTATCCCTCTCTAAGGATCTTTTTTTTGAGCTAATGTTATGTTGTAGGTTTACTAATAGGTTTCTTGGAGTATTTGTGGAGAACTTCTTGCTTCTTGTCTCATTCTTTGCATTTTCATACTAGTTATCTTATTTTCAATAGCTTAGTTTCCTTTGCAATAACATAGATCACTTAACTTAATTAGAATGGCTTGGTCATACTCTCATTTTCTTAGTATAGTTGCAGTGTGGATCTCATCTTAGCATAGTTTCATTCTTGCATTGCATACTTAAGAGTTCCTTTGACACTAGCACTCTTGATCTTGTTTAAAGAAACCATTTCATGGTTTACTAGCAAGGATTGTATCTCTAAGGCTCAACTAATAGCTCTCTTTATGCTTATTTTGTATGCCTCTTGCACTCCATAAATAGGGACATCTAAGCCACCATTCAAGCATTCTAATGTATGGAATACCTTGGATAATAGGGTTTAGAGGAGTGCACTATCTTATTGTACACATAGGTACCCAACCACTGCATCTGCCTAGCACATAGGAACAAAACCTAAATACATGGCTCACTCCATCAAACCAAGGAAGCATAAGAAACAACAGAAGAACCCCCCTCCTAATGCAGACAAGGGTGATGTGACAGGCAACTAGAAAAGTGGGCCAAAATAACAGTATGTCAAGGAAGCATGATCAAGATGCACAAAAGAATACATATTTATGTACTGACATGATCAATCTTAGATACGTCAAGAGACTAATGTCACAAAAGGAAAAGTCACTAGATAAAGGAAGATGGCAAAAAAAGGCAAACCATCAACCCCCTATGGAACTTTAATTAGAGTAGTGCAAGTATAATAAGGAATAAGATATGGTGAGTCCCAAGAATACTATAATCTGTATGAGTGTCCTTAGATGACATTGCTTGAATCAAAAGCCAAAACAAGGAAAAACTATGAAAACAAAAATACAAATGCAATATGGCACTTTATCTCAGTGTGTTTACAAGAATTCATACAAATGATGTCTAAATAGACCAAAAGAGACATATGATTGATAAAATAGATTGTACAACCCATGAAAAATCATTTGAAGCAACGAAATTGATCCTCCGGCCTAAAATAACCAAGATATCCACTAAAATGCAAAAAATGCAAAAGACTTAATAGAAATGTGCCTAGAGAAGAATTAGGAAAAATAACCAACATAACTAAAAAGATCTTAGAAAGGCCTTTCCAACGATATAAAGAATTCCCAAATCAAAGATTAAATGCTCAAGATATGTCTCCTGGAGTGAAAAATAGAACCCCTAACTTTGACAATATAAAAAACCATTAAAAAAAAAATTTAAAAAAACTAAAAATTTACCTATGCCACTATGATGGGGTCGGAACCAACTTTCCAGTAATATCTCATTTGCAAAAAATGGAGTTTGTATGCCCAAGATATAAGCACAAATGTGAAGGTAGGTCCAAATAAAGCTAGAAGGGAAAACATGAACATTAATGCAATGTTGATGTTAGCAAGTAATGAGCACACATTTGATAGTCAAATGACTATCGAGGTAAAAAAAACTTGAAAATTGACCCCTACCAGAAAAAAATCTAGTCACTAGAAATTCTATGCCGGATCAAAGGACCGATGTCAAAAGAAAAATCCAATGGCCAAAAAGGAATGCCATATGTCAATAAATTATTGGTTGGCCAAAAAAATGGCCCACTCCAAATATTTCTACCTCCCAAATATCGAAACCACTTCCACAAACCATCATTGTGTGGGAACCAACTTAGTGTAATAAGAATACCACTAGTGAAAAAATGCATGAGAGTTTTAAAAAATCCCATGTGTTATTTTAGTAAAATGCATGGGGCCCAAATTCAAAGGCATGTCACAAAATCACACCCACAACATGCAAATAATGCCAACACATGTAGGAGACAGGCATGCAATTAATGCTAATCACCATAGCTAGTAAGAGAGATATGCCAAAGAATGCCAAAATCCATTTCATCAATGAGTTTTCCCTTGCCCAAGGAAAAGATGTACCTTCAAAACCATCCTATGTAAGGCCTAAAGTGCTAACACCCCCCCCAAACAAAGGTTGTGACTAACAAAAAAGTAGAGAGCATCACATGTGCTAACAAAACATGTGAATACAATTGTGGAGGTTGAGTAACATCAAATGAAGATCAGAGGACAAGCCAGTGTGTTTAAGGGATCATTGATAGAGTCCAATGAAAAGCCCACCACATGGATGGTGTGGAAGCTTGAACAAAAAAATGCCTATTAAAAAATTGGTAATGTGGGAGTCTGTCAATGTTAATGATCCAAAAAATACGGCCTCCATCAAAGCCAAAAAATGGGGTGACCAACAATAACCATGAGTTATGTGGTTACGTGGAGGCATTGGGGTCACTAATAAAGAGTACATAGGAAAATGCACATGTGGAGGAAAAAAATCCCCATCCAAAATAAATACTCGTTGACCAAAAAATATGAGCTAAGCCAAAGAATCCACTAACATGGATGGGTAGTTGACCTCTGACCCCACAAGAAGAGGTGGCATAGATCCCAGATGATTGGCACCAAAAATGATGACTGGTGGATCCAAAATTGTCACATTACCCATAAAGAAGTTTTTTAGAGCCGGCTATGTAGCTAACCAATCTCCATGCCCCTACAACCATACATAGCCCATGCCATCCATCCGAGCTAAAGTCCTCCCTAATGTAGTGTTAGTCCATAGTCAAATGACATAAAGTTGATTTTTTTTTTAAAAAAAATTGCATGGTTATCTCAATACAAGAGCTCTTATGATTTTCACAAATTAGTTTTTATTAATAAATACTTATTAGTGATTGAAATTTATTTATTAAATTGTTATTATCAAGCTCTCTTGTAAAAAAAAAAAAAAAATTTAAGAAAATATATAAAATGTTATTTCTTGAACAATAATCAAATAACATTATAAATATTTTATGATAATTTATATATTTTAATTTTTAATAGATATGATTATGTTGTAATTTAGATTTTAATTATTTTAAAATTTATTAAATATGAAAAGATGACACGAATTTAACTTACCAAAGTAACTCTTTAATAATTTAATTCACATTTGATTGAGTTTTCTAATTATTCAAAATGTTAAAATTTTGCTCAATTAATTTATGTCAATCACCAAATTGTATTTATGTTTTTTTTTATCTATGAAACTTTATAACTAAATGAAAGTATAGTTGGATGAAATACAAATAATATATAATTAATAATTTTTTACTATTTTATAAACTCTATTTTAGACAACAATTTAGTCATAAATTTTAGAGTTATATTTGTAGATATACAATTATTTTGAATCTTTAATTATTTTATTAGAATTTAAAAGTATAATAAATATCTAATTAAATTGTTATTTGATATATTGAGATGATTTAACATAGCCTTTTTTGTACAGTATTCTTCATTATTTAATATTTAACATGTTAAAATAATAAATGATATTAAAATTAATGAATATCATTATAAATAATTTTGAACTTGAACAAATATTAAATAATAAATAAGTTGAATAGAATATTGTTAATTAATAAATAAATTATAAAATAATCTAATAAAATAATTTTGATTTTTATGTGAATAAAATATTATTGTGTAAGAATAAAAGATTTTACCTATTTTAATCTTATTCTAAGTGAAAATAGTAAATTTAAAACATATCAAACAATTTAATTTTTTAATTAAAAAAAATTGATAATAATAATTTATTACATAAAATTTAATCCTAAAATCATTAATTTAAAACTAATTTGATAAACCTATTCTATCTTAAATTTTATTTCTTTTCTTAAAATACATTCATTTTCTTTTCTTTTTTAACAAGAGACCTTGACAATAATAATTTAATAAATAAATTTCAATCAATAATAAATATTTATTAACTTAAAACTCATTTATAAAAATCAAATCAAATAAAAAATAAAATCAATTGCATGTCATTTGAAATTGCCTATAGTTTCTCACGATGGACTAAAAGTACGTTAGAGAGGATTCAAGTTTGGATGGATGGCAAGGGCTATGTATGGTTGTGGGGACATGGAGATTGATCGACTGTATAGTCAACTCCTCAAAGTTGTCATCAATCCTACCAAAAGAAACATGCATTTTGTACCACCTCTACAAAAGAAATAGGCCCGTAGAGAGAAGACAATGGGGCCTAATGCATAGGGTGCTTATCGGCCAAACAAATCTATTGGTGTGAAATTCAAAGTGAAGCCATCACCGATGGGGCCATGGGACTCACAAGCCTACATGTGTAGGCACCTGCGGTACCTTCAATATAATAAAAAAATGCCCTCCCTAATGTTATTTTAGTCCTTGCAGGAAACTAAAGTTTTCAATCTTCTATTCTTTATTAATCCCTACCTTGGGTATCTTGCACATTCCTTAATTTCTTGCTTGAACTATAATCTATTCAAATTTTCTCATTTAATGATACTTTCTACATTTCATTTCCTATTTTCCTATTAGATGCATTCATTTTTTTCAATAGCCTTTTTATTTTCTTTCCAAAAGAATTGGCTGAAAATAAGGTCCTTGAAACGTGCCATCCTGAATTCCAATTTACATGCCAGTTTTAGATTTTACAATTGTGCCCTTCCACAGTTTGCATGCATGCATACATTCACTCTACCCCTATCTAAATCTACATTTGGTAGGCATGTGTGCACACTGCTACAAATAGGACATTAAAAAATATCCCTCATTCTGTTAAGTTCTTGTCATTGTCCATACATTGTTTCAATCTTCGTTTATTAGTGTAAACAAAGAAGATTTGGAAAACTAAATGTTTGTCCAATTTTTAGAGGTGAAATAACTTTCTTAAATTTAATTTTTTCATCTTATCTGTAAGTGTTAAGATTTCATGTAGTAGCTCATAGCTGGATGTCTTTTTGTCATTCTATTTTTAAATTTAAATTCACTTTAGGTTGTGTTTATTTTCCTTTGCATGTCAAACAAATTATGAACTAAATAAGCTTGATTTGTTGTGATTATTATAGATATTTTTGCAAGTGATGTATTTATCTTTTTTGTAAAATTATAGGAGTCGTAGTTTTTTTGGATAATTTTTTTATTGAGAGAAAATTTGTCAATTTTAGTCCATCGCTCTCTTTAGTTTCTATAAAAAATTTCTCTCTTGAAAAAAATGGTTCACTTCTAGCAAGTACTTGATGTCCAAATTGGGCGCTTGAGATTTCTGGACATCAATGTTTATGTAATACACCATTCCTAGAAAAATTCGTAGATGATTTTGATACTTGTGACAAGAAGTGTCCAAATTGTAGTATTGTAATATTTTAGCTTCATCAGTTTACACCAATTGTTATCAATTAATAACAAGGTGAAGATTATGTTAATTGTTACTGAATGTTTCAAACTTCAAAGGCAAAACAAAACAAATATGGCTACATGCTCCTTATTCAAACTCAAATATCTACATAGAATACATCTAGTATGCTTTCCTTGTTTCCACATTTTAAGATTTCTATAAGCTTATATTGCTAGAGTAGTTTCTAGCACTTCAGTTCAAATGGATTTATTTATTAGTTACACAATCAGTGGTTCAATATTTTTTCATATTTTTGTTATATTAAAAAATAATAAAAATCACAATTAATATTTTTCAGTGCTCATAAAGAATGATTGTTAATAAAAATCTAGTCTTACTATTTTTAGATTGTTCTGGAGAGTATGCCAAGTGAAATTAGAGGAAGGTGCAGAAATTTGGACATTTAGATGTACTCTCTAGATTGTTTGTTAATCTTAGTTTGTTTCCAAGTTGAAAAACCAAGTTGTAAGTAATATCAACTTATAAAAGAGAAAGCTTAAGAAGCTTTCTGACATCACAAAGACTAAGGTTTCATCTTTGCACTTCTACAAATTAAATCCCATTCCTTAATACATCTCCTTGATATCTATGCAAAGTATGTTTTGTTTTATTCTCAACTCTATTGCCATTTTAGGAAGATATTCTCTTCATTTGGTAGGGTATAAATACATCACACTAAAGCTGGGGTTTGAATGTTTATGTTTTAAGAGATGACATTGCCATTTGATAAAATTGGGAGGCCATCATTGGTGTTGAGTGAGCGTAGAAGGTGAACACTACTCCCAAACTATTCATCTGAAACATATTGCTACATTTGTATATTGTGGATTGTGTAATCACCTAAAAATGGTCATCTAGACTATTAGCCCCCTTTTCAACATTTTGGCTAAATTAATTTAATCACTTACCTAAGCCAAATTGCTAACAATCAATTTATTTGATTATAACCTATAGTTTGACTATGCTATCCTAAGTTCATTATTTGATTAAAAGAATATGTCCCCTTTTAATTAAATAAAAGACCCCATTCTTCTAACCCACTTAAAGTGCACACATAAAGTCCTTTTTCTATTTTGCAATTAAAAGAAAAGGCTTTGTGACTTTTGTCTTATATGACAAGTCAACTTATATTCTATTGGTTGACTTGTGTGTGCACATGGATCACTCCTCTTTTCAAATTCCACCATTGATCATCCACCATCTTCATCTTGATCTCTACCATCCGTACGACTTTAAAAGGGAGAGAGCTTTCCCCCTCAAAGGATCCATCCATCATTTGAATATTGTTATGCTGCAAGTTTTCTAACATGTTTCTTTGGAGCTTTGTGGAGAACTTCTATTTCTTGTCTACATTCTCTCATCCATGGCATCATGGCATTCTAGCTTAGCTTAGCTTTCATTTTTACATGTAGCTTAATCTCACATAGCTTAATAGTTGGATTGTAACACTCTCATACATGCTTATAATAGCTGCACTTTTCATATTCATTCTTAGCTTAATCTTCATTTGCATTGCATCCTTGCAGAACTCCTTGGGACATTTGCATTCTTGCATCTTGTCTTTGGAACCTCCCATTGCATGGTTTACTAGCAAGAAGAGTATCTCTAAGGCTCATCTAAGAGCCTTCTTTTTCTTTAAATACACTCTCTTGCACTCCGTGGATAGGGAGCTCTAAGTCGACATTTGAGCATTCCAAACTCATGGAATCGTTTGGATAGAAAGGTTTAGAGTGGGACACTTTCAAGTGTACATTTTTGGCACTTACACTTGAAAGTGTCCCACTCTAAACCCTTCGATCCAAACGATTCCATGAGTTTGGAATGCTCGAATGTCGGCTTAGAGCTCCCTATCCATGGAGTGCAAGAGAGTGTATTTAAAGTTCAAGGGCTCTCAGATGAGCCTTAGAGATACTCTTCTTGCTAGTAAACCATGCAATGGGAGGTTCCAAAGACAAGATGCAAGAATGCAAATGTCCCAAGGAGTTCCTCAAGAATTCAATGCAAATGAAAATTAAGCTAGAATGAGATGCAAAGTGGAGCTATGCTAAAACATGTATGAGAGTGTTACAATCCAACTATTAGACTATATTATTTAAGCTACATGTAAAAATAAAGCTAAGCTAAGCTAGAATGCCATGGATGAGAGAATGTAGACAAGAAAGAGAAGTTCTCCACAAAGCTCCAAAGAAACCTGTTAGAAAACTTGCAGCATAACAATATTCAAATGATGGATGGATCCTTTGAGGGGGAAAGCTCTCTCCCTTTTAAAGTCGTATGGACCGTAGAGATCAAGATGAAGATGGTGGATGATCAACGGTGAAATTTGAAAAGAGGAGTGATCCATGTGCACACACAAGTCAACCAATAGAATATAAGTTGACTTGTCATATAAGACAAAAGTCACAAAGCCTTTTCTTTTAATTAAAAAATAGAAAAAGGACTTTATGTGTACACTTTAAGTGGGTTAGAAGAATGGGGTCTTTTATTTAATTAAAAGGGAACATGTTCTTTTAATCAAATAATGAACTTAGGATAGCATAGTCAAACTATAGGTTATAATCAAATAAATTGATTATTAGCAATTTGGTCTAGCTAAATAATTAAATTAATTTAGCCAAAATGTTGAATAGGGGGCTAATAGTCTAGATGACCATTTTTAGGTGATTACAGATTGTGCAACCAAATCACTCAAGGTATTGATAGTACTTGTACTAGACCCATTTCTAGGTAACCTAGTAGCTATGCTAATCTTTTAATTAGTTCTCTTTCATAATGGTTACTACTCTTCTCAGAGGCTCTTCTTGATGAACTTTATGTTGTCTTATACACCACAGCTACATTATTCATCTGTCTTTGCAATTAATAGTGACAATGTCACTATCCTCTTCCTATGTCTTCCTTCTCTAAAAATTTCTGCTATATTTTTATAAGTTGCATGTGAATTGAGTATTAAATCCATCCAATTGAGGAAATGATGTTGTTTTGATCAAATGTGTACATTTTGGACTTCTGCAGATTTTATCAAAATTATAAATAGCTAATTGAAATTATTCCCTTTAGTTTCTAGGCTTGTTAATTTTTCCATAAGGGTAGAATACTAAAGCATTCGTGCTTTAAATTCAACTAAATTGTATTTGTTAACAACAATTTAATTTTATTGATTAATGTTTTTTTTTTTAATCAATTTTATTTAAATTTATTTATTATTAGTTAATGTATTTGTTTCATCAATTTTATTTAAATTTTATTTATTATTAGTCTTCGAAATCCCAAAAAATGATTTATAAAGTTAGAAGACATTTTATTTTTAACTATTTATTTCTAATTTTCATTGGTTATTCATAATTTTCAAAACAAAAAATAATAATTTTGAAATAAAGGAGTAGAGTAAATGCAATGAATTTGTTATATGTTGGAGTTGCAACTGCTAGGGTTATATGCACAACAATATAGTTTCCTTTGGTTGATTTTTTGTTTGTTTTTATTTCTTTTTGCAAGCCTTCCCACAAAATTCATTTACTAAATATCCTTGGCACACATTAGTACACCATCTACGTAGGAATGGAGCCTACAAGGAACACATGGCACAACATAAGCGCCGACCCTAATAATTGGACAAAATATTAAAATAAACTTTAATGTTTGATGTCACATTTTATTTCTTTGTTATTTTGCGATCCAGCCTATAAAAATCATGCATGACTCCCGTAGCAGCACTCTTTTCACCTTTGACAACATTGGATGGTATCTTCTTCCACTTAATACACCAAACTAAACTTTACTTTAATTATTCTTTCTATTCTTTCCTACTTCTAGTTTAATCTTCTCATTTTCATATATATATATATATATACACATACACACACTAGAATTTAAATAAACAAATAAATTATTATATTCCACATAAAATTAAAACTAAATATAAAATTCTCTATGAAGATTCAATAAATTTAACTAAGATTCATTATTTACTCTCAACTATTAAATCCTAAATTTCTAAACTATTCAATTAAATCCTTCCCTTATACACATTCTTATATATGCTAAAAGATATTCCTATCTTAAACATGAGAAAAAAATCTCAATAGGGCCTTTGTGTTAGTATTACTACAATCTTTAGTTTATTAATATTATCCATTAAATCAACATTTGATAATTATACTTGTATTATTGTACATTGTACTTTTTCCTATTTTAAACTATGATTTAACCATTCACCAAATTCATCTTTTAGTTTCAAAAAAAGGGTAAGGACTCCAACTCCATTGGAGCTCTTGTTATAAAAACATGTACCATTTATTTTTAATTTCTTAATTAAATCAAGAAACCAAAAAAATATCAAGCACCTTTCTTTTTCAAAAATATTGTTTTTTTGTTGTGAAAGAAATTTAAAAAATCAATGTCTTAATTTTCATGCCTAGGTCAATACAGCTTGGGTGCAAAAAATATTTGCCTCAAATTTCAATAGCATCCAAACATGACATATTTTATATAGACTCTGAGCTCAACAGTGATGTATGTTTGGGCTCAAAGTGCCCCAAAAAATAGGTCCCCTCTAGATCCAAGACCAAAAAAAAAAAAAAAAAAAAAACTCTTAAAGATCAAATCGTAAAACCAAGACAAAATCCTCAAAAATAGAAGAAGGGTATGAAGGTCTGGAGCTCTAATTCTATGTTGAATTTGATGAAAGATCAACCCCACAACTCTCAAGAATTACTTGTTGATATCTGATTGAAAAGATCATTTGAGTAGAAAGATTGTTGAAGAAGATTGTGTGTTTCAATCATTGTTTTGTCACTGATGTCAAACCTACTACATGCTAGTAAGACAATTTCTTATATGTTTCAAGCACTATCACTTAGTTGATTGATGAGGAGGATTTGATCAACAAGATGTAATAAAAGTACCTAGAAGAAAGGTTGAGTTATGATTAAGTATTGAAGTGCAAGAATCAGTTAAGATAGTGATAACATAATGTATTGATGATCTACTTGAGGTTACAAAATGACTGGCTACATTTAGAGAGTTCAGAAGAATAAGGTTGAACAAAGTTAATTTTCCAAGCTTGACCAAGTTGATAGTAGGTGCCGAGTAAAGTTAGTGCAAGCTAAGCAAAAAGTCAGTTGGAGCCGAGTGAAAGAAAATTCTAGTAGATGTCGAGTGAGTTACTAGGTACTGAGAAAATTAGTTGATGCCAAGTAATATTTAGTTGATGTTGAGCACCAATAAAATCCAGTTGATGTCGAGTAACACAGTATGTGTTGAGCATCAAAAGATTGATAATGTCGAGCTACTGTATTATGAAAAAGATCAAAGATTCACTAAATAAAAGATGACAAGTTTGTTTTCTTGGAACTTGTGAATCAGGAAGAAGATAAGATTAATGAGATGGTGGCATAGAATCTTATGTAAACCATTTTGGAGGCAAATTCAAATGGATTCTAGAAGAAGTTTCTAGAAAAGACAAGATATGGGGTAGATACATTGTAATTTACCTAATCCATCAAAAACCCTAATTTTGGTGATGGATAATGAGCGAGAAAAGCGTTGTAATTTCCTATATGTAGGGATGTTTGATCATGAAGCAAAGAGGTTAAAAAGTTTGATGTGAAAATCTAACAAGGAGAAGGAAAGGGGTTTTACTTCATCAAGTGACCCAAGTAAGAAGGCTACAATGGCGTACTAAGAAAAAAGGCTTAAAGAGGATGAATGCTTGAAGGGTGATCAAGCTATTAGAGCTACAAAGATTGAAAGTCAAGCAGAGTTGAGGACTAAATAGTGATCTATAATCTGCAAGTAAAGTTGTAAGTTGTATCAGATCAAAGCTCTGTTGTTACTTTCTAACAATTGTATCAGCCTAGGGAAAATCCTTTGGAGTAAGGTTGACTTAATAATCATTGGTAAATCTTTTAACAAGGTGGCATTCCAAGTGAATGGCCTAAAGTTCTCTAACAAGGCTCACTTTTAATAGGGTGATTGAAATCTCTTAACTGGGTCACCTTTAACAATGTGTGTTGTAACCTTTAACAGGGTTGGCCTTTAATAGGGAATCACTTCAGAAGAGTGAAAAAGGAGTAGCATGTTACTGGTGGTTTTTCCCAAAATTTGGTTTCCACGTTAAGTCATTATGTCAAATGTGATGATGGATATGTTGTGTTTTATGCTTTATATTTCTGCATGTTGATTTGATAGTAACATATCAATTTTAGTTAACACACAATAAATGCATGCATGGTTAAGAAAATTTTATGGGTTCACTAAATTGTGAAAAGATTTATTTGTACATCTGGACCTTGGATAATTGATTCACCAACCCCCCAATTATTCTAAAAGAATTCCAACATCACTTGTATGCAAACACCTGCCACAGAAAGAGAGAAGCAAAAGCTATGGAGACCAGAATTCCTAGATCCATAGATGAAACATTATTGATGAGCAAAAAGAGAGATTGCTATAATCAAAAGTGAATGAATGTTATAATAAAAAATGGAGATCATCCTTATAAAGGAGATCAAAATCCTAACAGGTAACTAACCCAGGTTGCATAATAATAATTAATATAAGAATTATGTATTATATGCCCAAAGTTTTGCTTTAGTAAACTAGAGATAATAATTGACTTAATAATTAAATCAATATGATTTAATTAATAAGAAAAAACTTTATTACTCTAATAGAAGATATGGATGCAAATAGCTTTAGAAATTGTCAGTCTTTGCATTCACCAAGGCATTTGAGAAATCAAAGAAGATGACAACAACCACCCAAAAGGTATTGGAATTGGCATTAGAGAGACTTAAAAAGGCATTACCATTTTTAGTTCAATTTGCATAGCAAGACAAGGAAAAGAAGTTGGAAAAATTAATTCAAGAGTTGGAAAAAGTAATTCAAGAGTTTGATGCTCATTATACCACACTTGAAGAATCAATAAGATCAATGTTCAAGCAAATCATGAAGCCAAATTTGTTGATCATGTATGCGAGAACATCAAGAATGATTTATCAATTATAGATTCATGTATAAAAGATATCATAACATGCATAGGAGATGGTAAGAAGCTATACATTGAGTGTGCAAGGGAAAACAAGCATAAATAAGAGGTAGTAGAAGCCATCAAGCAGAGAGAAGAACTATAGAATTTGGTAGAGGGTTGAAAGATAATGACTTAAGTGTTATTGATATGGATAAAAGAGTGAGTAAAGTGTAAGATGGTCTAAAATTTTTGAAATATGATAATTTTATAATTATTTGGAGGATTAATCTATTCAGAGATCATCTAACACCAAAGATTGACATATTGCAAAAACAGTTGGATACATTAGTTAGTGCAAATATATCTTATGATAATTTTGTAAGTATGGATCTTAATGGAGCCTAAGTCTCATCTTATGAAATTTATGTAGTAATTCATGTAGGAGAACAAGTAATATCTACTTGGAGCACAAAGTTTCAGACTTTAAAAGGAAATTTCTCATATTGTGTCAAGCTTTCACCTTGAGGTACAATTTTGAGAACCATTTTTTTGACTTGCATATAGAATTTTGATTCGCGTTTGCCATTGATGTCAAAGTAGGAGTAGTAGTTAATGGATTTTTTTGTAAAGGACAAATTTATACCAAAGGAAGATTAGTAGTTATATGAAAATTTATATAGATTATGTACATATTAAATAGAGTATGGATAGATGGTATAAATGAATGATCCACATTTTGATATTTTGACTCAGCCAGAATTTTAAAGTTTTAAGATTTTTAAGAAGTGTATCATTTATACTTAGCCAATTTTTCTTATGTTGCCATCAATGCCAAAGGGGGAAATTGTTGTAATTTTTCTCAAGATAACTTGGTAGGTATTATCATTAATGAAAAGATATGATGTACTAAGGGTGCTAATGTTAAGAGTTAAGTTCAATATGAGATAACTTAGATAATTGTCTACGTATGAAGTAGGAATAGTATACATAGGAAGACTATTTTATTTGGCAAGGTTTATAGAGAGTGGATATAAGATTACAGGATTAAAGGAAGCTATATTGGACATCATAGAAGACATTTTTAAGGCCCCTAAACATTATTTTGAGTTTTGTATATAATTTGATTAATTTTGTTGGAGATAGGTTTATATCACAGGAATAGAGCAATCAATAGAGTATTGACATTTTGATCAACGAATTGATTTGACTTTTCAAATGAAGAACTTGGCATGATAGTGATGACATCCTAGATGTTAATCCTCATATGTAAGATCTAAATTTTGAGTTTTAGTAACTTTGGGACTAGAGAAAGGGTGAGAATGCATAATAGAGAGAACCAAAAATCGAATAAATTATGAAAACAATCCTAGTATACCATTGAAGCCATTAAAATAAAGGTGCATAAAAAGAAGCATGAAAATACCCCCTTCAAATGATGTTCAAATGTTCTCCTTTATTCTCCATAATAAGTGTTGATATAGCTCTTTTCCTTGAAAAAGTGCACCTGTGACATTGAAAGCAAGATGATGACAAAAAAAATGAATAACAAAATGACAAGACAACAATAACACTAGGAAAATGTGGTTAGAAAAATAAGAGAAAAGAGGCTCAATTTATAAGATTTGAGAGCCAAATGCAAGAATTAGAAATGAATGTGCAAATTGGAAGGGTGTCATAGTCACGTTGTGAAACTTGCAACTGTTTGTGACAAAGAGGTGGAATTTGGAAAATATGACATATTATGTCAAATTATGACAATGTGTAAAGAATTTTCATATAATGATGTAAGAAAATGGTTAGGGGAAAGTGTAAGAATAGATGTAAGAATTCAAATTTAAAAATTCAAAAACTCATAACTCCCTCTAAAATGAAAACTAGGAATCAAGTATTAGAAAATATAGAAATAGTAATTAAGGATATGTAACAATTAATTAATAAACATTTCAGTTGAGAAAGTTAGTAAAGAGAGTGGATGAATTAATAATTAATACATAGGAGTAAACAATGGGTTTTTCACTCTTATAGGGTAAATTAATAAATATATTGGCCAAAATGACTAAATGAACGCAAGATAACCCTATTGAAGGATTGTGATACAAACTTTAGATCAAAGGTGATGAAATTGGATGGATCAAAGCCATGATCAAAATAATTGGATAAATGATGTTATATGAATGGAAGAGTTTGATGAATTGTCAAGGATACATGACAAGAATTTATGACATGTGATGTTTAATGGACTCTATATATACCATAGGTTAGTTGATGGGGACTCAACCCAACAACAGAATAGACACAATAGAAAGGGGGAATTATATTAACTGGGAAAATATGCTAGTACAAACAGTGCAGAGAAAATAAACTTCAAAACAGGCCCTACAGGCTTACAATAGCATAAATCTGGAGAATATTTCTCCTTTTAGCACCTCCTCTCAAGCTCCAATCCGAACTGCCTTTTACAATGCCAAAATCTCCTTAAATAGACCCTGAAGGGTTAAGGACTAGGAGTACATTCTAGAAAGTGCTAGTAGGCATCCACCAACAAAATAGAAGGTTCCAGAAGCCGCGTTAGAAGTCGGTGCAAATCTAGAAGAATCTAGAAACGGTAGCCAAACTTCCGGGAGGCATAACTTTTGAACCGTAGCTCTGATTGACAAACCGTTTACATTTTCGGAAAGCTCTCGAAGCGCTCTATAGCCCTATGGATGAGCTTTGCTCGTCCCCCATTTTTTGACCCTTTTTGAGTTCATTTAATGCCCCAAACCTGACTTCGAAGCATTCTTAGGAGGTCTCCAAAACTTGAAAAACTGCAATAACTTTCAAACCGTGGGGCCTTTTGACCTGATTCTTTTTCTGGAATGCTCTAAATCTCAATTACATTCATTTGGCCAAGTCGCACCTTCTAGGTCACCAAAATGATGGTCAAATTGCATGCTCCTATTTTTTCAGGATTTTCAGATGCACTGATAGTTGAACTATGAGAGTTGGAACCTTTATTTGGGCCAAATGGGTATCCAAAAATGTAAACACATAAAATAGAAACTAAGTCTAAGTACATTTTTTTTTTTGGTGACACAGGATTGCCCTTATACCTCTGGATGCTCCTACATCAGACACCCAGGGTAGATTGAAAAGTGACCCTTTCATTTTATGGATGGTAGAGGAAATCCCAAATGGGAAACCTCAGCTGCTAAAATCCAAGTTGAGTCCTCGATCGGTCGTCCTTTCCATTTTACCAAATACTCTTCATACTGCCTGTTTCTGGTACTCCTACCCACACGATGATCTAAAATGTCTTCTATCTCCTCCTTCTTAGAAGCAGGAATTGGACATGGCTCTAAAACCAGCTCCTCATCTGTACCATCATCATGATACTCCGTTAAATCTGCAATGTTGAAAATGGGAGAAATGTGAATACCATCTGGCAGCTCCACCTCATATGCATTTCCTGAGTTATGTTTCTTCAAAATTTTACAGGGGCCAAATTTCTTCATTTTCAGCTTGTTGTAAGTACCAACTGGAAATCTTTCTTTTCGTAAGTGCACCATGACTAGATCCCCTACTTGGAATTCCTTATGTCTTCTCCTTTGATCAGCCCTAGCTTTATACTCTTGATTCATCTTGATAATGTGTGCTTGAACCTCCTCATGTAGACGCTTGATGTGTTCAGCAAATTCCTCAGCTTCAGCACTTGTCCTCTCTCCTTGTTCTATCTTCCTCAATTCTGGTGCAGTCCTTGGGCTATTTCCATATACAATTTGAAATGGTGATTTTCCAGTACTCCTATTTACAGAGTTATTATAAGCAAACTCTGCCTGTGGTAGAATCAAATCCCATCCCTTAGGCTTATCTCCAACTAAACATCTCAGCAAATTGCCCAGACTTCTATTTACCACTTCTGTTTGGCCATCAGTCTGTGGGTGATGCGTGGAACTAAATTTCAAGTCTGTTCTCAACTTCTTCCACAATGTCCTCTAGAAATACCCCACAAATTTAGTATCTCGGTCAGAAACTATACTCCTTGGAAGACCATGTAGTCTTACCACCTCTTTGAAAAACAAGTCCGCAATATGGACAGCATCATGAGTTTTATGGCATGGAATGAAATGTGCCATTTTGGAGAACCTATCAACCACCACGAATACTAAGTCATTACCCCTTTGTGTCCTTGGCAATCCAAGAAAAAAATCCATACTTATGTCCTCCCATGGCCTTGATGGAACAGGCAATGGCTGATATAGGCCAGTATTTTGACTAAACCCCTTGGCAATTTGACAAACCTAGCAACTCTGTACAAACTTCTTCACATCCTGTGTAATTTGAGGCCAAAAATAATGTTCTCTAAGAATGGCAATGGTCTTATCCTGACCAAAATGTCCTGCCATCCCTCCACTGTGTTTCTCCTTAATCAGATTTTCCCTCATGGAACTCCTTGGAATGCACAATTGACTACCTTTGAACAACATGCCATCCTGAATCAAATAGTCTAACCACTTGGTTCTATCTACAGCCACAGGTTCTTTACAAGCTTTCCATACTTCAGTAAAATCAGGATCCTCGGGGTACAAATTCTTGAGTTCATCAAACCCAACTACTTCAACCTGCATTGTTGTAAGCAACAACTGTCTCCTACTTAATGCATCTGCAACCCTATTAGATTTTCCACTTCTATGCTTCAACACAAATGTATAACTCTGCAAGAATTCTACCCACTTCATATGCCTCTGATTCAATTTACCTTGGCTATTTAGGTACTGTAATGCCTGATGATCGGTATACAAAAAAAATTCCTTTGGAAATAAATAATGCCTCCATTTCTTTAAGGCCTGAACTATTGCATAGAACTCTTGATCATAAACAGAATACTTCTTCTTTGCATCATTCAATTTTTCACTAAAATATGCAATAGGCTTACCTTCTTGGCTTAATACAGCCCCAATAGCGCTACCACTAGCATCACAATCCACCTGGAATACTTTTCTGAAATCTGGAAGTGCCAACACAGGCTGTTCAGTCACCTTCTTCTTCAGCAATTCAAAACTTCTCGCAGCTGTTGCAGTCCATTTGAACTCTTTTCTATCCCCTCTTATTGTATCAGTTAGAGGTGCACATATGCCACTAAAATTCTTAATAAACTTCCTGTAAAAACTAACCAGACCATGAAATGATCTCACCTCAGTAGCAGACCTTGGAGTAGGCCATTCCAAGATGGCTTTTACCTTCTCTGGATCCATTTTGAGACCTTCAGGTGATATAACAAATCCCAAATAGACTAACTCCCTTTTTGCAAAGACACACTTCTTTAGATTAATTAATAGTTTCTCTTCCCTTAGCCTTTCAAAGACACTACGAATATGCAGTAAATGTTCTTCCAAAGTCTTGCTGAAAATTAAAATATCATCCAAATAGACAATAACAAATTTTCCCAAGAACTTCTTAAGTACCTCATTCATGAGCCGCATGAAGGTGCTTGGGGCGTTCGTCAATCCAAAGGGCATGACTAACCACTCATAAAGACCCTCCTTGGTCTTGAAGGCTGTTTTCCACTCATCTCCTTGTCGAATCCATATTTGATGATAGCCACTCTTCATATCTATCTTTGTGAAGTACTGAGCTCCACTCAAGCAGTCCATAAGATCATCCATCCTTGGTAAAGGAAATCAGTACTTGATGGTTATCCTATTTATAGCTCGAGAATCTGTAAACATCCTCCACTCTCCATCCTTCTTGGGTGCAAGTACTGCAGGTACTGCACATGGACTCAGGCTCTCTCGAATCAAGCCCTTCCTCAACAGCTCCTGAACCTGTCTATTTAGCTCCTCTATTTCAGTAGGAGTCATCCTGTGAGCAGCCTTGTTAGGCAAACTAGCTCCTGGAATCAGATCTATTTGATGACTGATTTGCCTTACTGGTGGCAATCCATCTGGAACATTATCAGAGATAATATCTCCAAATTCTCCTAGTAAATCTGAAACTTCAAATGGTATTTCACTACTACCTTCTTTATCTTTCCTAGGAATCAAAGCATAGCACATACGTTGATGTTTCATGCCATCTAAAAACTTCCTTCCATCAACAAGACAAATCCTAGCACTGCTACATACCTTTTCACCTTCCTTTTTCATGGGCTTCAATTTGTGGTGAACTCCATCCTTTGTCAGAGAGTATGTGTTTGCATGTCCATCATGTATTGCATGTCTATCAAACTGCCATGGTCTACCCAATAATAGATGGCAAACATCCATCGAAATAACATCACAGAGAACTTCATCATGGTAACTCCCAATTTTGAATTTTACTAAACATTGTTCACTTACCAGGACCTTATGATCATCTTTTACCCAAGAAATCTGATAGGGCTGGGGATGTTTCTCCCTCTTGAGCTTCAGCTTAGAGACCATCTCTTTTGATACCAGGTTATCATTGCTACCACCATCAATGATCACATCACAACATTTATCCTCACACTTGCATCTGGTACGGAACAAACTCCTCCGTTGTCCTGGTTCATTCTCGCCACTTTGTAGGACTCTTTCATTTACCAAGGTCTCTCCTCTTTCTGCATCCTCTGAATGTGATGATTGTGCATCCTCATCCACATGAGCAACCCTAGCTTGGCCCTCAGCTCTCCTATCTGTCCTTCCTTGTCGTTGAGGGCATTCAAAGGCACAATGACCTTCTTCATTGCAATGGAAACAAGTACCACGGAAGCCTCCTCTTCCTTGTCCACGTCCTCTACCTCTTCCTCTTTGATTTCCAAAATCTTGATCACGGGAGCGGTTGAAACCCTCATTCCTCTAGTTCTTGCTAGTACCCTCATCTTCATTTTTCTTTTGATTTTCATTACGACCTCCAGATGATCTATCGCTTCCACTTCCTCCTTGACCGCGCCCTCTTTGTCTTTCTTCAAACCTTTTACTCAGCTTCTCTTCAACTCGTAGGGCAAACTGGTATGCTTCTTCAACGCTGGTCATTCTTACCAGACTTAATTCCTCCTGGATGCTAGGTCGTAACCCACTGATATAACGAGCAACCTTCTCCTTATTTGCTTCTGCATGCCCTGCTCTAATCAGGAGTCGGTAAAACTCCTCTATATATTCTTGGACTGATCTTCCTGCTTGCTTTAACCCATGCATCTTCTTAAGCAGATCAAGCTCGTAGTCCACAGGAATGAACTGCTTCTTCAATTTGTCCACCATGTGATCCCATCTTGTGATCTTCTCCTTTCCTCTTCTAAGTCTTTCCAGTTGAACCTCTTGCCACCAAATTTTGGCATGGCCTTTTAGTTTGGCCTTTGCAAACTTAACCCTATCTGGGTCCCTTATATCCTCATACTCAAAGTATTCATCCAGTTCATTGATCCAGTCGATCAACTCATCTGGTTTCAAATTTCCCAAAAATATACCCACTTCAATTGTAGGTCTTTTCCCAAACCTAGTAATGGCCCTAAAAAGCCTTTCCTCTACAGGATTCAGAACTTCCCCGTCAACTTCCATTACTTCCTCTTCATTGTCATCCTCACTATTGTCATCTGCGAAAATATTTGCTCCTCTACGAAGCTCCTCTTGCAATGCTTGTACCTTTCTCTGGAGGGCTCTAACCTCCTCAGGATCAATAGCTCTGGCCCTTCCACCACGCTCTCTTCGTGGAGGCATCTTCTAGCTCGAACCCACAACCACACAGTCCTGGTGCAAACTGCCTCACAGTCGGCGCTCTATCTACACACTCAGGAAAACTCGCTCTGATACCACTTGATGGGGACTCAACCCAACAACAGAATAGACACAATAGAAAGGGGGAATTATATTAACTGGGAAAATATGCTAGTACAAATAGTGCAGAGAAAATAAACTTCAAAACAGGCCCTACAGGCTTACAATAGCATAAATCTGGAGAATATTTCTCCTTTTAGCACCTCCTCTCAAGCTCCAATCCGAACTGCCTTTTACAATGCCAAAATCTCCTTAAATAGACCCCGAAGGGTTAAGGACTAGGAGTACTTTCTAGAAAGTGCTAGTAGGCATCCACCGACAAAATAGAAGGTTCCAGAAGCCGCGTTAGAAGTCGGTGCAAATCTAGAAGAATCCAGAAACGGTAGCCGAACTTTCGGGAGGCATAACTTTTGAACCGTAGCTCTGATTGACGAACCGTTTACATTTTCGAAAAGCTCTCGAAGCGCTCTATAGCCCTATGGACGAGCTTTGCTCGTCCCCCATTTTTCAACCCTTTTCAAGGTCATTTAATGCCCCAAACCTGACTTCGAAGCATTCTTAGGAGGTCTCCAAAACCCAAAAAAACTGCAATAACTTTCAAACCGTGGGGCCTTTTGACCTGATTCTTTTTCTGGAATGCTCTAAATCTCAATTACATTCATCTGGCCAAGTTGCACCTTCTAGGTCACCAAAATGATGGTCAAATTGCATGCTCCTATTTTTTCGGGATTTTCAAATGCACTGATAGTTGAACTATGAGAGTTGGAACCTTTATTTGGGCCAAATGGGTATCCAAAAATGTAAAGACATAAAATAGAAACTAAGTCTAAGTACATTTTTTTTTTTGGTGACACAGGATTGCCCTTATACCTCTGGATGCTCCTGCATCATTAGTTATAATTGACTGATAGGGTTGACCCAAATAACATCAACAGACATAGTTAATTCTATTAAATGGATTGGATAAGGACATGATTATACATTGAAGGACTCAACAATCTCAATGATCGGAATGATGAAATGATAAAATACCAAGGATATGTGACATGGATCAACGACTGTTGATAAGGAATTGAAGGATGTAACAATGCCTAAAGGTTTGATGGCGATGGTTAACTTGATCAAGGCTAATCACAAGTGATTCTAATGCCACTGAAATAATTTCAATATCATAAAAATCGCTTGCAATTAACTTTGATTAAATCAATCATCACCATCAAACCTTTAGGAATCGTTACATCCTTTAGTGCCTTATCAACAATCATTGATCCAAGTCATGTGTCCTTGGTGCATCATAATTTCTTAAATCTAATCATTGACATTATTGAGTCATCGAGTCTCTAAGCATGTCCTCTACCAATCAATTTAATAGTATTGACTGTGTTTATTGATGTTACTTTGGTCAACGCTATCAATAAACTCTAGTCAACCTATAGAATTTTCAAGGTCCATTAAATGTCATATGTTGTTAATCCTTGTCATGTGTCCTTAACAAGTCATCGATTTTAATCATTCATTTAATATTATTTATCCAATTAACTTTATCATGGATTTGATCCATCTGATTTCATCACCTTTGATCTTAATTTTGTATCATGGTCTTTTAATTGGGCTATCTTGCATAAATTTAATCATTTTGGCCAGTCAATTTATTAATTTTTCCTATAGGAGTGAATAACCCATAGTTTACACCTATGCCTTAATTATTAATTCATCCACTCTCTTTACTAAATTTCTTAATTAATTAATTTTTCCCATTTCCCGATTACTAATTTCATATTTTCTAATTCCTAATTTCTAATTTCTACTTTAGAGGGAATTATGAGTTTTTGAATTTTTAAGTTCAAACTCTTACATTTTCCTACTCTCTAGCTTCCATTCTTACACTTTCCCCTAACCCTTTTCTTACATCTTTCTATGAAAATTTCTTATACATTGTTGTAGTTTGTCAGAATGTGTCATATTGTCCAAATTTTACCTTTTAGCAATTTCCAAGTTTCACAATATTACTATGGCATCCTTCCAATTTTCACATTCATTTCTAATTCTTTCATTTGGCTCTCAAATCCTATAAATTGAGTCTCTTTGCTCTTGTTTTGCTAACTACACACTCCTAGTATTCTCCCTATCTTGTTTTAGATTATGGTAAAAACAGCTTTTGAAGGGACCCTGAAACCCTTTCACATCCTCAAAAAAGGAAAAAATGAGCCATCCAACAGGAAAGAGCCCATAAACCTACTGAAAAGTAGCATCAAAATTAGGTTTTATAGGGCCCTTAAGCCACTAAAAAAGTCCAGATAAAATACCCAGGTTTTACAAGGACCTGGAACCGACAGTACAAGTTAAAATCTAAAATCCATAAAACAGGACCAAACAGAAGAACCAGAAGAACCAGCCAGCAAATAGGACCCACACAGGAAATTGACTAGAGAAGAAGAGCCAAGAAAACTATTGTAATTTTGTAATCATCTTCACAGCCTCCTTACCAATCTTAGTCGTGTCCTAGATGGAGTTAGCAGCCAAAGAAGTAGCAGCAATCAAAGCTTTTTTCCTCGAACTCTATCTTGTCCTCTTGCTTGGGCCCTCCGAAGATATGGTTCCTTCATTAACTCTTTTACCCAAAGTCACCGCAGCTGCATAGATGCTAGAGGTAACTTTTTCCATTTTTGTTCCACTTTTCCTAATGAGTAGTCTAAGATTCTGCTCATAATCCTTTAGTTTTTTTGGGATATCTCCCATTTGCACCTCCATGTGTTGAATAATAGCCCGATCAGCCTCCTGGTTATGTTGCAAGGTATCCATTTTCTTCTTCAGCCCCATTATTTCATTATATAACCAGGAATCAACCTGAAGGAAGGAGTCACCTTTTTGTTTAGTAGAGTGAAGGAAGGAGAGTTTGGTTTCCCTCACCGGGGAGTCACCTGCATCATCAGTAGTGGTGTGTGGAACAGGGCTATCTTTATCAATATGAATCCCCCCATCCAACGGCTCCACCTCACCAGGCTCTCCATGAATATGGTGGCTCTGGCCCTCCTTATCATGTCCCTCACTCTACATGAATATTCTCTCTATCTTGTTATTTTTTCATCATTGTATCATTTCATCTTGCTATCATTTTGTAGGTACATCTTGTCAAGATCAAGAGCCACATCAACTTGAATATTATGGAGAATAAAGGAGAACATGGGAGTATCATTTGAAGGGGGTGTTTTATGAGTTTAATGCTTACTTGTTTATGCACCTTTATTTCAATAATATCATGGTATAATGGAATTTTAAGATATTTTTGGTCCTCTCTCTTATTATGCATTCTAACCATTTTTCTAGTCCTACATCAAGTGAACCTGATGTGAATAGAATACCAATGTGCTCTTTCTTCTTATGTAATTGTAGGTGCAAGGAGAAAGCTTGGAGAATTTTTGGAGTCTAATTTTTTTTTGTAAGTTTTTTTATGTTTGGAATTAAAAATAACAAAAAACTCATATAATTTAATTAAGAGGATCGATGAACACAAAACTTTAATATGCATTAAATTCTTTTCATTCATTAATGGATAAAAGGAACAATGAATCTCATATAGTCTTGGTACAAGGCTCAATGAACTCTCTATCATAACATACACTTAATTATGAGGTGAATGGACAACAAATCATCTTACTTGGTCATTTTATAGTAAATTTTGAAGGTTTTGGGTGCATTTTGTGCATTCTAGCTAAGCATTTTGTTGTTTAGGACCCCAACTATGTAGTTCTGGATTGCAAATATGTATTTTGTTTACTTGATAGATACATATATGCACATGGTGATGTTACTATGTACTTGGTCAATTATAGTCAATTTTGAAGGTTTGGGTGCATTTTGTGCATTTTGGCTAGGTATTTTGCAATTTTAGACCCCAACTGCATAATTTTGGGTACCAACTATGTAGTCTATACACTTGGTGGATAAAGTTCCATACTTGGTCCATTTTTTGTTCAATTGGTCAAATTTTAGTCAATTTTGAAGGTTCTGGGTGCATCATGGTCATTCTAGTTAGGCATTCTACACTTTTAAGACCTCATCTGTGTAGTTCTAGGAGCCAAATGTATAGTCTACGTAGTTGGTAGCTATAGTTGTGCACTTAGTATATTTATACATGTATTAGGACATTCCCTTATCATTTTACTACTTTTTAGCATATTTTGGGGTTCCTACCTATGCATTTGGCCCTGTTTCTACCCAATTGGTTGACAGAAACTTGATTTTTTTTGCATGTCTTCATTTTTTATTTTTATGTCATGTATTTATACTTAGATTAGTATTTTTTTTTTACTAATGGTCTCTTTACAAATTTTTGAAATCATGGGATGAATATCATATCATAAAACTACTAATGAATTTGATGCAGGACATTGTTTGAAGACCTTGTGTGTCTACTTTCAAACCAATGTGTCATTGATTTCTTAGATTAGAAAACACTTTATTTGGTGCTTAAAATTAAATTTTTCTATTATTATTGGTCTACCTTAATTATATAGATCCCAAACGGTTATACAGACATATCCTCTCCCCTTGCCTTCATGGATCTTGGGTGTAAGAGAAATCCACGTAATTCTTTTAGAGAAGCCTCCCTTGGACCAAAGTATCTGATATTGGGTAGAGAAAGGGATGAATTTGGAGTGGTAATAGGCCAAATCCAAGTCCCCACTCTAACCACTATATGAAGGTTCTCTTGTGGGTAATTCCCAATTGACTATATAGTTGGGTGATAGCTCTCCTCTAGTACCCTTAGAGGTGTGTAAAACCTTGGTTCTCAAGGACGGGAAACCTCCTACAAGATTTTATCATCCACCTACTAAATAGAGTGTTCTGTACTAAAAATATTTGTTCAACTGGCCAAAATCCTTCTCTCCATTGGCTTAAGGGTTCACCCATGCCCTTGAATATATCCCACATACTTACAGTCCTTAGTGGAGATAGTAGTTCCTTAGGAAGTGATGCCCCTTATAAATTGGATCTTGTTATGCCTGAGAAGTGAGTGCACTATAAGGGGGACCTATGCTACCAAGATCCTAGGTTATCCACTCTAGATAACCACAGTTGAATTTTAGTTCGAGTAGGAATTTAGTGGGTATAGTCCTTTTAGCCTAGGTTGTGGCATGTCTTTTCACTTCTAACAACATCCATTCTATCTATTGTGTCTTATGTGAGTGTTTACACATTAATAAAGAAATTTTCCAAACTTATCACTCTCACAAACACACTTGAAACATTGAATATTTTCCAACATAAACTTGTCCAAACTTGTCAAACATTACAAAACATGGAAACATAAACTTGTTTCCTTGGGATCTTGTGGCATGACTCTAATATTTCATTTTTATATCCATTTTTCATTATTATTATGCCACCATAATCCTTTTATAATTGCCCTTTTTTTCATATGGGACCCTTTTGCATAACAAAATCCTCATTTTTATCCCAACATTATCATCATTTTACACTTACGATTCCTTGCATTTTGCATTTCCTTGTCCTTATTTTCATCCTTTCATAATATTCATTGTCCTAATTTTGATCCCATCAAAATATTCCTTTGCATTTAGGTCATTTCATTGCCCCCATTTTGAACCTAGGACCATTTGAATTTAGTAGAGAGTCTAAAAAATATATGATTCTTAGAGTATTCCCTTATATGGTTGAATAAACAATCTTGACCTTGGTCATTTTTTCATATGTCCTTTTATCAATTTTATCTGGGTCAAATCTCATCTATGTCTTGATGAGTTTGACTTAGTCATTTTGTCAACTTTGTCATTTTTATTTTGTCCTTTTTCTTTCTTGGTCAAGATCCAATATTCACCCTTATAAGGATAAACTCTTAGATTTATATTTTCAAAATATTTTCTTCAAAATTCAAAACATTTGCATAATCTTAGTTTGAAATTTACATAACCTTAGTTTGAACCATGCATGTTCGTAGTTTTATTTTGCATAACCTTTTGTTGGCACAAACTTCATAATCTCCTTATGATTACAAAATCCTTAATTTGCATATCAATTCAATTTCCTCCAAAATCCCAAAAAAGTGCATTTTTCATAACCAACCATATCAAAACATTTCAAACACCAGAGTTTATCCAATTCCAATCCTTCCAAACCAACATCACTTTGCATAGGTTAATCCTTGCATAAATTTTTCATATCCTAAAAACATCAAATTATTTACATACTATTATAATTAAACCCTTAATATTATTATCATAATCCAAAGTCCAAAAATTCTCAAAATAATTTTCACGCACATGTCCTTATTTGCATTTTCATGATCCAAAGTTCAAAAATCCCAAACACATTTTTCATACATACCCTTAGTGTACATTTTTCATACTCCAATATTCTAAAAATTTCTAAAAAATATTTGCATTTTCATACCTTAGTCAAGAATCCAATCAACACTTTCATTTTCATTACATACATTTAGAATTTTGTATACCTTAAGTCCACAAATACAAAAAAAAAACATGCCTTAACTTGCATCCATAAATAAATAAAAATAAAGTGCACTTTGCATTCATCCCTCATACTTAGTGCATTTTCATACTCAAACACCATGCCAATCCTTACAAGGCCACAAAATTACAAAAGACAACAAGACTCATACCAATTCATGTACATTCCAGGTGACAATACCCCACAAACACTCTTTGATCCAACACAAAGCATGAATTTTCAACAACAAGGTTTTCACTCAAACATCATGGACATTTCACAAATACCCTTTGTTCCAACACAAGGTTTTAACCCTAACATTATGTACACTTCACATGAAATTACCTCTTTTGATCATATACAAATGAAACCCTCAATAACTTATGATCCATCACATGAATCTCACATATGTCTTATCAAAAGATTGCAATGGAAAATAGATAAAGAGATGAAAAAGGTTCAAAAATAAGTGGAACATGCTTAAACACAATGCTTTAGCATGGAAAAAATTTATAACTATCCAGTTGAAAGTGTTCCTAGAGTTAATGTACAATCTCTCTTGGAAAAATAAAAAATACCAAAATTTCTTGTACAACTCAATGAGGTAAATAAAAACTTCAACTAATCCAATCATGTTCAAAACGAAACCATTTCCAACCAAGTTCTTAAACATGATCAATGCAATCATATTTCAAAAAAATGTGTCAACAACGCATGGAATGATCTAATCGAGGCCACCCCTTTATTTTGAACCAATTTGCATTCCATTTGAATCAAGCAATCCTCCAAAAATTTCACAACATTTTTGGCCAATAATTCAATCAACACCAACATCACAAATAATTTTTCCTTTAATGACATTTGATCAAAAATACTTTATGTCCCCAAATCCAATAATTTTATCTCAAAAAGACACAAACTCAAACATGCTAACTTTTAGACATCAAACAAATATGATCTATGAAATTCCTTTTGAGGAAAATGTTCAACCCAAAAAATCTGCACAAGTAAATATTCATACCATATCACCAACAAGATCAAAAAAATAGAGAAAATCTACAACTAAGATATTAAAGAGTATCTTTCAAAAAAGGGAGCCTATACATAAAAAAGGGTGAGGATAATAATTCACCCATGTCTAGCAATGGATCATCCCAAAAAAATCACATTGACATAATACATATTTCCACTCAAGAAAATTTCCTCCAAGAAACATCTATGTCATCCACTAGCCCTTCATCTCCCAAAGTCTCATATGAGAAATTTATTTCATCACCCTCAAGTCTCACTTCTAATGCTAAAACCTCTCAAGGGCTATCAATTGGACAACTCCAAACTAGTTGCATCCTTGACATAAGTCCATTTCACAATTCCCAAATTCTAATATCGATACCATTATGTCCTCCAAATTTAAACAATCACATTCAAAAGATTCTAATTCAAATTCCATTTGCTTCATGTTTAAACATTGATCCCTTTTTAGAGCTTCCTATACATGTTGAAATCCATAACTCATGTCAATAGGATGATTTAAAGAGCATACAAATGAGTCCTAAAATAAATCAAGATAAAGATCCCAATATTGACCAATTCCATCCTATAATTGACCAAGATCTCCTTTTCCTTGAGCCTCATGTTGACCTATTACCCTTATACATGATGATCCCCTTCAATTTCAATACAAAGATTTCCTTCCATGTACCATCAACCTTTCACTTCCTAATCAAGGTCACGATCACCCTTTCATTTTCTCCAATGGTCCAAATCCAAGTCAAGATGAAAGCATCCCTTTACCTCCAAATCCTCAAAAATATCCTATCATTCTTTCATGTCTACCACGTGATCCCACTCTCCCTCTAGATCATCCTCAAGATGCATCGATCCCTCTAGATCCTACATAATATTATATCCTACTAGATGATCCTAGCATCACTCCTATTCCATTAAAGGATCATATTATTCCTCTTGACCCCACTAATAGTTTATACACATTTGTGCAAGATGATTTTAAACCCCTTCCACTTCAAATGGGCTCCCCTACTTCTACCAAGTCTAGTCCAGATCATTGTCCTATCAGTTCTTCTGTATCATACATACCTAAAATGGACTTGTGTCTAGCAACAACTATCACACTATTCAAAAGAAATATTGAGTCAAAGGATCCATCATTGAAGAACCAAGCATGTCAAAACTCTTTCATATTAAATAAATTTCTATTGTTCATCACCTTAGTCCTAAATCTCACACTCAAGGTGTTGTTATTTCTTCCAAATCTAGATCCAAATGTATACCTTCCCCTTCATCCCTTCCTTCCATTTTAGGTCCATATGTTCCTCTATCCACTATTTTGCAATCCACTTACCCTTTCCCATATACAAGTTAGCAAAGGTACACTGTTAGGATTAACCATAGATAGAAATAACAATTGCATGCAACTATATCATAAAATAATAAATCACATATAAGAGAACACGAGACACCAAGATTTAACTTGGTTCACCTAATGCCTGGGCTACGTCCATCAAATAGTGAGTCCAATATTATTACTATCCATTGGTTACATTTGGATTACAATCTGTAATCCCTTACAACTCAATACCCCTGCAGGAAGTAATTATTGCATCATACCTTAATGAAATCCCTAACCCTAAGCCTTTTCATACAAGTACTTTTGTCACTTTAGGAATTATGGAGTAGTACATTACTTCCCTGATTAGTCACCACAAACTAATAATCTCCCACTTGAGGAATGATTAGGCTCCATAATAAATAATAATCTCCCACTTGGAGACTGGTCTCATAGCAATGTCGCTACTCCATGAGACTCCCACTGGATCAAACCACATTGGACTGAGCTATACCTTTACTCTTTTTAGTCAAGAAGGAAAACCAAAGCTAAAGAGGAGTTCAATTTTTCCCTTGCCACTACCTTTTTAAACACATCCACTCATCCAAAACTGACTAAAAGAAATGGTACCACAACTATATCTATTTTATGTTTAAATGTAGAGAAGAATTATTTGCAAGATGAATAGCACTTTGGCTATCTATGAACAAATAATTATCCCTCTGTGGGTGTCTGAATTCTTCTAGAAAGAAGTAAAGCCACATCATCTCCTTGGTTGCCTCTATAGCAGCAATATACTTTGCCTTTGTAGTGGATAAAGCATTCACCTTATGTAACCTAGAAACCCAGCTCACTATTGCCCCACCAATAGTAAATACATAACTTGTGGCACTCTGCTTGGTATCAATATCTCATGTTGAATCTGAGTCAACATAGCCCTGTAAGTCAATAGTAGAGCCCTCAAAATGTAAACACTTACTGGATGTTCCTCTTAAATAACTTACAAACAACTCCCACTACATGTGCAATATTTGGCCTCATACATACCATAGCATGCATCAAGCTTCCTAGAGTTGAAGCATAAGGTACCATGGATATCTTATCCTCCTCTTCTTGTGTACTTAGACACATCTCCTTAGTTGATTCAAATGATCAGGCAAAGGTATCCTAAAAACTTAAGTATTCTCCATAGAGAAACAGTGCAACACCTTCTCAATATAATCGGCCTAAGATAAAGTCAATTTTCTATTTTTCCTATCTATGCAAATTTTCATACCAAGGATTTGTTTTTCTGCCCCCAAATCATTCATAGCAAATTAATGTGCTAACTGTTGTTTTAACCCCTTAATGTGATCCATGTTAGACCTAGCTACAAGCATATCATCAACATATAAACATAAAATAATGTAGCTCTCATCATCCAACTTCTTAATGAGACCTATTGTATCCATGCTCATGCATAAAACTATCAAATTTCATATACCATTTCTGAGGTACTTGCTTCAAGCCATATAAACTTTTCTACAATCTACACACTAAGTTCTCCTTACCTTTGACCTCAAATCCATGTGGTTTTTCCATATATATCTCTTCATCCAAATAACCATGAAGAAAGGTTGTTTTAACATCAATCTGCTCCAAATGCAAATCTTGAGTAGACAAAATACTTAAAATAGCGTGAATAGAAGTCATTTTAACAATAGGACAAAATATTTCATCAAAATTAATGCCCTCTTTTTGTGCAAATCCTTTTACAACTAACTTGGCTTTAAATCTTTTCTTACCTCCATCCTCTTCTTTCAACCTATAAACCCATTTATCATGTAAAGCCCTTTTACCCACAAGCAACTGACATATATCCCAAGTCATATTTTTCAGCAAGAAGTCCATTTCTTTTGGCATCATAGACTCCCACTAAATCTTAGTATCCACCTGCACAACTTCATCATAAAATTCAAGTTCACCAATATTAGTTAGTAAAATAGAGTACAAAGAGAGAGAAAATCTTTCTACAAGTCTACTTAGCCTTGTTGATTGTCTAACATTCATTGGGGTGTGTGGTTGTTGTAGAGTATGAGGACCTACTGGAACATCATCTTTTGGAGTATCATCCAATGCTACATAATCATTTTCTTTTTTCTCATGCTACTACAACTATACAACACTTTCTCATTGAATATGTCATCCCTGCTTATTACAATTTTACAATTTTCAAAATTCAAAGCCTATAACCAAATTCATCAATGTCATATCCAAAAAATATACATTTCTTTGACTTAGTTTCCAGATTGTTTCTATTTTCAGAATCTATATTTGCAAATGCTTCACAACCAAAGGTTTTGATAAAAGAATAACTCACCTTCTTACCAGTTAATGCTTCCTCTAGAATACCATAGCCCAAAGGAGTAGAGGGACCTCTATTAAGAAAATATACAATAGTATTGACACCCTCTAGCGACATGTTTAAGGGAAGCCTAACATGCAACCTCATGCTCCTTGCACACTCCATTATTGTCCTAATCATATGTTCAACCACTCCATTTTCCTATGTTGTCCTTGGAATAGTTTTCTATGTATGAATACCATCAGTGGAATAATAATCTTCAAATTCATGATTGCAATACTCACCACCATTATTAGATATGAGACATTTTAATCTTTTTCCAATTTCATTTTCATCCAAGAATTTCTATTTTTTAAAAGTTTGAAATACATCATATTTATGTCTAAGAAAGTAAATCCATAATTTTCTAGTTGCATCATCAATGAATGTAATATAATAATGAGATCCACCAAGGGAAGATACTTGAGTTGATCCCCATACATCTATATGCACAAGCTCTAATTTCTCATTTTTATTTTCCTTCCCACTCTTCACAGAACTCACTCTCTATTGCTTTCTACACACACAACTTTTACAAAAATTTATATTGACACATTTTAGACCTGGTAAAACTTTCTTGGAATGAATTAATTCATAACTTTCTCACTAATATGCCCAAGTATGTTGTGTCATAGCTTTTTATCAAAATCTACAACATTTATTTGCTCTCCCTACTCAACTGCAGCATTTGTTCCTAAACATACATTTTTCTCTAAAATAATTAGAGTAGAAGGAACAATATGACTTGTACAAAGATATAAGGTTCCTACTTTCACACCTTTTTCTACTACAAGGGAGCCTTTCGAAATGTTCCAATTTTTATCATTAAAAGTAACTATGCAACCCTCATCATCTAGTTGCCCTGTCGAAATTAAATTCCTACTCAGCCTTGGAACATGTCTTACCTCATGTAGTAGCTAATGGTTCCCATCTACAACTTAATCTTAACTTTTCCCTTTCCAACAATCTGATAGAGTTCATTATTCCCCAAATAAATAAGCACAAAATTCCCTTGGACATAATCAATAAAATAACCTCTATGGGGTGTAGCATGAAACGAAGCCCCAAAATCTAAAACCCAAGAATCATCAACACTTTCTAAAGAAATAAAAAAAGAATCCTCTTTGGATCTATTACTTACCACAATTGCCTCCTTGTTCCCTTCTAGTTTATCTCCTTCATTGTTCTTTTGATTCCAACAATCTTTCAATTCTCTAGATTGAGACCTTTTTTCCTTTGATTTTCCTCTTGATTTCCCATGATTTCTACAATTACTTCCTCTCTCAGTCATTCTGCCTTTTCGTTGTGTGTTCAAAGTACTTCTTGATGTAGATCCACATGAGGTTTTCCTATGAGTTTTCTCACTCAAAATAACACCAATCACATCATCAAATTTTAGGGTATCAGATCCAGAAACAAAATTACTCATAGCCATTACCAAGTTATTCCATCTTTTAGGCAAAGAAAACAAAATCAAGAGAGCTATAATTTCATCATCAAAATTGATACTCATAGAAGATAACTCACTAGTAACAATATTAAACTCATTAAAATGATCTGCAATGAATCCACCTTCTACCATCTTCATATTAAATAAATGTTTCATGAGAAATACCTTATTTGACATGAAGGGCTTTTCATACAACTTTGTTAGGGTTTGCATCAACTCTTCCATCGTCTTCACTTTTCTAATGCTAAAAGTCACCGATGGTGACAGGCATAATCGGATGCTTCCAAATGCCTTTCTATCTAAAATCTCTTAGTCCTCTTCTATCATAGGTCCCTATTTCTTGGCTTTTTCTTCCAATGGCTTCCATAAATTCTTCTAATAAAGATATTCCTTCATTTTATTTTTCCATTACTAAAAGTTCTACCTATTAAACTTCTCAACCTTCAAATTACCCTTGTATGTCATCACTCTCACTCAACTATGAGACTTTCCTACAGAGGATAACTAAAAAAATAACCTTGCTCTAATACCACTCATTAGGATTAACCACAGACAGAAATAACAATTACATACAACTATAACCAATATCAAAAAATAATAAATCACACATAAGAGAACATAAAACACCAAGATTTAAAGTGGTTGACCCAATCCCTAGGCTACCTCCACCAAAAAATGAGTCTAATATTATTACTATCTAGTTATTACAACCCAATTAGTATATGTAATCCCTTATAGCTCAATACAACCACAAGAAGCAATTTTTGCTTTACACCTTTACGAAATTCCTAACCTTAAGCCATTTTATACAAGTATTTTTTCCACTTTAATAATTATAGAGTATATATAGTACTTCTCTAATCAGTCACCACAAAGTAACACACACATCTTGGAGAACCTTCCACCCATCTAAAATTCCTATACATAATCCCCCTACATCCATTAACTCTATTCCTTTTCCAAGTAATTTGGAGGCCAAGCATAAGGTCTATAATCCAAGGAATCCATGCATTCAAGGATCAACATGTTCAATATTATAGACATGTGAATACAAAAAAAAAATGTGATCTCTATGTGTGTGTGTGTGTGTGTGTGTCAAAAAGGCCACAAAGGCCCATTAATAAAATTAAAAAATAAAAAGAAATATAAGTTCCTAAATCTCTTTTGAAAACAATACAATCAAAGGACCCACCAAAGAATGAAAAATCAAAATACATGTGGACAAGAAGATTCTTGAAGTATAGAAGCCTGAAGAATATCAATGTTGGCATCCAAAATTGATATCCCTCCATTAAAATCCTTCAATCTTCCAAATCCATTTTGGGTCCCTATATCCCAAAATTTATTTTTCCTCTACCAGTCTACCACCATTCAAGGTGTGCGTCAATGTTTTTCTTGCATCCAGTTCCATCCACTAAAATCCAAACCTTCTTTCTCTTCATCCATCTTCCTACATACTTTCCTTGTCCTTTCATCAATTGTATTTAATCTCTAGCCTAAGTCTGTAATGTCTACCCCTAGTTTACTTTTTATGTTGGATTGTCAAATTCATTAAGCTAGTTTTATGGTTATGATTTATGATTAGCAATACTTGGATACTAGATTTGATTGGATGTTATTTCATACTCAATTTATATATTTGATGAGCTACTTGATACTCTATTATATCATGTGTTCATGATTATTCTTTCGATGATGATATATGTATGTTTATATAGTGATTTCAGTTATTTCATGATGATAGTTAGATGGATGATTTATATGCAATTTCTATGGTTACTTACCTCATACTTTTTGTGTATGGTGTACTTGTATGTTTTACTTTATGTTTGATATTTTTGATGTGGTTAAGGGAGGGGTTCGTAGTCACCTTCTATTCAAGATCTAAATGATGCACCACTCCCCACCATTATATGTTTAGTTTAGATTTGTATGTATATGTACATGCTCAACTTTTATGTAGATTATAGGTATTGGGCATCAACTTCTCTCAATTGCTAGGATGAGTGTGCCCTATTGCATTATCTCGATGGTAAAGAGGGGAGATAGTTCTCGAGTCTAAATTCCAACCATAAGCCAACTGTCCTACAAAGTAGGACAAGTATCTAAGTTATTTACCCTTCTGAATTCATCAAGTAATGTGAATGCAAGATTTTGACCCTTGAGTTTGATTTAGTACTTTGTCTTTCAAATGGGTTTTCTTATTTAGTTTTGTAGGTTAGTTATGATTTTTAATTATAATTAAATCTAATAAAAATATTATTAAATTATTTATTTTAATAAAAAATTTATAAAGATAAATCAATTTTTAATTATATTTAATTAATTGAGAAATTAGTTAAATAGAAAAATTAAATTTAAAATATTTTTAATTAAAGTTTTAATTTTGGCATAATTATATTTATTTAACTTAATAATAGTTTATCTAGGAGTTTCATTTTAATAATAAACTCAAAATATTATTATTAATTGAATTAATAAATATATTATAAAGAGGTCTTGTGATTTAATGAGAGAGAGAGAGAGAGAGAGAGAGAGAGAGAGAGAGAAAATAAATTAAAGAAAGTTTATTTTAATTAAAAATGTAAAAAGTTGCATAAAATTAAAATAAATTAAAATAATAAAGAAAAGGGGTTTGTGTGTTTGAAAAATCAAAACTCTAAAGGAGAAAGCTCTTTATTAGGAAATTAGAGCTCATTTCTCTAGACACAGGTTGGGAGGAGAAAATTTCAAGAAAGAGGGTTTTCAAAAAGATAGGAATTCTTGTGAGCTCCAAACATTCATCAAGTTAGCATCAGAGTGAGGTAGGATCCTGCTAAGTTTTGCATAGTAGTTTTCCATTTGAATTTCTCTTTGTCTTCTTTGTGCTTGTTTAAGAATCTTTTTTTAGAAAGGGTTTTGTTTGAAACCCTTATTTGTGAAATTATTGTTCTTCATTTCAAAAACATCTGTGAACAAATTAATTTGGAAACCCTTGTTTGAGAAATTTAGTGATTCGTAATTGGATTGATTAAAATCAGAATGTGGGTTTAGAAAAGAAAACTAGATCTATTTTATTATTTTAATAGTTTAATCTGAGTTACTATATCATATCTATATTGGGAAATTATCAAAAAAAAATTATAAATATAATTACCACAATAATTGGTAATTATTGTACTATATATATATATATATATATATATATATATATATATATATATATATATATATATATATATATATATATATATATATAATGAAAAAACTTTACAGGGGTGCTTTTGTGTTGGTTTATTTTATTTAATGTATGTATATATATATATATAGAGGTGGGCCACCACCCCCCCACCGCGCTCCTTGTCTATCTGGAAACCTTTGCAAAGTTTGCATACAACAGAGCTACTATCGTAGCAGGGTTGTCGCGGCAGCCGCAATAGCCTTCGAGCTTTTAAATAAAGATAAGTGGTAGATGCTTTTTAAATTATTATTTTTTATATTATTTATATATATATATATATAGTTTAATATATTAAATATTAATTTTAATAAATATTATTATTAGTAATAATGATTTTATTAATAGATTAGTAATTATTTAATTAATAGATTAGTAATTATTTTATTAATAATTAAATATAAATTATTTTATTAATAAATAGATAATTTTTATTATTATTTTGATCGATAAATGGTCAAAGCCTTTGGATTATAAATAAATTGAAACAATTACAAAAGTTGAGTATCTTCGTTCAAATAGGCACTGGTAGGAAAGAACGGAGAAGAAAACCTCTAGTTTTGCCAAGGACCTTAGTCTTATACAGAATACAAATGTAAAAGGGGAATTCCCTAGTTCCTTAATAGATTACTATGCTCTATACTACTTTGTCTATAATTATTCTGTTGAACTTGATACATTTGTTTCTAGGAAGCTATCATTTGTTAACATTTATAAATTCTTGATGAAAGCCAGAATCGTCCACTCATCTTTCGATTATACTTAGGGTCTCAATCAAGTTCAATTTACTAAGGCTCTACAATCACATCCACTAAAAACTTGTTTTGGAAGCTAGAACTAACTTTAATTTAAATTTCAAATTTATATTACTACCAAACTAATAATCTTTAAGTAGATGTTAAATTAACTGAAAGACAATAGATACAAGAAGAGGTGAATAGATAGCTTTAGAATTTTAATACTAACTTCCTACTAAGTTATAATATAAATAGGTTCTTAATAGGGATTAGTTATACTTTTTTGATCTCCTGATTGTTGTGATTGAAAGGCCTTATTGTAGTTTATATTTAAATTGAATTCAGTTCTACCTAATGTTTAGATTGTAATTTGTATTTGTATTGAATTTAGTTTCACTTAAAAGAAGCCTTGTTGTAATTTGTATTTATACTTATTGTATTTTGTATTTATTGTGATATGGCATTCTACTTATTTTAATTTGTATTAATCTTGAATTCATTTCTACTTAAAACCTTAATGTAACTTGTAATAATACCTAATTTAATTCTACTCACCTTCCTTATGCTGACAGACAAGCTAACATCTATTTAGACCAAGGATGCAAGAGAAATACCAAAAGATATGAAGATCAAGGAAAATTTTCCTAAGCATTCTAAGGGGCAGAGCCCTCAATAAATAAATATTGAAAACTACCTCCCCAGAATACAAAAAGCTAGAAAATGACAGAGCTAGAGGATACAATTGCAAAAGAATCTGAGGCTAAAATACAAGGCATGAGGGGTTCCAACCATACCCTTTGAACAAAAAATAATTTAAATACATGATTAACATTAATACTGATTACCAAATCTAATCTAAGTACATAGGGCTGGAAGGACTAAATTACATCCCAATCCAGCAAGCTAAATATCTATGAATTCTTTGGATCAATAATTTTCTTACTTCCTTTAGAGGGAACGGCTAGATAGCATTAAATTCCTTTTAGCAATATGATTACTAATATCTAAACTATTTATTATTAATTCCAAAACTTAAAATATAGAAGATAAAGAGAAGAGAGCAATAAAAAAGAACAAAAAACCATATTTCAAGCTGAACCAATGAATCAACACTAGATGTGGACAAAGAGTCAAACAAATGCCAACAATAAAGATGTTTTATTTATGATAATATATATACATAAGCATCTATATGTAAGTTAATTAAACCACAAATTAGGGAACCAACTAGAACATTAAGGAAGGTTTAATAAGACACACAAAAGGAAACCACAAAAAACAACATTGAAGGTGATAAACAAAACCCTAGAGCAAAGAGAGAGCACCTAGATGAACACAAAAATAGAAAACCTCCATCAAAAGATAAGGGCTAAACCTCTTACACTTTCTTCCATCAAACTATAATGATATCTATAGCTTTATCCAAATCATCTACCTTAGATCCTGTGGGAAACACATATGCCAGTTGCTCTTTGCTAGATTTTATCATATTAGGAAAAATGAACTCTAGATTGCCAAGATCATCAAAAGACACTCCAAGCTCAATGTAGGCCTCAAACACCTGGAGGAAATGGACTAACCACTCCTTATCCCGGTCTTCTATGATTCCTCTCCAATAGAGTAGGAAATTAATGTGAGCCTCCATTTTTGGCTAGGCTGAGAAGAATTGGATGTTATCCCAAATATACAGAGAAGGTTTCCTAGCTACAATGGCAAGCTTGTGATTTCCTAGTGGATGAGCCATATAAACTTCTAGAGGAAAAATTTTAAGCTTTTGATCAATATTGAGCACAACATTCTTGAGGCCTTCTAACCAAGTCAGGTCAAAAATATTATGATAGAGTCGAATGATCTCCCCGCCACCAATGTTTTCCCTAGAAAGAAAACTTATGAAGGAGCCAATTATAGAACTATTGGTGTGCCATGTGAATTCATAGTTGAATACCTTTTCACCTATAGCCCAACTAATCACAAAGCTCAACAAATTGTCAAGTGGGTTGGGAATCCTATTTCATCTTTCAGGCTTAATAGACCCCCTAAAGGCCATGGTTCTAACCTCCAACAAATGAAATAGTGAAATAGCTAACTCCATCGAGACTCAAAAGGGATAGTTGAATGCCTTTTCACCTATAGCCTAGCTAATCACAAACCTTGACAAATCATCAAGTGGGTTGAGAATCATATTCCATCTTTTAGGCTTAATAGACCCCCTAAAGGCCATGATTCTAACCTCCAACGAATGAAATAATAAAATAGCTAACTACTACAGAGCTGAAGAGACCCTAATAAATAGACACAAGATCTACAGAATGATCTAGAAACCTATAAGAGGGGAAAGGCTAAACATGCCACCCAATAAATAATCTTGACTTGATGAACTAGAAAGCTTTAACAACTCATAATTATCACATCATGCTAATAAGTATTATAGGATTTTGATGTTTGGGAGCTCTTTATAATGATAGTTCACTAAATAATTATAAGTCATCTTGGAAAGGAATAAAATCAATCAATAAAGAGAAAGATACCAAAAAAGAGCTAAGGTCACCCGATAAAAACCTAGGATCTTATATTGAAGATTGGAGGATAAAATCCTCACCTTCAACTCCTCTATTTGTTAACTTATTTGCATCATTGTTTTCTTCTCAATATGTATGTTGAAATCTAGTTTCTTTGAATTTATCTATTAATCTGAGAACATCTTCAAGTTTAGAGTTCATCACCTAGTTTGGATTTTGACATTTTCTAATAGAATTAATAATAATTTGGGAGTCTCCTTCTATAATTATTCTTATTATCTTGTTTTTTAAACTTAACTTTAGTCCTTCCTAAAGGGCTTCAAATTTCATTATGTTATTTGTAGCGATGCCCAGAGGTTTGGCTCTTTTGATAATTGATTCACTAGTTTCTGACCTAATTATACATAATATTTTTGCTTTCCCTAGATTACCTCTTATTAAAAGTTTAGTTTCATCCATCCTGTTGGTGGTGCTTCCCATTTACATTATTTCTATCTTTTTGATATTTTTTCTCATATATTATTGGGGGCTGGTTAAATGAGCCCAAGTCTTTTTCATACTCCCATCCCATCCAAAGATTATCTGTTTAGTTTTAATCTAGTTTCTTTGAATTTATCTATTAATCTGAGAACATCTTCAAGTTTAGAGTTCATCACCTAGTTTGGATTTTGACATTTTCTAATAGAATTAATAATAATTTGGGAGTCTCCTTCTATAATTATTCTTATTATCTTTTTTTTTAAACTTAACTTTAGTCCTTCCTAAAGGGCTTCAAATTTCATTATGTTATTTGTAGCGATGCCCAGAGGTTTGGCTCTTTTGATAATTGATTCACTAGTTTCTGACCTAATTATACATAATATTTTTGCTTTCCCTAGATTACCTCTTATTAAAAGTTTAGTTTCATCCATCCTGTTGGTGGTGCTTCCCATTTACATTATTTCTATCTTTTTGATATTTTTTCTCATATATTATTGGGGGCTGGTTAAATGAGCCCAAGTCTTTTTCATACTCCCATCCCATCCAAAGATTATCTGTTTAGTTTTAATCTAGTTTCTTTGAATTTATCTATTAATCTGAGAACATCTTCAAGTTTAGAGTTCATCACCTAGTTTGGATTTTGACATTTTCTAATAGAATTAATAATAATTTGGGAGTCTCCTTCTATAATTATTCTTATTATCTTTTTTTTTAAACTTAACTTTAGTCCTTCCTAAAGGGCTTCAAATTTCATTATGTTATTTGTAGCGATGCCCAGAGGTTTGGCTCTTTTGATAATTGATTCACTAGTTTCTGACCTAATTATACATAATATTTTTGCTTTCCCTAGATTACCTCTTATTAAAAGTTTAGTTTCATCCATCCTGTTGGTGGTGCTTCCCATTTACATTATTTCTATCTTTTTGATATTTTTTCTCATATATTATTGGGGGCTGGTTAAATGAGCCCAAGTCTTTTTCATACTCCCATCCCATCCAAAGATTATCTGTTTAGTTTTAATCTAGTTTCTTTGAATTTATCTATTAATCTGAGAACATCTTCAAGTTTAGAGTTCATCACCTAGTTTGGATTTTGACATTTTCTAATAGAATTAATAATAATTTGGGAGTCTCCTTCTATAATTATTCTTATTATCTTTTTTTTTAAACTTAACTTTAGTCCTTCCTAAAGGGCTTCAAATTTCATTATGTTATTTGTAGCGATGCCCAGAGGTTTGGCTCTTTTGATAATTGATTCACTAGTTTCTGACCTAATTATACATAATATTTTTGCTTTCCCTAGATTACCTCTTATTAAAAGTTTAGTTTCATCCATCCTGTTGGTGGTGCTTCCCATTTACATTATTTCTATCTTTTTGATATTTTTTCTCATATATTATTGGGGGCTGGTTAAATGAGCCCAAGTCTTTTTCATACTCCCATCCCATCCAAAGATTATCTGTTTAGTTTTAACTATTTTCCTTAGATGGTTGTTCATAACTTCTAAAATACTAGCTTCAACCCTATTTAAAAGAGAATTCATGCTTAGTTCTGCATTACTGAAGATACGCCTATTTCTCTCTTTCCATATTTGCCACATCATCATGGTTAGGGAAATGTTTCATAGTTTATCATATATACTGGACTTTTTCTTAGTAGGACAAATTAATAGGTGACTAGATAAATCCTCTAGAAGAGGAGAAGTCCAAATAAGTTTATGTCAAAGCTAGCTCTAGCATTCTTCAGCAAATGGACAATAATGAAGGAGGTTCTCTGTTGTCTCAAATTTTTCCTTATGGAGAAAATGTTGGCAATATGACCAATCAATCAGATAAGGTAAGTTATATGGTTTTCATTTATGGCAACATATTTGTTTTTGCAGTTTAGTCATGTTTATTTGTGAAGGAAAATTGTCTAAGTATTAGACAGCATTACAACAGCATGACAGATTTATTGATGGCAAAATATTCCCTAGGAATATTCACTTGCATAGTTAACCAGAGATGCTTGGCATTATACTAATGATGTATACTAGTGTGCATGTCTATACAACCAATTGAGTTTGAGTTATGAAGAAATTAGTGATGCAGTGATGTTACAAGATAGAATAGAGCATATTAGCAGAATGTGTTAAACAACCTAATTAATTCTTTTAATTATTATTTCTTGGTGAGCTAACTCTAAGGATGTTATGTGAGCCAACTAAAGGAAGATTTTACCAATATGTTTGGTATAAGTAATGAACTTCATTTGTGAAGTTAGTGTGTAGTAATCTAATGATGATGTGTAACCTATAATTGCAAAGTTAATATGATCTTGTGAAATGCAAGTAACAAGTGAATGTGATGTTATGAGTTGTGATATGAAGTGAAGCTATACTATGTGAGATATGATGCAAAGTGATATGTATGTAGTCATGAAGAATTGATAATCAAAAGATTTGTGAAGTACAAAAAATAATCTAGTATTGTATGTATATCTATTCTCTTGAAGAACGTATTATATAGTTGCATGTTAGGGAAATGTGCTCTTCTTACACACATTTGTATATGATCTAGCAACTCCTAATAGAGTTGAAGCAACTCCTAACAAGGTTGAGGCTTATAACAAGGCCTAGTCTCCTAACAGGGACTTGAGACACTATACATGCTACATAGACTCCTAACAAGGTCAATATCCTTAACCAGATACTTTATACAGTGAATCATCTTGTGGGTTTCATCCCCACTAGGGTTTTCCCTTGGGTAGGGTTTCCCTAGTTCACAAAATATGGTGTTATGAGTTCTCCTCTTATATGGTTGTTTTTTTTTTTAGCACTATTGGTATTCTTTTTCATGCATGTGGAAAAGTAATTAATAAGATTCAGTTGTGGGTAAAAAGATTGAAAATATTGATTCACCCCCCCTCTTAGTATTATCTATTTCTAACAATTAGTATCAAAGCCTAGTTATTTAGAAGAAGCTTGATAGCTTGAATAAGATCCCTATGGACATGGGACACTTGAAGAAGAAACCTAAAGAAGCTCTTGAATAGATTGATCTGCTCACAGATGAAAGAGATGGTCTTAAAGATAGATACAAAGATGCAAAAGCCTACATTGGTGAATTAAAGGACAAGATAGATGACCTGAAGCAAAAAGGATCTAGTAAGAAAACTAGTGATGATGATATTGAAGATCTGAAGAAAGAAAATGAGATCCTAAAACATGAGTTAAAGATAATTGAACTTAAGTGTAGTCTTAAGAAAAATGGAGGAAAGAATGACTCTGAAATTAAAGCTAAAAATGCAAATCTAAGATCCCAGTTAAGTAAGGTAACATCTGAATTTGAATCTATCAAGTTAGAGCATGTAGAATTAGAGAAATACAACACTATTTTGAAAGGTGAGTTGGTACAAACCAAATAGAAACTCGAGAAATTATACACCAATAGTGAAAAGATTGAATAAAAAGTATGTGCAAAAAGACCCAATTATGACAAGACTGGACTTGGATTCTTTCTTGGACAATCTGCCAAGAAATCTATTGAGAGAAAAGAACTTGATATTCTAGAAGTTAATAAGGATCTAAGCAAGATAGATGATACATCTAAAGACAAAGAGAATATTACTCACTCAAAGTAACTTAAAGAATCTTATCAAGATATCGATAACAAAAGAAAGGAATCTCATGCCTGGTGTGATAAACTTGAACACATTGAAGATGATTGCAAAGGTAAGTCTTTTAAACCTATTTCAAAATTTTATTATCATAATTGTCATGGATATGGTCATTATGCAATAGATTGTAAGAAACCTAAATTTGATAGTAATACTTTAAATAGTAGGATATATAGGAACAATAACCATGCAGGAAACAAACTAAGATCTCACAATAATGAAAGTGGAAAAAAAAGATAAATTGTTTGTTACAGATGCAATAATCTTGGACACATTGCAAGGAATTTCAAAGCACCTAATGACTAGTAGAGTGAACAAACAAGAAATGTACCTATATGTAAGTGATGTAATAACTTTGGACATATAGCAATTTTTTGCAGAATGGATAGAAGAAACCTAAATAGGAATCAAAATTACAGAAGGAAAAATAGAAGTAATAATGACAGTTTGAAGGAAGAAATGATAGAAGAATTAAAGAAATCATTTATAAAGGCAAAAGAACTAGAAAGCTCTCACATAGTTCAAGAAGAAGCTCATCCCAATGTACCTGACAAGATAGTAAAGTCACTTATTTTATGTGACTCGTCCTACTAGAATTAAGCATTCTCAGTGGAACAAAGTGTCATTTATTGATAACTAATGTTAGAAAGAGTATCATAGGTTGCTTAGTTAATACTATGATCTAGACATTGAAAGAAGTCTACAATGAACTACACATTGCTTAATATGATCAAGATAAGGATATATAAGAAGAATAACCTTTCTATTATATAGAGATAATATACTAAACTAGTGGTAGATATTCATTTAATGCAAAGTATAGATCATGAAATATTTAAAGGACATGAATTTATTTGAATACATCATTTGTTTATGCAAAATCTAAGTACAAGATCAAAGCAAGATTTGAAGAGTTAAAGAAGTCTGCAAATATGCGAAGTCACCAAAAACCCTAATACACAAAGTTAAGGTATTTTTTGAATTTGTTGAGCATAATTTTACAAAAATGGCAAGACAAGAAATTTTTAATGTGGGCAATAGACCTAGATACTCAAGAAACACTCATTTTTTTCTTTTCTTGATGATCCTATTGGAGCATTTTTGCAAGTTCTGGGAAATGTTCTTTACATCAAGGATATAAGAGGTTATATCCATTGGAAAATTGAAAGCATAGGTGATACAGAGATTCATAAGGAGCTAGAGAAAATATGAAAAAATCATTTGTCGCTGAAACTTGAATATGGATATCTAGAGCAACTTAACCTAGTTAAGCATATGTTCTATACAGACTTCGACAATCATGAATGGACATGGATAATTCTAAGTAGAGTACATGATGATCTTTTATGGCTAGGAGATTCTATCATATGTATTGATAATGACCTAATTCACAAGGTCACAGGTTTGAGTAACGAAGGAAGTAATCCAATGAACATTAAGAATGTGCACAAGATAGTTGAGACAAACCTCATCACATGTTTTAATGGCAAAAACATGAAGGTCAATAACATTCAAGATGATGGAGTAAGATTTATTTGCAAAATTTTGGGATATAAATTCAATCATGGATCTAGGATAGATTCAGTCCCTACAAGATTTCTTCATGTAGCTTATCTGGTAGTAAAAGGCAAAGATGTTAGTTTATGTGACATTATCTGAACATAGTTATTGGATAATATATAAAGAATCAAGAAGTCTAGGAGTGGAGCCTTTAGATTTGAATCCCTACCAACACACATATTCTTATACGCATCTAAGAAGTTCCCTAGAATCATGAATTGCGATGGAAGTGAGTGCGCATGTAGACAATGACTCGTGCATATAGAATAATACTTAAAGTAGTCAGAGACAGTGATATTGATAGAGTAATGAAGTCTTTCCAAGAAAAAATGAAGCAAAGGTATAGGATACCTCCTATGCTAGTTAAAAAATACAAGGATGAATTGTGCTTTATGGTTGAAACAAATTTCACTTGTATGGAAGTTGTAGTTCCTAGAGTCAATTTTATTGAACCTATGGGTTATGAAATGAGTGAGGAATTGATTGAAGAGTATGCACAGATAATACTTCACTCAGAAGTTGATTCTAAATGTCCTAGATGGGGGAAATATTCTAAAAAAATAAGAGAAAGAAAAACAAGTCAGATAATAAATGACTCCAAGAAGAAGGTGGAAAAAGTGATTGATTCTATTTTGAAACAATCAAGAATGACAATAAAAGGATTTGATGAGGTGAAAGGGATAGCCATGGAAATAAAGGTCAATGGTCAATCTAAGATATTGACCCCTACACCCATTATAGTAGCAAGACCTATTGAAGAGGTCATAGTTTTCCAGACAAGTGTGCAAGCACCTACTATGCTATATGTAGTAGTTGTGCAGTAGCAACCATCGAGGAATCTAGTAAAGACTAAGGAAGTGTCTGCACTTAGGAAGTATACAAGACATGAAAGGACTAGAACCCCTACTAAGAAGAGAGTCAAGTAGACAAAAAGTGGTCCAAGAAAGAAGAGAAGAACCTTGCAAATTAGTTCTTATGAATCTAAAGAAGAAACTAGTGATAGACCAATAGATCCAGCTAATCAAGATGCAAAGACCTCAGCTAGACCAAAAGCATGGAAACTTAGGGTAGAGAATCTCAACATGAAAATTATTAATGACAAGAATTTTGTGAAATTAAATAAATACTATGATTTTTACAATAATATGGATAGGAGATAGGTAAAGAATGTTGTAGTTAGAAATATGATTCTTAAAGATAAAAGGTTTGATAGTATAAGAGGACAGATACCCGAAGACTTGTATAATAGATTAAGAAATAGAAAAGTAGAGTAATAGAGGAAGATAAGAAAATAAGAATCAATCTAGTGAAAAAGCTATGCATTGTAAATAATGAGGAAGTGAGATATTCTAAAAGGTATAGCACCTCTATTGAGAAACAAAAGGTGATCTACTCTCCCATGGGAAGAAATTATGAAGAAATAAATGTGGAAACTAAAAAGGTTATAGTTTCATATATGTCTACTATGACAAAGAAGAGTGCACAGACAGAAAAGGCAAGCCCTATGTCAAAAAAGAGTGTAGAGAAGACAAGGCCTATGCCTAAGGAGTATAAGTGATCAGACAAAGGAAGCAAGTCCTACAGCAAGAAGTCCACCTCATAGTTTTGTGCAACTAGTATAAACACCAATTTCCATTTATTCACAAAATATCACCATTGGTAGTGAATCTATGCGAGTAGATAACACCAATGTGACAATTGATAGAACTGAGGACCCATTCAAATATTTTGGTGCCAGCATTGTTGGCAATATTGTAGACTATAGTAGCTCATCTGATGAAGAAGAAGATCAGGAACCTAAGGAAGAATATGCACCTGGTGAAAAGAAAATTCAATCTAGCATTTAAGTAGCTACTTCAAGTGTGCCCTTGGCAGTAGCAGTAGCAACAACACCCTCTATACCACCTACTCAAGCAGCATTGGTCATAGCAACAGCAGTTCAATAAGATGAAGAAGATGAAATCCAAAATCTCATATCTTCTTTGAGTAAATTTCTTGAGAAGAAGAAATTAGTCAAGTCCATTGAAAAGACTTTGACTTTAGTTTTGGATAGAATGGAAAAGACAATAAGTCCTGTTGATACACCTACAAATATTCAATAGCACATAGCCATTTTGTGTAAAGCTTTTGATAATGAGTTCTCAACACTTTTTAATGTAGCTTCAATTCAAGCACAAATAGAGTATGATGGTAAACTCCTTAATATCATGTACACTAATATGAGGAATGATATAGAAACTTTGAATATATGCATTAAGGCATTAAGATAGTGTATAGAAGAAGGAAAATAGGTTTATGCTAAGTACAAATTGGCATATATCCATCTTCAAGAATTTGATGATCAAATCAAAGAATAGGTAACTGAGCTTTAGATGCTCACTAAAAACTTTCTGAAGTAGAATCAAAAGTTAAATACCATTGAGCATACAATGCAGACAATTCATGATAGCATAAGGAATACTCAAGTAGAAAAAGAGAAAGTTCTAAAGAGATTCACTCTCTTAAGAGAACATTTATTCCCACATGTAACATTTCTAGAGAATTAGTTGGAGGAATGCTTGGTAGCAAAGACCTCATATAACAAGTTTGTGGCTACAAACTTGAACGCAACAGAGTTAGTCACATATGCCTTATAACTAATTAATGTATCTGACGCACTGAAAGATAGTTGGAAGAAACACACTACGTAGTTGAGAAATGATTTCAATGATTGTTTCTCCAAGTTTTGATGCAGCAACCAGTTTTTGACATTTCTTTCTCTTTCCCTTTATTGGCACCTTTTTCATTGATGTCAAAGGGTGAGAAATATGGAAAATTATAATTGTAAGGAATTGTAATTGTAAGGGGGAGAAATAAGGAAAAGTATAGTTGATAGTCATATTTCAAAGTATAGTAGTAAGTTTTGATAACTTTGTAATCAGAGTTATAAGGGATGTAATCTTTTCAAAACATGAATACAATGTTCTACTATGTTATGGTTATCTATTTTGATTGGTATGACAACATGTTTGGGACTTAGCCAATTTTCCCAAAATTTTGCCATCAATGCCAAAGGGGGAGATTATTGGCAATATGACCAATCAATCAAATAAGGTAAGTTATATGGTTTTCTTTTATGGTAGTATATTTGTTTTGAAGTTTAGCCATGTTTATTTGTGAAGGAAAATTGTCTAAGTATTAGACAGCATTACAGCAACATGACAGATTTATTAATAGTAGAATATTCTCTTGCACAGTTAACTAGAGATGCATAACATCGTACTGATGATGTACACCAATGTGCATGTCTATGTGACCAACCGAGTTCAAGCTATAAAGGAATTAGTGACACAGTGATGTTACAACACAGAATAGAGTGTATCAATAGAATGTGTTAAATGACTTAATTAATTATTTTAATTATTATTTCTTGGTGAGCCAACTCTAAGGATGTTATGTGAGCTGACTAAAGGAAGAGTTTACCAATATGTTTGGTATAAGTAAAGAACTTCATTTGCAAAGTTACTATGTAGTAATCTGATGATGATGTGTAACTTGTAATTGCGAAGTTAATATGTGTTGGAAATATTCAAGACTATGCTAAGTCACTGAGAGGAGAGGGGTGAATTAGTAACTTTTAAAAATTTAAAAATTTCAATTCTTAATCCAATAAATCAATTAGCACTTAATTCACCAAATCTGATCTAATTGCATACATGAGAAACTGAAGACATGAAACCATCCATAACACTTGAACACAAAGATTTGGTGACGCAGAAACCTTCCAAATAGAAAGTAAAATTGGGGTGGGGATGATACCCACAAACTTTAGTACTATACCATGAATTTGCCTGTTAAGGCTTACATTGATCACTTTTCATGATCTTCCCTCTTAGGAGAAATTAAGACTATTAGGTCCACCTCGTAAAAGTATTTACAAACATACAATAAAGTATGCACTTAGTAAAGAGATTTATAAAATACTATTACATCTGCCTTGTTAAAGGATTTTGACTGGTTCACCTGTTAGGATGAAGTAGTAGATCTCTAATTTGCAACTGATTTTGGTGATAGAGATTCTTTAGTGTACTAATCACCTTTCTATGATAGATATGTCTTTGCTACTCCTTATACTGTTATGGCCTTCACAATTTGCTCTTTATCTACTACATTCATAACTTGAACTTTTCACATCCACATTCACATTACAATAAATATGCTTTCACATTGATATGGTACAATACATTACATATATATACCAATGCAAATTACATAATATCAAAGTTGGCCATGATACAAGTTAACATAAATATTTCAAAGTCAGCCCACATGAAGATACTCAGGTTCTAAAGACTGACTCGGTGAGGTTCTGATACTCAGCATCCACTATCAATGCTTGGCATCATCATGCACTCAATAGACATAGAAGCTTGATCCATACTAATCACTTTCAAGTAGTCTTGAATTCAATTTACACTAGTGACTCAATAGATATTGTGCAACTCAGCAAACATTGAATCACTTGGTTAGCATAAAGTAGCTTGGTTAATGCTGACTTTGCATCACATGAACTGTGAACTCAATAGACATTGCAATGCTCAATAATCATTGATAAACATGGTATATATTCAAATGCATGGTTTGAACTGCTAGACTTCACACTGACTGAATTTGCTTGATAACCACTGAGATTAGTCCAAAGGAATCCGTAGCAACTATAGAGCTTGGTGGCTACTGAATTACATGGTAAACACTTTAGACTATTCAATGAGCTCAGTAGTCATACAAAATATGAATAAGTTGTGTCACTAATAACAAACTTGACAGATATGTCAACAAATATGAACTTGTCAAATGCGAGTAACAAGTGAATGTGATGTTATGAGTTGTGATACGAAGCAATACTATGTGAGATATGATGCAAAGTGATATTTAATCAATCATGGAGAATTGATAATCAAAAGATTTATGAAGTATAGAAAATAATCTAGTATTGTATGTATATCTATTCTCTTAAAGAACTTATTGTATAGCTACATGTTAGGGTAGTGAGCTCTTCATGTACACATTTTTATATGATCTCCCAACTCCTAATAGGGTTGAGGCTTCCAACAAGGCCTAGTCTCCTAACATGGATTTGAGACACTATATATGCTTCATAGACTCCTAACAAGGTCAATATCCTTAACCAAATACTTTATATAGTGAATCATTTTGTGGGTTTCATCCCCACCGTGATTTTCCCTTGGCCAAGGTTTCCCTAGTTAACCAAATATGGTGTTATGAGTTCTCCTCTTGTATGGTTTTTAATTTTGTTTAGCACTATTAGTATTCTTTTTCATGCATGTGGAAAAGTAATTAATAAGATTTAGTTATGGGTAAAAATATTGAAAATACTAATTCACCCACCCCCCCCCCCCCCCCCTCAATATTATCCATTTCTAACAGACAACATCTTGACGGGCCTTCAAATCCCATTTTTGTGAATCTATCTGCTATTAAGATTCTTTTTTAAATCGCAACCCATAAGAAGATTTTTCCTTGGGTAAGAATGTTGCATCCCAGCATAACTTCAAAGGTAGGTTGGTTGTTTCCCATCTTTCTGAATTTATAATTAGATTATATCCTAGCTTAACTTTGTATGATCCATCTTTGGAGGCTCCTCATATAATTTTGTCTTCCCTATTTTTATAATTCACCTGTCGATCCTTGAGGATATTTTCAAATTTTTGTTTATCTATAGGAGATATGTCTACATTCTCCAAGGTTTTCCATGCCCAAATATCTTTCCCATTTACCTTTTTGAGATATTTGTAGTCTAAGACCTTTGAACCCCATAAATTGATAAGATATTCTTGACATTATTAGGGATATTAGTATTAGTCAAAGGGGGATGTCCATCCCAGGAATCTTCCCAAAAGAGAGCATCATCTCCTCTTCCAAGGTCCCAACTGACAAATTTGCTAATCATTGATTAACATCTTATCATGAAATTCCATGTTTCTAACCCTGTTGGTGGGTTCCTAATTCTGAATAAAGATGTTGGATCATTTGTATTTAAGTATTTATTATACAAAATTTTAGTCCATTTTTTCCCCTTCTTGATATGTTCTCCATACTAGTTTTGCTTCTAATGACTCATTTTTCCAACTAAAGTTCTTAATACGTAATCTCCCTTGCTCTTTGGGATGACATATCTTTTTCCACTTTATTAATGCTAGTTTCTTTTTCTCTTTTGTTATACTCCAAAAGAAATTTTTGAGTTTTCCTTCCAATTTTTTGTTTACCTTCTTGGGTAAAGGAAGACAGGATAATTTATAAGTAGGGATTGTTGATAGAATAGATTTAATTTTGGTTTTTCTACCTGCTTTTGTTAGCCATTTTCCTTTCCATGTCTCTGTTTATTTATCAATTATGTCTAAGATATTGTTTTGGCCTTTGTTCTTCCTTACACCTTTTTTCTAAATGAATCCCAAGGTATTTGCAAGGGAAGGTACCTTTCTTATATCCCATCTTATTACATATATGCTCTTCCATTTCTCTTGATGTGTTTAGGAAGAAAATTTTTTATTTCTTCACGTTTACTTTCTGTCAAGAGATTACAGTATATTCTAGTATGATTTTTTTGAAGGTTTTTGTAACTTCCTTAGTGCTGACACCGAATAGAATAGTGTCATCCACAAATTTTTGATGAGTTATATTTGGAATCTTATTTGCCTCTATGATTTCTCTAACTTTACCTTCTTCTTGAGCCTTTTTAATTGATCTCCCAAAGGCTTTAGCCATGATATGAAAAGGAACAGTGAAATTAGATCACCTTGCCAGATACCCCTTGAAATATTAAAGTATCCTTCTAGGGTTCCATTGATTAAAAGAGAAATCTTGGGTGTTAATATGCAATTGAATATTACATTAACACATTGGTGAGAAAAACTAAAAGCTTCTAGAGATTTACATAGGAATCTCCAGTCCACTACATCATATGCTTTTTCGATATCTAGTTTCATAAACATTCATGCTTCCATGTTGTTGATTTTTGAATGGATGGTTTCCAAAATTATTGATATCCCATCCATGATGGATCTTCCTAGCACAAAACTAGTTTGTTCTTCGGACATAATTCTTGGGAGAATAGTTTTAGTCAGATTTTATAATGCTTTTGAATAGATTTTATAAATAGTGTTACATAGTGCCATAGGTATGAAGTTGCATGGTAAATCTTCTACTAATTTTTTGGGAATAAAAGCAAGAAAAGTATGGTTGATTTTAGTTAGTATTTATCCTCCATTTTTAGAAGCCTCAATTTCCCTTCATAGTTCTTCTCGTAGGATATCCCAATATTTTTTAAAGAAGAAGGCTTGGAACCCATCTGGCCTTGGAGATTTGTCTAAGTTAAGATTAAAGAGGGCTAATTTAATTTCCTCTTTGGTGAAGGATTTATTAAGTACTGCATTGTCAACTTCTATTACCACTTTGGGGATAACCCTTAGCAACTTTTCTTGCGCTATTCAATTGGAGAAATCAAAATTATTGAGTAAGATTTTATAATAAGTTACAAATATTTCTGCTATTTTTGAGGGGTTATCTTCCATATTTCCATCCCTATCTTTGATTTTAGTTATTGTGTTGATATTTTTGTTATGTACAGTGATTTTAGTTATTTCTATCTCCTTCTGCAAGCCATTTTTCCCTTTATTTCTATCCCAATATATCTCTTCTTTCCCTAATATTTCTTCCTATTTGGCTAGCAGTTCTTTTTCTTTAATAAATTTTCCATTGTCCATATTGTTTTTAATAACTTTTTCATTTAATTTTTTAAGTTCTTGTAATTACCTAAAAATGGTCATCTAGACTATTAGCCCCCTTCTCAGCATTTTGGCTAAATTAATTAATCATTTGCCTAAACCAAATTGCTAAAAATTAGTTAATTTTATTATAACCAAAAGTTTGACTATATTATCCTAAATTCATTATCTGATTAAAATAACATGTCCCCTTTTAATTAAATAAAAGACCCCATTCTTCTAACCCACTCAATGTGCACACATAAAGTCCTTTTTTCTATTTTACAAATTATAAGAAAAGGCTTATTGTCTCGCATGCAAAGTCGACTCTATTCGTATTGGTTGACTTCCTCTTACACATGGATCATACCAAATTCAACTTGTGACATTGATCCTTCATCCCTTCATCTTGATCTCCACCATCAATACATCTTTAAAATAAATAGCTCTCCCCTTGTCAAAGGATCCCCATTTTCTTGAGTATTGTCATGTTGTAGGTTTATCAATCGATTTCTTGAGAGCTTGTGGAGAACTTCTATCCTCATGTCTAAATTCTCTCATACCATGGAATTTTTTCTTAGATTTATATATCATAGCTTCTATTTGTTTCAATAATCTAGATCATATAGCTTGACTAGTTTAGATTGTAACACTCTCATCTTGCTTAATATAGTTGCATTTTGAATTGCATTTTGAGAGTTTCCTAGACATTGGCATTCTTTCTCTTGTCTTAAAGAGCCTCCCATTACATGGTTTACTAGTAAGGGTTGTGTCTCAAAGACTCAACTATGAGCTATATGCATTGCTCTAAACATATCCTTTCACTCCATGGTCAAGGAGCTCTAAGCCTCCATTCAAGTATTCCAACTCATGGAATCACTTGGATAGAAGGGTTTAGAGTGTGACACATTTATAGTGTACATTTTTTGCACCCACTGTGGGGCTGAACACTCTTTTTCTACTCCTAATCTATACATATTTCTTGTATTTTTGTTGTATGTTTTTCTTTTTCTAATTTTATAGTCGCAGATATCGGGTGAAACTTTGCCAATATCGTATGATATTTGTTTGTATTGTCGGGTGATACTTTTCCAATAAAAGTATCGCATGCCTATACTAAACTATATCTCCTCATTATAGCAAGTTGTATTGCATGTCTATAGGGAAATATATTTCATGAAGGATAAGTGTTGTATGGGTATACTAAAAAGTATCGTATGATACCCTTCCAGCAAAAAGTATCACCCAGTCTAAAACTGCTTGTTGTTTGGGTCTTTTGATAAGTTTTTTAGTTGTTGTTGTCTGTCTGTCAAGTTTTATGGGTCCATTATAGTCTAACAAAGGTCTATTTGTATATTTTTATGTTATTTTGGACTAATATGTGGTGGACTAATAGTTGTGTTTGTAGGGTGTTGCCTTAAAACATTTGCATACTTACCTTGAAAAGAATGCACATCAAAGCTTCAAATGAAAAGAATGCATGTCAAAGCTTCAAATGCACAAAGGCTACTAACACTTGTATGTAGCGTTGCCTAATGCATAAAAACAAAACACTTACTTGTATTTATTCTATTTTTATGTGTGGCATATTACTAGTTGTTTCCATGTTCTAGGCACATAAACTTGTAATTGGGATCCTTTAGTGATAGGAAAGTATGTTCTTCACCCTTGTGGTGAATCAATAATCTTGACCCATCTTTGGATTTCAAAAACAAGAGGATTAATTGAATCTTTTTGGCATGTTTGGGGGAAATAATTGAGATAGGAGAGTATGTTCTTCACCCTCACGATGAATCAGAAATCTTGACTCTCAAAAGTGGATCCAATCTTTTTTAGTTAGAATCCTTTAGAGGGCCTTCTCTTGAGCAATCAAGAGGAATGACCCAAGTGGGGACAACCGAACCTAGCTATTCCAACCCACTATAATCTCGAGGCTACCAAGGACACAAAAACTTGGTAGATGTAGTGTTTTTTTCACTTAGCATGAGTATTTTTAAGATTGGGACCATGAGGAAAATGCTAAGAAAGAACACTTAAGGTGCTCTTGTGGTTGCAAGGTTTGTTACCCGCCGCAAGGTGGGGTGTCCCATAATTGGGTGCAAGAGGAACATTATGAATGGAAGCCCTTTCTAAACACTCTAAGTTAGTAACTACCCTATTTTGCTGCTCAAATTCTTGGTGCAAGGATTGATCCTAATGGATTACCTAGATCACCCCAAGATTTTATACTTACCATTTGTATTCCCTTGGTTATGCTTATGGAATTTCCATGACAAAGCCAATATCTCTTGTGGGAAACCACTTGGTGTGAGGTGAAGGAGCACTTAGTGTAGGCCAAGTTGTTGAGAAATGAACCTTTACTTTTAGGTAGATATGCTTGGCAAGTATTTTTGAATGTGTTAACCTATGTAAATGTTCTCGTTAATCAAACATCTCATTAGTTTTGGTAGAAGATTGTTCTGATATCACAAATGTGTATTGGAAAGGTTTCTTTGTCCCTTGTTCAATTCATTGAGAAATGAAAAATACCTCTATTGTTTGTAGATAGTACTACTCTCTAACATAAATTAAAGCCTTATACTACCTATACAATATTCTGGTCTGAAAATAATTCGACTGTCGAACCGAAGCACGAGTCTTTTTGGGTCAAAGTTGCTCTTTTTCACAATTCACTAATAGTTTACCACATGAATTCTCAAGAAATGTCATATGAACTTATTTTTCAAAAATGGTATCACCTAGTTACTCTGAGTTCTATTCCCTAGACATACTAAACTTTGTCACCCTACTTAAGAGAAAGTGTCGCCTAGTTACTTTAAACTCTATTGTACGATATTATTTTATGTCCTACTGTAACTTGGTTCTTTGAAAAGTATATCTAGGTTCTTTTGCTTTCAAAATAGGGTCTAAAATGTGTCTTAGCTAATCTAGGGGTATTGTTGCTTCGTCCTTCTTGAATCTAGTCACAAATATCTTTGTTAGGTACTATCCTAAGTTAAAAAGATGGATCTAGTCTACCAGATGTATGTCTCAAAACATCACTAATGATCACTTATCAAAACTCAACTACCATTATATGCTAACTATATTTTATTGAGCTTCTTTCTCTCGCTCTCAACTCGAGTCATTAATGTTGTAAATTCTTGAGCACTCTTGACAAGCCATCTATTTTTCTTTGACAAGTGATTATTCTTGATTGTATGAGCTTCAAATTTGAAACACTTTTCTCTTCCCACTAAACAAATACATACTCTTACATGTTGGTCATAACTAGGTTCCAAGCTAGTAAAGGTAGTCATCCTTCCTTCACTTTTGCACAATTGGAAACTCCACATAGCCACCCTTGTGAAAAACCTTGTGCAGAAGATCCTAACTTTAATCAAATACAAGAAGTCAACATCTAACATAATCCACTCTACAGCTCTAAAAACCCATTTGGTAAACCCTTTGATATGCATATAAGTGAAGACAACATCTTGATCAACATGATCCTGAAGAGGTCAATTGCCACTTAGAAGAACAAGCGCAAGAAAATTAAAGACTCAAAAAGGCCATACATGCTAGAGAAAAAGATTGTCAATAAGTTGTGCCTAATACTCATGCACATAATAAGGAAAATAAGAGAGGATACTACAACAACCCATTTTATAACATCCCCCTTGGTGGAAATGATGGCAACAACACACCTCCTAGGACTCCTAGAGTCAATATAGGAGCATTCCCATCACCACTTAGACAGTTACAATCAAATCAAAAAAGTGATGATGAAATCACTAGTGAAGATGTTATGAGATTCCAATGAGACAAGGTCACCCAAAAATTGATGCTCAAAACCTTATAATAGAATGGGGACCAATGCTTTCAATATATGATAGCAAAAGAATGGAAACTCCCTCAAGATTTTGATGTACAAAGAATAATCAAAAAATAAGAGCCCACTGAGTCTAAAATTTTGAGAGAAGAGATGCAAGAACTTAGAAAATAACTTGCACAACTACAAGTCTCCAAAGAACAACCAGAAGCTTCCTTTGTTGAATCAATAAGTGCTCTTCCTTTTGATAGGAGTCTTTACATGCTTCTATTTCCTAGGGATATAGATGTTACCAAATATGAAAAATATTATAGAAAAGGTGACCCTCAAGATCATGTGATGCACTTCTATGCTATTAGCATGGATTTTATGCATGAAGACACTTATCTCATGAGGTTGTTTCCTAGGAGTTTAAGAGGTCAACCCATGGAATGGTTTAAAAAATTGATGTCTCCTCTCAAAATTTTTGATGAACTTGCACAACATTTAATTCAACAATATTCCTATAACATTCAACATCATGTCACTATGTTGGATTTGTGCAGCATCAAGCAAAAACTAGGAGAACCCTTTGTAATGTATCTCTAGCAATGGAGATCTTTACAATCTAGATACCCTTGACAATTTCCTAAGACCAAGAAGATTAAAATCTTTATCAATACACTTGTACCAAAACTTTACTTTGACCTGAGAAAATAATTTTTTGCATCCTTCAATGTCATCGTTGAAAGTACAAATCGTATTGAGGATTTTGCTATCAAGAAAGGTGACATTATTGTGAATAAAGACAAGAATGGAAATGGAAATGACAAGGACAAGAAAAAGCCCTGGAACAAAAACAAATGTGTTTTCAATGGTGGAGTAGTGGATGCTCCTAAGACCAAGGACTATGCATTCAACTTTTCCAACACCATTTATGGTACAAAACAACAAGAGGGTTCAAAGCCTCAAATATCTAACAAAAACAACAAATTTTCTAAGAAAAGACATGTTTACACACCCATGGTCAAACCTTATGATGTGGTCTTGAAGACCTTAATTGCAAATAAATTGATCATGCTTCTAGACAACTCTTTCCCCTATGATCCACCCATCAGGGCTAATTGGTGGAGAGAGGATCATTTCTACAACTATCATAGAAGCAAAGGCCATAAAGTTGATCATTGCTTTAAGCTCAAAGATTTCATTCAAGATTGCATAGATACTGACAAAGTTGTCACAAATGGCCTAGTCAAAAACTCTCATCACAAAGCTTTCAAACAACCATTACCAAAGTATGAAAAAGGTGAATCCTCCAAGGTTAATAGGAAAAACCATGATGCAAAGATCAACTGTGTATGTTGATATAGACAATGTTATAAACATTATCAAGCCCATTCAATATCTTTGCCTAATGAGTTCTAATTCTGAAAAATAACCCAAATATGATGTTGAGAATGAAAGGCCTAAGGTTATCCTCAAGACACAAAATTCTTAACAATAATATAGGAACACTCAACCCAAGGTAGTACTTCAAGTGGCAGAATTTTCCTCCTCGCAAAGTGAGTTGCTTAATTTTGTCACTAGGGGGAATTCCAAAGTAGTTCTTAAAGTTGCTAATGATCCTAAAAATGATTCATCATCCAAATAAGAAGCTACCTCCAAAATCTCTAATTATGACCTTTTTAGTCAGCTACAATGAACTCCAACCCAAATATCCATCTTTGAGTTGTTAGTGCACAAGGACATTCTTGAAGAAGCCTTGCACTCTGCCAACCTTCCCACAGATATTGATGTAGAGCAATTCCAAGCTATGGAAAACCACACTTCTCCACCTCATTATCTCACTTTTTCTGAAGAAGATGATAGATCTCTTCTTGGTTATCCCCACAATCTTGCCTTCCATGTTGAAGTCTAAATATTTTGTACTCGCATTCGCTGAGTTCTAATAGACAATAGTGCAGGGTTGAACATTATCTCATTCAATGTCATCCAACAACTAGGCATGTCTAAATTTTCCATTGACCCTAAGTGATATATCACCATCAAAGCCTATGATGAGATCAAAAGACCTTTTAAAGGTCTCATTATGCTACCAATCAAAGTTGGTCTAATTGAAAAAGATGTGGTTTTCCAAGTCCTAGACATCCCACTCATGTATAATTTTTCGTTGGGAAGACCTTAGATTCATGATATGCAAGTAAAACCTTCTACATACTAGTAGTGTATAAAGTTTCCCTTCAATGGTACAAAGATAGATGTCCTAGAGACAACGCAATGTCCATAAATACATTATCTGTTGTTAAAACATTGGTTCCTCACAATTGCTCTTCTCATGAGCTAAAACCATCTTTTACAGAGTGTGAATAAAAGTTGAAAATCATGAGCCTAGGTATGGGTGAATACACTCTATATTATATTGCTACTCTACTAGTTTCCCTTGGATCTTATAGGAAACCTACTCCCAAATCAAAGCCTTTAGCTTCCACAATGACCATTTTTTGGCACTTTTGTTCAATCCTTAGTTAACCTAGAAGTAGAAAAAGAAGAACAACCATTAAGGGTTGGATATATAGGGAAGAGGAAGATATGGAGGAATTCATAGTCACTACCCCTATCTCTCATAAGTGTTATGGCAAAGGATACAAATTTCTACAAAACATGGGATATCAGGTTCATGAGTCCTTAAGTGGTTGTAAGAATGCTCTTGTAGGACCCTTAGGTCATACTAAGGGTTGTGAATCTAGAGATACTATTGGTTTAGGCTTTGGCCTTGAAGATTAAATACCTAGATTTGATAGAAGAGCTCCCACGTTTTGTGAATCGGAGGATGATGATTCACCCTTTTTTGCTATGACTCTACAAGATTAGGATTTCATGCCTCTCACTTCTCTCCTTTGGGGAGAAGAATCAATCATTACCCACAATGATGTTGAGGATTCTACATCTAGACAGCATGAACATGATGAATCTAACCATGAAGACTCAAACAGAGGAAGGATTAGAGATAATATTGCCCACTTAATTGCTAGGAACTAGCATACAAATTCTAGTGAGTATGAATGGGAAAGTCTCTTAGATGCATCTTGTGAATTAGGGGTGGATGTCATTCATACCTATGCTACCCAACTAAATGTAGTTGAATAGTCTAGTTTAGGTTAGACAAGTTTGGTTCACAAACTACTTTAGTGGACCATGGTGGTTCCTCTAGGCCTATTACTGATCTAGATTCCTTTGTAACTCCACTATAGGATTGACTTCTCATGTCACTAGAGATGACTCATTATGTATCAATAACCTTGAAGCTTCCATATCCCTTTCCTTGATTCACCTTAATCTCATAGATTGGTTGGCTCAACATCAAAGACCTAAAATACCATCTTTCCAGAATGACTATAAGATTGCTTGCTACCTTAATGTCATTGAGCCCATGATGTCTCCCTACCAGTGAACCTGTGGTTAACATGACAGAAGAAGATATCAAGTAGCTAAGTCATAAAATCAAAAGAAAAAATAAGCAGCCACATGGTGAAAACCACATTTCGGCAGTATCTACACCCAAAAAGAGTAAAAATAAATATGTACCCAATAGTGAAAACCTCCTTGAGGTGCTTGCAGATGAGATAATTGGTAGTTTTCCAAGCTATTTCTAGGAAAGATCTTCAATTCTCATTTAACCCATGTAGCATATCATCTTGGGTACACAAGAGTCTCCTAAAATCATTCATGTGGCCCAATCCCTATCAACTGAAGAAAAGAAAAGTTTTGCCAAGTTCTTTCAAGAAAATAAAATCATTTTGTATGGACTTACTCAGATATGCCTAGTCTTGACATGGGTTTAGTTATGTATCTTCTATCTATCTCTCCTGGTGTCAAACCTATTAAGAAAAAAATTGAGGAAGATGCACCCACATGTGGCCCTCTTAGTCAAAGTAGAATTGGAAAAACTCCTAAGTGCAAATTTCATTAGAGAAATTGGTTATGCAGAGTGGATTTCCAATATTGTACCTGTATCTAAGCACAACAAATCCATTTGAGTATGCACTGATTTTAGAGACTTAAACAAAGCATGCCCTATGGATGACTTTCCACTACCCAATATAGACATGATAGTGGATATGACCACAAGTTATGAAATGTACTCCTTAATCGATAGCTTCCCTTGGTATAACCAAATCAAAATTGCTCCTATTGATCAAAAAAAAATGGCATTTACCTATGCATGGGGTACATTTTGTTGGAATGTCATGCTGTTTGGGCTAAAGAATGTTAGTGCTACCTATCAATGAGAAATGACCACTATCTTCCATGATATGATGCACAAGAATATGGAAGATTATCTTGATGACACACTAGCCAAATCTAAGAAAAGAGATGTCTTGCTAACCTTAGTTTGATATTGGACCATATGGAACAATTTTAGTTTAGGCTAAATCCAAAAAAGTGTGCCTTTGGTATCACATTAGGAAAAATTCTAGGCTACATCATATCAAAAAAGGGCATTGAGGTTGACACTAAAAAAGTACAAGCCATCATGGAAATTCCTCCACCTAAGAATATCAATCAACTCAGAAGTCTTCAAGGATGTCTACAATCAATTAGAAGGTTCATTTCCTAATTAGCGAATAAGGCTCAATCTTTCAACAAAAACTTGCATAAGGGCTCTACCTATATCTGGAATGAAGATTACGAATATAGCCTAGATCAAATCAAAGGATATAGGGCTAAACCTCTAGTATTGATGCCACCATACCAAGAAAACATTTGATCTTTTTGTAGGACTAGAAAAGGGCTAATGTATAACATACTATGAGCAAATCACAAATTCAATAATCATATATTAACACCCTCTAGTCTACCATGAAATCCAAATGAATCAAAAAAAGAAAACAAATTTAAAACTCCCTCTTTCACTTGTAGCTCTCATGTCCTTCTTTCTTCTCCATATGATGTAGCTCCAAATTGCCTATAATGCACACAATTATGAAGCAAACGTATATAGTAATGATAATGCTATGAAAATACATGAAGATTTGATTTGAATGTGAGAGCAAGAGTGAAAAAATGAGAAAGATAGGGACTTGAAAAGACTTAAGAATTAGGACTAGAAATGAGAGAAAGAATGCTCATTTTATAATTAACATGGAGGATGAGAGCATTGGAATTGTCACCTTGGATATGTAACTTGGCAAGAGATTCCTTGGAGAATCCATAAGCATATGACACAAGATGCCAAATGTAGGATTTTATGACACTTGGAAGTCAAACTTGGCTAAATATGGAAGAGAATCTATGATGCATTATATGACATTTCAAACCCACTTAAAGCCAAGAATCTATGACAATGGAAGCCAAATATGAATGTGTCTAAGAGAATAAGAATATTGGATTATGACATATCTTAGCCAAGTGTCAAAGGAGAATCCATGAGGTGTCACACCCATGTGTCATGATGATGTCAATATTATGTGGAATACTTGAATTAAAAATCCCTTATTCCACAAAACAAAAAATTTTGAAAATGGAATTAATGGAGGAAAATATGACTTAGAAAATTGAGAATTTCCATGGTTTGTGGATGATGAAATAATTAATTAACAAAATATCAATTAATTGAGAAGGTTAGTTGAGAAGAATAATTAGTGAAATGACATAGGATTAAATTATGGGTTGTTTAATCCTATAGAGAAAATTAGTAAATGATTGGCAGATTTGATTAAATAAGTGTGACAGTATCCTTTGATGAAGTGTGATGATAATGGAGATTGATTAGGATGATGATGAACAGATCAAAGCCATGGTCAAATGATTTATTGATGAAAATGATAACATGCCAAGGACACATGACATGAATTAAAGCTATGCAACATTTAACTGACATTGTAAATGCTACAAGATCGAGATTAATTGATAAGGTTGACCATAATAACATCAATGGACACTATCAATGTTATTAATTTTTTTATAAGGCCATGATCTAACACTAAGAGACTCAACAATGTCAAAGATCGAGTGATGTGAATGATAGCTTGACCTAGCATTAAGAGCCATGATAGTACTAAGGTCAGATTGATAAGATTTGATAGACTGATAGGTTTCCAAGGTAATGAAAGCCACAACAAGGCCTAGGATTGGACAAATGATGATTGATTTGGGATGTTTGACACTTTCAAGTTGGTTATGGTTGATTTTGGGTGATTCTGAGTTGATATGAAATGGTTTTGAGTTGATTTGAAATAGTTTCAAAATGACATGCAATTCATGTGAAAGAGGATATAAATGATAATAGACATTGTTGAGATATGATCAACTTGGCCAAAAGATCAGAATTAGTAGAATGAGAAAATGGGATGAATTAGCATGAGGAAGTGATGAAACCATAAATGTGAACCATTTTTGAGCATCTACACTTATATATCTCAGCTACGGATTCCTCCCTAGGAGCATTATTGGCACAAAGTGATGAAACCGAAAAAGAACATGTTGTATACTACATCAGTCGCACTTTGGTAGCCTATGAGATGAACTAAAATAACATTGAGAAGGCTTTCCAGTGGTATTTGCCTCTCAAAAATTAAAACACTATATGTTGGCTTACATAGTCTATCTCATTGCTAAAATTGATCCCCTAAAATACTTATTAAGTAAAGTTACACTTACCGGCCACCTAGCTAAATTGATGATGATTCTTTCTAAACTTGACCTTTGGTAGCTATCAAGGAGCAGGCCATAGAAGATCAACTGGTTGATTTTCCATTAGAAGATACAACACCTATGCAGATTGAATTTTTAGATGCTTTAATCATGTACATTATTGAAAGAATGTGGAAAATGTTCTTTGATGCTTCTCATACCCAGAATGGGGTTTGGGAAGGCATCCTGTTTATCACACCTCATGGTTACAAAATCCCAAAATCTTACAAACTCCTATTTCCTTATATTAACAAAATTACAGAGTATTAGGCTTTAACAAATGGGATTAAAATGGCTCTAGAATGGAGAATCACAAAGTTACACATCTATGGAGATTCCTAACTTGTCATAAACCAAGTCAATAATGAATATCAAGCTAAAGACAACAAGTTGGTACCTTAAAAGAAGTTTATTTATGCTCTAAGGAACTATTTCACATTTGTGACATTCTAATGAATTCCTAGAGAAGAAAACAAGGTTGTAATGGCTATAGCCACCCTAGCATCTATCCTCCAGTTACAAGAACATGAATGATGTTTTGAGTTCCTAGTGGAAGAATTACGCCATCCTACCTATGAATCCCTCTAATAACCATGTGATCTACACTATTTTTTATCATGATTCACCTCTCTATGCTACCATTTTCTCCTACCTACATGATCATATTATTCCTAAAAATCTCACACACAACCAAAAATGTCAACTGCTTCGCAATGCCTCACACTACACCTTGGTCTCTGGTGACTTGTATGGGAAGGGTCTAGATGGAGCTCTTCTTATTTATCTAGAGCTACAAGATTCCAAAAAGGCATTAGTCAAAGTCCTTGATGGCATTTGTGAGGCACACTCCAATAGCTTCGCACTTGGTCAAAAATTACTTTGGGAGGATTATTATTGGCCAACGATGCAAGCTAACACTATTTTCTATGTTAAATCTTGTAAGAAATACCATCTTCATGGTAACTTGATTCATGCTCCTAGATGTAAGCTTATGCCTTCTATTACATACTAGTCATTTCAGCAATGGGCCTTTGACTTGGTAGGAAAGATTCATCCAAGTTTGTCCAATGGACACAAGTTTATTATCACATTGACTAAATACTTTACCAAATGGGTTGAGGTTGTACCTTTATCTATTGCTACAGGCAAACATGTTATCTTATTTATACTCAACCACATCATTTTTCACTATGGCATCCCATCATCCATCAATACTGATAATGGAGCACAATTCAAAAATAAGGACCTAAAATAGTTGTGTAAGAAATTCAAAATCAAACAACATTGGTCCTCAATGTACTATCCCCAAGGGAATAGACAAGCTAAATCTTCTAACAAAACATTGCTTAAGATCTTGCATAGAACGGTTCACAAATTAGGCAAAGATTGGAATTTATAAATCAATCCGACACTATGGGCCTATGGAACCACCATATTTACTCCTATAGGGGCCACACCCTTTTCTTTAGTCTACATTTCTGAGGTGTTCCTACCCTAAGAAGTTGAGATTCCCTCATTATGAGACTCCCTACATGGGTAGATAACCAATGAAGACCATAAGGCTATGAAAGTACAAGAGCTAAAAACTATTGATGAGCATTGTAAGGTTTCTTTTGACCATATGAGGGCTTATCAAAAGATATTTTCTACTACATAAAATAAGAAGGTTCATCCCCATGAGTTCTAAGTGGGTGAGCTTGTGCTTAGATAAAATCCCAAAAATCTGCAGAATAGAGATCTTGAGCTTGTGCTATGATGAACTTTATCTTTCTATGTGTGTTATTTTTTACTATTTCTTTGCTAAGTGTTCCCTCCCTAATAGTCTTCCAAGGATGTCGTGGACTATAATACTAGGGGCACGGGACATTTTTTATTTACTTTCTTCTTGTGGGTATACTTTGTTAGTCTACATTGTTCAAAGCATTCATGTTTGTCCTACTTGACACTTTGGACCTACAATGTATCATCCTTGTCTATTTTCAAGAGATTGCACTCAGGGGTTATCCTAGCACTTATGCCTTGGTACAGGTGTAATCTTGCTATATTGAACTTAGGTAATATAATCATGTAGCCATATTGGCTTACCTATCTTTGATGCTTAGATTGGATTTTCACATTCCTATCTGATATCAATCATATTCATATCCTCATAGTTATACTAATGATAGTTGTATGACCTTATGATGTCCCTAATAAATTCTCAATGATGAAATTAGAGTCTAAATTTTTTGTGTCCCTTGTAAGTAAACCAATTTTTATATTATTTTGCATCATAACCTCATTTTCTAGCTTAGTCTTGCATTTTTGCATTTGGCGAAGAGCTCTCTCTTCATCTTTTCTCAAACATACCAGCTAACTGCTTCCATATCTTCTTTGATTTCTTCTTGATCATGTATTTTCATCTTCATAATCTTTCACTTTACCTCTTTATTATCTTGTCATCACAAGAGGTTAATCTAAAAATCACATCTAATCTATCCAAGTATTACATTTTCAAAACATGAGTCTATATCATACACATGAGAGATAAAAACCTTGCATGGGAGAGATCCATGAATATATCAACATGAATATAGAACAACATATACATGAGCAAGAAACAAGAAACATTACATGGAAACATAAAAACTAAAACATCCATATATAACATTCACAAAATGAGACAAGTACACAAGACTATCTCTCAAATCTAGTATCTCATATATATATATATATATATATATATATATATATATATATATATATATATATATATATATATATATATATATATATAAAATGTGAGATCCAAAATTTGCACACACTGGAACAAAATGCATATACACATCAAAGTGTCTCACGTCAAGTCCTATGGCCTAATACTGACTCCCACCCTTTGTAGCTAGTGGTGGTCATGGCGGAGGAGCATGTCTCCTGTCTGGAGGTTGTACCACACCCCCTAATATTCCTACCTACTTTGAATAGTCCAAAATTCCCTACCCTAGTAGTAGCACACCCCTGTATCTTGCATAATAGTATGTAGCTCGTGGCCCATGATGTGTTGACTCTCGCCTACCAGCATCTCACTCCCTATAGAGGTCCTCTCCTCGTGCTCATTCATCTATGAGTTGTTGATCCTACACTACATAGTAATTTGTGTTGCCTATAGCTTTGTCTCTACAACTCAAACCCTAGCATCTCGGTCATCATCCAATTCATCTCCTTCAGTAGGTTTCTCTTATCATGACTCTTCTCGTGCTACTCCCCCACATCTCAATGGATACTCCTCCTCCTCCTCATCCTCATCATCCTCCTCCTCTCTCGCAGCCTAGGCCCATGTCCATCTCCTCCCACCATATCGGGAACTAACCTCAACCTTCATACATTTGTCACCCCTATCTCTACCTCTGCTTCCATCTCCTCCATCTCCCCCTTATCCTACTGCTATGTGTGGGGCATCTGGTTGGGTGAACCTAAGAAAAGGATGTCTTTGCATCTCATACATGTAGGTCAGATCTATTCTTGCATCTGCCACATCTAGATGGTAGTCCCAAGGCTCACACTAATGTTTCATGTTCTACTTCCAAAAGACATGATGTTTTTGAAGATAGTAAATGATTTGAATTGTTTCATATAATGGTGATTTCTAAGAACACTAAAATTGACACATTGATAGATAGTGGATCATAAGTTAATTTAATTTCAAAGGAAGTTGTTAAATAGTTGGGATTGGAAACTAAGCCACATAAGAGACCTTATCCTTTAGGTTGGGTGCAATGATAATAGATTGTGAATAACTAAGTAATCTAGGTTAAGATTTGCAATTACATCCAAGTACATAGATGAGGTTGATTTTGATGTGGTTCCACTTAACATCTGTGAGATTGTGTTGGGTAGCCCGTACTTATATGATCGAAAACCTATCTTCTACAGGGAGCATAATAAGTATCATTTGTATAAGGATGGAATTGAATACATTATAAGAGCTCAATGTATGAAGAATGAAGGATCAATTTTAAATATAAGGCATTTGAAAATGATTGTAAATGCAAGCAGTAGATTGACTCTCATGTCTACCACAATAAGTGAGGATCAGGTGCAAGCAGAATCAAGTCTTCAACCATGGTAAAAGAGGATTTGAATGATTTATTTTCTAATGGTGTTCTTGTGCATGGGATCTAGAAAGTTGATACTTTTTCCATTTCATTAGTTTATTCAGTGTTGTTTCTTCTTTTTCTACTAGTTGGTACTATGTGTGTGATGGATGCAACAATGAATATTGGTGGCTGTATGGTTAATTGTGTCAGCAATGCTATCTCATTTTGTTTTTTGTATTTATGATGAGTTAGATATTCAAAATTCTAGCAGGTTGTACAAGTGATACTAGACAAGTGATAAGAATATGCCCTCACTTCTATTCTATGTAAAAATAGATTTTGGGAGGTCCAAAAGCTTCTCCATGGGGAGGAATTATCCAATTAGATCTAGAAGGCCTAAAATTTTCATAGTCTCTGAATCTCACAAGATCAACATCAGTGACTAGAGCTTCTTGATACAATCTTGACATATTTTGAATCACATCGAAAGGATGTCATGGTGAAAATTTATGCTTGGTCAAAATTTAGTGCAAACTGGTGAGTCAAAAAAGAGGTAAAATTTGACTATCTTGAAAGTGGTCAATAATGGGTTTCAAATTAAAGAGCCCTTCAAAAGCTTTTTAACTATGTTTGTTTCATCAAAAATAGACTTCATATGTGATAGTTATGCTTGTTTGAAGTTAGAGGGAAAATGGTTGAAAATGATGACAGCAGCATTGATTTCATAATCCCAAATAGCCAAATGACGTGGAAAATCAGCCCCATTTTGAAAAATGAAAATGGCCTTTTGAACATGATGATTATATTTTTTTCCAAACCCCTACATAAAATATGGATTTAAAATAATCCCTGAAAATATGGGAATGGAATATATTCAAACCCTTTTTACCATACATTTCAAACAAATATTATTATTTGTTTGATTTTATAAAGGGGTGTTTTCATTTGTATGGCTTGTAATTATAAAGGCCAAAATAGGGAGTTATTTGTTATTTATTATTTGGGAAAAATGGTTATTATGTTTATTATTTTGTTTTAGGCCAAATAAGGAATATTTCATGTATAAAAGATGGGGTCATTTTCCTTTGTAAAATATGGAGAGTTTAGAGGAGAATTTTGGGAGGAATTAAATTCTTGGGAGAATTTTGTAATTCTTTAGAGGAATTTTGAAAGTGAGAAATTTCTATAAGTATGAAGAATTGTTTAATTTCTTCAAGTACAAAAGAGAGAGACTATGAAAGCCTAAAAGCTTGGATGTTGTAAGAAGGCATGTTTTTCCTAGTGGCATTAATAAAGTGGTCCCCAAATTGAGAAGCAAATTCAGAGACGTAGTCCTAATCACACGAACTCTATCATCGAGTGTTTGCAATTTTTCTTCTGTCTCTCTTATTCTCTTAATTCTTTTAGTTTTATTATTCTCTATTTTATATTTTTAAGCACACTGATAAATTTATGTGTTTAAACATAAATCTTCTTGTAATTTCAATGGTTAAAACACATAGCGACACAACTACTCCCTAGATCGAGGATTAAAATCTATATTTTGGATTAAGTTATAAAACTTTTAAATCATGCTATGGGTGGGGCATCTAGTTGGGTGAACCTAGGAAAAGGATGTCTTTGCATCTCATACATGTAGGCCAGATCCACTCCTACATTTGCCACATCTAGATGGTAGTCCCAAGGCTTACACACTAAAGTTGTTGTCTCTCATAGGGAGGCCTGATAATCAAGCATGGGAAGCCAACCTTGAGAATCCTCCTCATGGAACCAAGCATACATAGTGGTCTCCACTGAGATTAATCTGAAGGATATCTTCACTAAAATTGAAGTATCTCCAAAACTCCAATAATCAATACCATGTTGAAGTCCTCAGAATTATGAATCCAGCGCAACTTGAATAGATGAAAAAGGAGTCTGTATGCTCAAGTTATGACCAGTCAAAGGTTGATCAAACCATGGGTTAGAGGCCATCAAAAAGGTAAAATTTGGAACTCTCCAAAATTGGTCAAAGTCAGCATCAAATTAAAGGTCTCATCAAGAGCTTTCCAATGATGTTCATTTCATCAAAAATAGAGTCTAGACGCAAAAGTTATGCTAAGTCAAAGTTGGTTGACCAAAAGGGATGATGACATCACCCAATGACATGGAAGAAAAATATGTGGTGGTACACATGTCAAAATCAGGGAGGTCCATGTGGCAGTCTCAACGAAGTCAACATGGCAACAAGTTGACAAATGTTGGTCAGTGGGGTTTGAACCTTTGACCACCGGTCCCCAAGACAAGACCGGTGGTCATTGCATCATCGGTGGGTGGTTATAAGTAATATTCAAAACTCTCTATTTAAAATTTCTCAAACCACCAAGCCATTGTTAAACGATGGCCATCAGCGGGGTTGGAACCCCTAACTGATCGGTTATTAAATGGTGGCTGTCAGCGAGGTTGGAACCCTCGACCAGCGGGTTGTTTAAAAGATGCAATTGCCATTGCACCACTTGTGTGGTTTAAAATGTATAAAGAATATTTTTTATTTAAGTTATAACTAATATGCTGCCACCTTATATTTTAAGGTTTTATTGTTAATTTTGTTACCCTAAATTCACTAAAAGCCAAAAATGTAAAATGGCTAAAGGGGGTATTTCAAAATTTAATTAGTTAAAGGAAGCTATTTATGTTTTTTTTTTTTGGCCTATTTTAGGCTAATTTTATGTATAAAAGAGGGTTTAAGGGTCTTTTCAAGGCATGGAGATGATCCAAATATTTATAAATTCCAATTATTTGATCAGTCAAAGATGACGAAGTGCTAAAGAGAGAATTTTTATGAGGACATTTTTAAGTCCCATACATTAGAGTGATGTTGTTGTACTTTTAAGGGAGTGATTTGTAACACTCTATTTGATTTTTGGAGTTAATCAGATTAGTCCCCTATTGGAGTTGGACCTGAAGACTCCATATCAGACAAACTCTAATATTAAATTGTGTTGTGCCTCTTATCTCTCATTTCTCTTTCTATCAGTTGATTGTTTGTTTTTCTTCTCTACATTTCAATTAAATTAATTTGCTTCATTAAAAGAATTAAAACTAACTTTATGTAATTGGTTAGAATTCCTCTGTATCAGTCCTAGATTCTTCTTCTTTTTAAGTTTAATGGTTTTAAATATATAGCCATGCATTTACTGCTTGGATCAAAAAAGTATATCTAATTGTTGGGATTAAGTTATTAAACTTGTAGATCCTAAATCAGATCAAGTTTGGTATTAGAGCCTGTTTTGCAAAGAAATTGCAAGTGGTGAATGTTAACCAGGTTGAGGTTGAAACAAGGAGAAGGTGAACTTGTAGAGTTCAATCCATAAATTAGAAAAAGAAGAAATTTTCCAAGAGTCATAGCATCTAAACAAAATCATTCCAAGTTTGATGCAGAAGCCTTTCAAAGAGCTTTTGTGGAATTGAAAGCTTTGGTGGACATTCTTCTTCAAGAGAGGAATGGACGAAAATTGAGAAAGGAAAACAAGGCTAGGAAGAAGGAAGAAGCTCAATCTTCATCAAAAGATGACAAAGGCAAAGGAGTAGGAGGTGGTAGTGACCCTCCAGAACCTCCATCTCCATCTTCTTCATCTTCTTCTTCTAGGTTGTTTACTTCTTCTAAAAGGAAACATGTGAAGATACCTTTCTTAAAGCTTGATGTGAAATTTGGTTTGCCTATATATAGTAGTGAATTGGATGTAGAAAAACTAGATAACTGGCTTAAGAAAATTGAAGTGTATTGTAGGGTTCAAAATATTTTGGATGATTATTTCAAAATTTAACTAGCTACTCTCAGAATGCAAGGTTTTGCATTAGTTCGGTGGGAGAGTAAGATCCAGGATGATCTTGCTACACATGGTAAAATCATTTCAACTTGGTATGAATTTACTTCTGCATGGAAGAAACAGTTTATCCTTTGGGTCATATGCAACAATCCATTATGGATTGGAAAAATCTTAGGCAAGGTAAAGGGTAGTTTGTACAAGAGTATACACAAGTGTTTAGGAAGAAGGCATTAACTCTTGAAATTCCTCTTTACACGCAAGATACTTTATTAAAGTATATAGGTGGAATGCATTCATATTTAAAGCAAATAATATTGATGTTTAGTCCTTCTAACTTTGATGAAGTATGTGTTCAAGCAACCCATATTGAAGCAGGTGGAGGAAACACAAGTTTCAATTCAAAGAAGGAATTTGTTCCTCTTGAAAGTATCAAGAAAAGGAAAGAAGGTAGCCACAGTGAAGAAAGAGGAAGGTGACAACCCTACTTGTTTGCATTGTCAGAGGAAAGGGCATGCAGAAGAAAAATGTTGGAAAATGAATCCAAAGTTGAAACCAAAGTGGTTTAAGAAGGATTACAAAAGAAAGCAAAAGACTATAGCTATTGTTCAAGATCTTGGATCAGATTCTGATGATGAAACAAAAATATCAGTTATGGGTTTGAAAGATAAAGCTTTTGTTGATTTTACCACTAATGTTTCATATTCTACTTCCAAAAGCCATGATGTTTCTGAAGATAGTAAAAGATCTGAATTCTTTCATATAAGGGTGATTTCTAAGAACACTAAAATTAACACATTGATAAATAGTGGATCCCAAGTTAATTTAATTTCAGAGGAAGTTGTTAAACAGTTGGGATTAGAAACTAAGCCACATAAGAGACATTATCCTTTAGGTTGGGTGTGCAATGATAATAGATTTCAAATAACCAAGCAATGTAGGTTAAGATTTGCAATTACATCCAAGTACATAGATGAGGTTGAATTTGATGTGGTTCCACTTGACATTTATGGGATTGTGTTGGGTAGCCTATACTTATATGATAGAAAAGCTATCTTCTACAGGAAGCATAATAGGTGTCACTCATTTAAGGATGGAATTGAATACATCATAAGAGCTCATCGCATGAAGAATGAAGGATCAATTGTAAACATAGGACATTTGAAAATGATAGTAAATGCAAGCAGTAAACTGACTCTCATGTTTGTAGTAGCTAGTGAGGATCATGTGCAAGCAGAATCAAGTCTTCAGCCCATGATGGTAAAATAGGATTTGAAAGGTTCATTTTTTAATGATTTTTCTATACGAGAGGTCCAAAATGTTGATACTTTTTCCATTTCATCAGTTATTTCAATTTTGTTGCTTCTATTCTACTAGTTAGTACTATATGGGTGATGGATGTAACAATGAACATTGGTGGGTATATGTATTAGCAGTGCTATTTCATTCTTCATAATGTGTGTAATGGTTTAGATATTCAAAATTCCAATAGTTTGTACCGGTGATACTGGACAAGTGAGCCGAACATGTCCTAATTTTCAATTTATGTAAAAATAAACTTTTAGAGGTCTAAAAGTTCTTTTTTAGTGGGTAGGCTTGATACAGAGGATATTTTTACTGAAATTGAAGTACCTCCAAAACTCAAATAATCAATACCATGTTGAAGTCCTTGAAATTTTGAATCCAATGCAACTTGAATGGATGAAAAAGGAGTCAGTATGCTCAAGTAATGACTAGTCAAATGTTGGTCAAACCCTAGGTTAGGGGCCATCAGAAAGGCAACATTTGGAACTCTCCAAAATTGGTCAAAGTCAGCATCAAATCAAAGGTCTTGTCAAGAGCTTTCTAATGACATTCATTTCGTCAAAAATAGAGTCCAGACGCAAAATTTATGCTCAGTAAAAGTCGGTTAACCAAAAGGGATGATGACACCACCTAATGAGGTCAGCAAATGGTGGTCGATGGGGTTCAAACCTCCAACCACCGGTCCCCAAGACATGGTCAATGGCTGTTGCACCATCAGTAGGTGGTTATAACTAATATGCAAAATTTTCTATTTAAAGTTTTCTCAAACCACCAAGTCATTGTTAAACAATGGCCATCGACAAGGTTGGAACCCCTGACCAGCAAGTTGTTTAAAAGATGTAATTTCCATTATGCCACTTGTGTGGCTTAAAATGTATAAAGCATATTTTTTATTTAAGTTATAACTAATATGCCGCCACTTTATGTTTTAAGGTTTTATTGTTAATTTTGTTACCCCAAATTCGCTAAAAGTCAAAAATGTAAAATGGCTAAAGGGGGTATTTTGAAATTTAATTATTTGAAGGGGGCTCTTTATGTATTTTTTTGTTTTGGCCTATTTTAGGCTAATTTTTATGTATAAAAGAGGGGTTAGGGGTCTTTTCAAGGCATGGAGATGATCCAAATATTTAGAAATTTTTATCATTTGATCAATCAAAGATAACTAAGTGCTAAAAGAGAGAGAATTTTATGAGGACATTTTTTAGTTATGTACATCAGAGTGATGTTGTTGTACTCTTAAGGGAGTGATTTTTAACACTGTATTTGATTTTTGGAATTAATCATATTGGTCCCCCTATTGGAGCTAGACCTGGAGACGAAGTCCATACCGGACGAACTCTGATATCAATTGTGTTATGCCTCTTATCTCTCATTTCTCTTTCTATCAGTTGATTGTGTGTTGTTCTTTTCTACATTTCAATTATGTTAATTTTCTTTAGTAAAAGAATTAAAATTAACTTTACATAATTGGTTATAATTCCTCTATATTAGTCCTAGATCCTTCTTCTTTGTAATTTTAACAGTTTTAAATACATAGCCACTCATTTACTGCTTGGATTAGGAAAGTATATCTGATTGTTAGGATTAAGTCATAAAACTTGTAGATCCTAAATTAGATCAAAGATCCCCTACCATTGGACAAACTGGCACCATACTTGATTGATAACAAATCACTCTACTATATTAGAGTACCTCCTAATGAGTGGCCTATTATAGTGGTCCTAGATCCTTCTTCTTTGTAATTTTAACAGTTTTAAATACATAGCCACTCATTTACTGCTTAGATTAGGAAAGTATATCTGATTGTTAGGATTAAGTCATAAAACTTGTAGATCCTAAATTAGATCAAAGATCCCCTACCATTGGACAAACTGGCACCATACTTGATTGATAACAAATCACTCTACTATATTAGAGTACCTCCTAATGAGTGGCCTATTATAGCGCATATACTTGAGCTCCCATGAATCTAACCATCTATGGTAATCATGATATTGTTGCTAGAAAAAAGAGGTAAGCTCATCAAAGAGCTACCAATAGTAGGTCACATCTCCATTGTGACTATATGGGATGAACCCTATATACCTAAAAATGTAGGTCTCATTATGCTCTCATAGTTGTACCCATGGTCAGATCACTACAGTGTGCTCCCATGCCCATATCTGGGCCAACACTATACCGCATGCCCATGTTTGTCCTAATCAATAGACTATCTCATGGAGCTCCCTGTACATACCTACTAGAATTGTAGGTCCCCAAGCCATCCTCTGAGGCTATTCCAACAAATCTGCTAGCAATCTACCCCATCTTAGTGGGAAGCCCTTCTAGCTCCTATTAGTAACCAAAGCCTAGGAAATCAATGAACGCATAAGGTAAGGAAGTGGACGCTCAAGCCACTCCTAGCTCAAGTGACAATCCAAGATGGTAACATCCTAGAAAAAATTTTGTATGACCACTCTCCCCTCTGTCAGGATCTAATTATAATATACATGTGACATGAAAAACTCAATTCAGTACATACCTCGCATGGATATCCAAAACTTAAAAGAAAATTAGTGACAAAACATAAACACTCACTATAGGAGGGAATATGAAGGATTTGGTATACATTCTCCAATATGATGGTGGCCTCTCTGGTAGGCAAGTGAAAGGTGTTGTGCTCATTGTACCACTGCTCAGCTAAAGCACTCAATAGCTCGTGATTCGCCTAGACATGGGGCATACATATCACCCACTTCAACCCCATGTGTGATATGGCAGACCTCTTATCATCATTGGGACACTCAACAATGTGCAACCCAACCACTTTGGGAGGCCTAATAAGAAGTGAAGGAAACACAATTTGCAAAATGAAGTTAAAAAAATCAATAACATCGAAAACTTCAACTCAAAAACTCAAAAAATAGACCATATGACACTTTTTACTATATGTGTACAATACTATTTGCTAATTAAATTTCATGCAACACTATTCATAATACCCAGGTGATACTTTTTTCTTGGGCGACATTTCGCACCATGTGGTTCAACTTTTTGGCATGGCTCGAATGACATAGTTTGGGAAGTAGTGCGACATTTTTGTGTGACAGAAATGTTGTGCGATATTTCTTAAAGTACTGGTGTGATACTTTTAAAATATTGCATGATATTTCTTTTTCAAACCCTAAAAAAATGCAAAAAAGGCAATAAATGCTTCAAAAAATGACTAAATATTGATGACTTACCAAGGCCTCATACTCAGGTGGCTGGTTGTGCAACCGGTTGCACTTGAAATAGTGTTTGTGGGTTGATATTCCTGCCAATGCCATTTTATCTCTCTAGACCACTCCAAAAGGTCTCAAAATCAAAAAATAAAAATGAATTGAAAATGACACTTGGACCCCTTATATAGCCTTCTGACCTCATTTTGACTCATTTTTTAAACTCCTTAGAATCTCACAAAAATTGCACCCCTAGCTTATTTTGACATTCTGGATCCATTTTCAAGATCAAAATTAAAATGAGAGTTCATCTTGATAGTCAAAGTTGCATTTCAAAATTCTACCTTCTTCTATGCAGTTAGCTAACCTTTTGAGATCTAATCTTCAAATCCTCGTTGGGGCATCTTCATTTCTCCATATCTTCACTATTTTTGCACTTCCTATCTACATCACTTCATATTTTCATGTCTAAAAACATATTTATACTTTATTTGACCTAATTTACATAATTTATCCTTCGTTGTCAACTTTGGTCAAACTGGGGCATTCTATTATTCATTAATGGTCACTCTTTGGTTCTAATCATATATCTGCTATCATGGACTTTGCTATATCTCAATTCACTCATATCTAGCTCATTTCTACTATAAGACCCCTTCTCTAGTACCCTATCATAAATCTTAATAACATGAATATGGTCAGAACTAGGAAGCGTAAGGAGATGAGATGTTATGTTTTTGTCTCTTGTGTATAGAATGTGAATTATATAATGTTACCATTCACCTTATTATAGAACAATGATAAGAAGGTTCCCAGATCTAAGTATGCCATGATTGGTATTTTCCCTATCAATAATGAACCTAAGATCTTATTGAGACTGATATACATTTTAACCATTGTTGTGCTAAGTATCATATTCAGAATTATAGTAGGTTGATAAGCTAAGACCTTATGGAATAAAGGCTCGAGGCATCATATTTTAAAAACTATGTCGATGGGTTCATGATATTTTATGGCCTATTAGGATAATTGAATTAGATGGTTATTATGGAAAGATGAATCAACACCCACCCTTATGAATATTACTAATAGTTATAGATGAAGACTGTTATCAAAATTCGATAAGGGTCTACATGGTAGAAATTGATATGATGTAATGTAATGAGTTAATTATTATGCAAGTAGTATTAGGTGGATATGTTGATATTCACAGGGATGGATTCTATGGCCCAATAAAATGTAATGGATTTATTCAATGATTATTTTGAAACAATGTGACTATGCAAACATCTTGATTACCTGACATAATTGATACACCTTATAATGTAGTATCTCATAATAATAACATGACATTGTTAGTAATCAAATTATATTTAATTGAATCAAAGGATATTAGTTGTGATGTTTGTATTTTGGTGATTTTGACCTAAGATACGTATTCAGAACTAATTTTCATGTTGGCTAATTTAATAGTATAGATTCAATATTTCATCATTATGATAGGAAATGGATTATGATGTAGTTCAAAATGTTAGTTGGATCATTTGATTAGATATTAATGTTGATATGCAGATTTTGATATTTAATGTTTTAAATGTCTTATATAAAAATGATTAGAAAATAAAAGTTGATTATGATGTTAAGGTGGATTATTTAATATGAAATTTTTATGCACCTATATACATGAATTTATATGCTATTTTCATTGGGCTACTGATTTTCAATTTTAGTGTGCAAGAAATTGAACCGTGGAAATTAATCAAGGAAACAAGGTTGAAACTTATATCGACACAGTATAGCCAAGGCGAACCTTTGGAAGGATTCAAAGCCTCATTGTGATGTGTTTATTTCATAAATGTAAGTTTGCATGTGTGTAATAAATATATATTCATGAATGAATTAGGGACATGTCATTATGATGTGTAATCTATTTTAATGTGTCATTTGACACTTGTAATTGTCCATGTGTCGATGATATGTCACCTAGGTTTTTGGTCATGAGGTCACTTAATCTTAGTCTAATTTCCATTAGATGTTTAAGTACACCCACTTGGGAGAGAGTGTTAGGATGGGTCACCATCATATTGAATTTCGAATTCAAACTTGTCTACGGTTTTAGGGGGCCTAAATGTGGTCCTAAAGTGCCATTCTTTTTTAATAAGCCACCCATATGGTAGTATAACATGTTAGAGGCCTAAATTTGACCATTTTAGTGTTTAGCTAGCCTAGGGGACCCCTTAACCAATGCATTCTTCCACCAATTCGAAGTTTGAGGTTTTCCCATGAGTGTACCCTCACACTCCCACTTGGTCAAAGTTTCTTTTTTTGAAGGGACAACAATATAATAAATAGTGGGCTTGATGTTTCTACCTAAAATGGGATAGTAGAGAGTCTTTTTAGAGGAGTGGTGACAAACTAGTGGGGTGTTCACCCACTCTTTAAGTTTAGAGATAATTAAGGTTTTGGAGGAAAGACTAAGGAGAAGGCAGTTCTTCATCAACTGTCATTGCCTTTCACTTGGACCAACATTGATTCCCATGCCATGACCTTCTTTTGCACTTGCATAATGGTTTTTTAATCTTGTTAAATTATTGTTGGTGAAATAATGTTGTGTATTGTGTTGAAGTGAATGTAGATTGTGTTGCATTTACTTTCTTTGGATTACTTTCTTTGTTCTTGTTTTTGAGTATTGATTGTTAATGGGTGTGAAGGCTGCACTTATCCTTGGGAGGGAAGAGATGCCTTGGGTGAAGGGGTTAGTTAGGCTAAACATTGAAGTTAAGAGGTTTTCCTCTTGGAGAGGGTTTTGTTGTTAATGGAGTAGGGGCTCCATTGAAGCCATATGCCTTCTTTGTTATTATGGGAGATATAAGTGTATTGATGTGATGAGGTGGATGTATTTTGATAGCCTTGAAGAGGAATTTTTATTATGGAAGGTATAAGTGTATTGATGTGATGAGGAGGATGTATTTTGATAGCCTTGAAGAGGCATTATGTAATTGCAGATGTAAATGTGTATATGGATATAGCATTATCCTCTTTGGATAGCCCACCTTCACCCATTATTTCATGATTCCAATGGTGAATCATTATGTTAAACCTTGGAGGGATTGTAAATGTATTGTGATATTGTGTTTGCATGCATTGTGAAATTTTTGAGTGTAACCATGTTTGAGCCTTGTTTCTCCTATCTCGGTAGGTGGCTTCTTAGAAGCCTAAAATGAGAGGTGAGCCTCCATGGTTCATGTGTAAATATTTCATAGGTTTTTTGCATTTGGATCCATGAAATAAACTAAGGATTTTCCCTTGCATTGGTTAAGAAAAAGTGGTGGTAATATGTAGTGTATTTGGAAGGAGCATTCTTCCTTCAAGCCAATATATATTGGATTGGGATAACAAGACCTCCATTGTTGTTTTGTGTAATGTGTTGTAAAGGAGGATCTTCATTTAAATGTATATTATTGTGAATATAATCTTCTGAAAGGAATGAAGAATTGGAATATGGACATTCGTAGTTGCATTGTAAGAATCTATCTTTATGCATTTAGTTTGCATTGGAATAGAAAAAATGTGTTCATCATCATAGTCATATATGAAAGAAAAGAGAGAGTTTCATGTAAAGAAATGGTCATGATAATGTTAGATGGAAGATACATTCAACTATGATTGCACATGTAAAGGAGTTCCATATTTTAATTAGTTTGATAAGAGATTTCATTTAGAGTTTCATTATAAGGATTGCTTTGGTGGATGTTATAATGGATCTTTTCCAAATGTAAGCTATAAAATTTATGTATTGTATCAAGTAGTTAGTATGAACAAGTCTTTAAGATTCAAGTTTATTTACCTATGAATTCAAGTGGCTATAATAGAACTAACAATTGAATATAATAGGGTAGCCAAAATAAAGTCACAACTAAACCCATATTCATATCCTATCAAATGTAGTATAGGAGATAATGCATTAAAACTCTTATAGAAACCTTGTTGTAGATGCATTTTATCTCTCTGGAATTTGTATGGGGAGTGGAGAAATATCGCATCTCTTATTATAGAATAATGTCCCTAAGAATCTTCTAAATGGTATAGCAATATGGTTGTAGGAACAAACAAAACATTACCAAGTTCAAAATAAAATAAGGCAGTAACCCGTGACTCAAACTGGTGAAAATAAATCTCATTGAAAATAATAATTATATAATATTAAAAATACTCATGTGTCATCCCCATACAAGAAATCGACCACACAAGTGACAAGGGGAAGATTTAATACGTCGAAGGCATTCCCTATATGAGATGGATAAGTAATTTAAATTATCAATGGCTCCACAACATCTATATGCAATGGACTACCATAGAAACAATATGTATCGTTTGCTTCTTGCCTCTACTTTTTTATTCACCCTTTTCCTACTAGCCATCATTTTCTTGGGTTCTTTAACATTTTTACAAGCTATATTTTGAAATCAATGGTTGAAAATCAATAGTAAAACATAAACGACAATTGTAGAAATATTGACCGTTCAATTTTATTTGATTATATTTACGAACAGGGCTTGCACGAACATAGAAACATCTACAACCATAGACCATTTATTGATTCCTTTCATAGCTTTTTTTCTCTTTGTCACTATCTTTTCATTCCACTTCTTAAATGTTTGACCTACCCCTCTCTAAGTTTCATCGTGAAGAAGGCTAAATGTATTTATATTCTTTTCATATTTTTCACATCAGAAAAGCATGCTTCCCTCTTTATTCATTGTTCTTCCCCAATATGTTAGGCTTTTAAGATAATTTCCTTAGTTTTTTTTTTAATATAGTTGTACATTGTAAGTATGCAAATAAGCATAGTGAACATCAACCAAAATACTATATTTACAAGCATAGATTTTGAGTAATAATAATAGTGATTTTTATCATCAATTCCTCTATATCACATTAAAAATATTATTATTTGGTAATTATAAATAATAAATTTTAAAAATATATTATTATATAATTATTAATATCTAAAATTAGAGGCTTGAAAAGTTCTAAATTGAAAATTCACAAGTTCTTAGATTGAAATATAATTACTAAAGTTTTAATGATTAATATAACAAATGTATTACAATAATTTATTTTAAAAGTAACTTTCTTATTCTTCAATATTATTTTTACTCTTAACCTATTTTCATGTTGATCATGGGCTATTTCCTATCTAATTTGATCATTAATGAATACATAATGCCACTTTAGATGAATAAAAAATGTGAACATTTCTACTGATTGTTGATTGAATGAAAACTAGGAATACGTAGGCGAAATAGTTAACCTCAAATTTTTATTTTTTTAAATTCTACACACACACACACGTTCACATTAAGTCATGTTTGTTATTAGTGACAACACTTATTCAAATTTTGTATTGTTACCAAGTTCATCATTCAGTCTCTAGTGTTTGTCGAGCATTCCAGTGGTTACCAAGCGAATAAAGGCAGTGTGAAGTCCAACAGTTCAGACTAAGCAGCTTAGTTGTTATTGAGAAATTTAGTGGTTATCAAACTTCGCAGTGTCTGCTGAGTCATTAGTTCTTGTGATGAGAAGCCAATGATAATCAAGTGATGGGATGAGTGGTGTTTACTGAGTTCAGGCAAGGTAAACATGGTATTCAGTTTCTACCAAGTGAGACTATATCTATCGAGTCTCCAATATTCACCAAGTTCGAAGCTACATTGAGTGATTAGTATGGACCAAGCCTCTACTTCTACCAAATGCATGATGATGTTGAGTAATGCAGTGGATTTCGAGTATTAGAAGTTCACCAAGTCAACTTTCAGAACTTGAGTTTCGACATTTGGGCTGACTCAGTAATATTGGTGTTAACTTGTGTTTTGGCCAACCTTGTAATTATGAGAATTGGGATGGTATATATGTAATGTATTGTGTCATACCCAAGCATGATGAAGAAATGGAGTAATGTTTTGATGCATGTGAATGTGAATGTGAATCAGCAGAAGAGAAAGATATATAGTAAGGTCAAATAAGGAGCAGTCAAGTTATATCTATCACAAAGAGGTGATCAGCATTTCAAGGATCTAAATTAGTAATTCAGTTGTAACTCAGATCTACTATTTCATCCTAACAGGTGAATTAGATTCAAATCCATTAAGAAGGTAGACTTAACAGTCTTTTCTTTAAATCTCTTTACCGAGTGCATACTTCATTGTATGTTTGTAAAACCTCTAACAAGGTGGACCTTGCAATCCCAATTGCTCCTAACAGGGTAGATCATCAAAATTGATCATTGTAAGCCTTAACAGGCCAACTATATACTGCAGTACTGAAGTTTTGTGGGTATCATCCCCAACCCAATTTTACTTTCTAATTGAAAAGTTTTTGGGTCACCAAATATTGTGTTCAAAGTGTTTTGTGTTTTTTAGTTTCTCTTGCATGCAGTAGATTAGATCTATTGATGATGAATGGATTATGTTATGAAGTTTTGAATTTGTCAAAAATTTTGAGGTTACTAATTCACCCCTCCCCTCTCAGTAACCTAGCTAGTCCTAATTATTTCCAACAATTGGTATCAGAGCTTTGTGGTTCTTAGGATAAAGTTTGACAACTTGAGAAAAGATCAAGGATAATGGAGATATTCAAACTTGACAAAATTATTGACAATGAGAAGGTAGATCTAGAGATGGCCATAGCTCAACTCAAGGAAGAAAAAGAGTGTCTTTCCCAATACCTAAAAAGAAGGAAGGAACTTGCAAAATAGATGAATGACCACCAATATGTTGAAGAGAAGATTGAAGACTTTTTCCCCTCAAGCAATTTAGATGAAGCAAATGATGCAATCAAAGAACTCTTAGAAAAGAATGGCTCCCTACAAGAAGGGGTAAGGAAATTGAAAAGAGAATAGGAAATTTAATCAGTAAGATTGTATGAAATTTTGGAACAGAGAAATAAGGAAAATGAAGACTTGAAGGCAAGGAATAGTGAAACTCAAAATCAATCCCTTCAGCAAGAAAGTCTTATCAATCAGTTATCCAATGCAAATGAGAAAATCATGAGTCTGAGATCTAAAAATGAAAGGTTAAGGAATGATTTAAGCACTGAAAGGCAAATCAATGAAAGGTTTAAAATTGATCTAAAATCTGAGAAGCAACTCAATGAAACAATAATGAAATCCCAAGCAAACATGGATCAATTGAATCAGCAAAATGAGTAGAATCTCTATAGGTAAAAGGGAAAAGTAGGACTTGGATACAAAGAAGAAGGTGAATCCTCCAAAAAAGGTGCTCAAAGGAGTCAAATACCTACTTGCAATTAATGTGGTAAGATAGGTCATACATCAAACAAATGTTGGAGTAATAAAAAGGCAAAATTCAATGGAAAATGCTACAATTGCAGTCAACATGGTCATAAAGCTAATGAAAGCAAGGAGAAACCAAAGTTTGAAGGAAAATGTCACAAATGTAAGAAACAAGGTGACAAGGCATCTAAATGCATATCTAAACCATTCAATCCAGCTGAACAATTTGTAAAGGCAATATTTGGTTGGGACTACAATACTTGGTGTAGATGTCATTACTGTGGAGTATATGGACACGTTGGCATAAATTGTGCTAGGCATCACTTGAAAAGAAAGATGTTACACATGTGTTGAACTTGGTCATATAGTTAAGAATTGCATGAATATAGGTAGATTTGAAGATGAAACGAAAGCAAAAGCTAATAACATCAGGAAGCAGATGAGACAGCAATGGATTCCTAAATCTACAGAGCAAGCTAGTTCAAATGATGGTCATGTCACTCAAGAAGTGGGTGACTCCACCATTTCCAATTAAGTTCTTAAGGAAGAACTAGAATTGTATCTTCAAGATCATATCTTAAACAGTTCCAATGGAAGGATGCAAAAGATCCAAATCAGTATTTTAGATACAGAGGGATCACAAAAGGTTAGCATCAGTAATCACTAAGCAAGGTTAGGTTATACCGAGGAGGTCGGGAGTAACAAAGTTTTGTGTGGTTGCCGAGTTACAAGGTTCTACCGAGAAATCTACATAGATAGTGGATGATAGCCTATCACACACTATGTCATTATGGCTCTCATTGTACTAAGAATTAATGGGAAATTTTCATCAAAAGGTAGGATTTCAATTTCATTTCCACCACGAATTTAGCATATCCAAAGCAAAGAAATTTGCAAAGAATTCAAGTGATCTTGAGCGTAATTTGTAGCAAATTTTTTTGAAGAACATTCCCAATCTACTGAGTGATCATGGCATCCACCACCACCACTAGCAAGGCAAAGGAAGGATTGGAGATGTTGTTACGAGGTGTTGAATGGAAGGCTCCAAATTTCAAATTGGTGCTAGCAATTACAGAATCCCTTGACTCCAATGGAGCTCAGTCACAAATTCCACCAAAGGTACTCCTTATCAACGATATCCAAACTCATTTCAAATGTGTTGTGCAAGAGATAGGAACCCTACAAATGGATAGTACCCTAGGTAAACTATGTGTGGATGGAAATCTTAAGCCTAAGCATAAACATCTAGAGGAGAAAGGCTTAACCCACATTCCACACCTGCCAAGAAACTTCCAAATCAAATGGATTAGATATATCTTGAGCCAAGTCCATAATCGTCAGTTGTGGTTAGAGTAGCCAATCTTGATAACGAAGAAAATGATTCATAGAATTATGGGTTTCCCTAGGCTTAACAAGGTCAAAGTTACTAAAACATTAGGTTAGGATGAGCTTCAAAAGAAAACCCTAGCTAAGTAGGATGGCAAAGGATTAAAAATCAGCAATGTATCTGATGTGGAACTCAGGTTTGGCATTCATATTATTGCACATAAGATATACAGCTCTAGTTGACTAAATAGTGTGTTGTGTGAAGCCATTGACCTAGCATATAAGGTTGTTAAAAAGAATTTGGAATATAATTTAACAGATTTAATGTTGAAGCAGCTAAATAAGAATATGGAAAGCATCAAAACCTCAAAGAACAATCTGTGTAAATTTGGTTCTTTGTTGACTTGTTTGTTCTTTTATGTTCAAAAGTTTTTCTCTTCCAAAGGAATAGTGGTATGGAGAAAGGACACTCCAATTTTGTACCAAATTAATGATTTTATTACAGAAATGGGTGAGAATTTTGATAGCATTATGGATAATTATTTTGAAGCATTCAAGGAAAAGATGAATAATAGGTTCTAGATTCCCCAAAAATTGGTTGAAGACTACAAGGATGTTGTCTGTTTCATGGTTGATTGTGACAGAGTATACATTTAGGCAGTAAGGCCTAGAATAGTATGGGTGAAACCTCTTCCTTATGAGGTTAATATTGATGAAACAAAGGAGATAATTGAAGCCCTAGTGAATGAGCCTGTAGATCCAAAGGTGCCCATCTTTGGAACATATGATGAAGCAAAAACCAGAATAGAACTTGAGATTAAGCTTCCACAAGCGGTAAATGAAGGTAAGAGGAGGATATCTAAACTAAAAACAACTAGTGCCCCTCTTATGATTACCAAGGGAAAAGGTGAAGATGAAGAATCTAGGAATGAAGAAGAAGAATCAAAAAAAGAAGAAGAGCCTGTAAGAAAGTTAGGCAAGGTGATTATCACCAAGCTACCCAAGGCCTCCACAATTATATTCACCTGAAGATCTAAGAAGAAAGGAGGAAGTGAAATTGTATTTAGTAAGCCCCCTCTCACCTTCTAGTTAAGATTGAAGCAATTGGAAGAAGGTGTTGGTATTACAAATTTCAAAGCATTGAAATATGAAACCAAAACTGATGCAAAGAAGATGCAGGTTGAGGAGTTGGTGTTGACAAAGATGGGAAAATGGAAATATTCCCCTAATAAAATTGCCTCTCATATTTCTAATGAGCTATTAATAAGGCTAAAACCAAGATGGGAATCAGCCATGTAAACAACCAAGGACATAAATGAACAATCTTTGAGATAGTTGTTATTAAGCCTTACCAATGCTGAGGTAAAGGAAGCAATGAAAAGGAATGAAGATAAAATGACCATCAAATTTCATACTTGTTTAATTTTGGTGAAATATATTGAGCATGTAGTCAAGGATGCTACATCCCTATGGAAGAATGTTTATCATATGCACAAGCATAGTGAGAATCTAGTGGAAATAAATGATGATGATGATAGTGACAAGGATGAAGATAATGAAGAAGACAATACTCCTTGCGTCACTATAGATGTTAAGGAATATCAAGAGATGATAAAGGATGGTGAAGAAGAGAAAGAGGAAGAAGTTGAAGAGGAAGATACGGAAGAAGAAAAAGAAGAAGAAGAAAATGATCCAGTTGGGATAGCAGCGGCTATCATAGCTTCCCTTCCTCACTCTCCAGTAATAATAGCAACATCATCTGGTATGGAGATAGCTTCAGCAAGTGTGATTGTGACCACAACAGATACATCATCTGCCCAATCACTCTTTGCTCCCTCTCAGCTTCAGGTATCTCTAATGGAAGTGTTTACCACTTCATCCACTGAACTGCAACCCTCCTATTCTTCAACTCCTGAGTCAGGGGCATTAGTAGTAAGTGCAGCATCCAGCTCTACAATTTTGTCTACTTCAATTTTGCATGCTCCAATAAGGGCTCCCAATTTAAATACTTCTATAAGTATTCCTCCTATAAGTACATCAATATTGGGAAGTACATCAATTTTTTATTCCTCTAGTGCTCCAGTTAGCATTCCATCAGTAGGCACTATACAAGTTTTTACTGCAAGCCCTACTATTTCTACTATTGTTTCTATTTCCAAATCCAAAACAGTAATGTCGAAAGTTGAACCAAAGACACCACTTAAACTTTTAATTAGTAGAAAAGAAATTGAGGAAGATATAGATTTGGACAAGGAAATTGAAATTCTAAAGCTAGATTTTGATAATTCTATTATAGAGCAAATGAGATTAGTTAGCCAACTACTTGAGAATAAGGCTAAGTAGAAGCAGCTTAAAGAAGAAAGAGATAGGGAATTCAGAATCATAGAGAGTGCCAAGAATATCTTGATAGAGGCTATAGGTATTCATGTTGATTCTTCTCAACATATTTTGTTATAGTTAGAAGAGGTGGTAAATAAATTCAATGAGGACTCCAGTGGGCAGGATAAGTTGATAGAAAAAGTAGAGAAAAAGTTTGACAGTAAAGTGCTTGAGCACATTGCTCAACAAATTGATATTCATCAGGTAGAGCTCTCCTCAATTTTGGAAAATCTTGAAAATTCTTTCACAAATGTAACATCTCTTTTTTCTAAGCTATGTGATGTTACCAAGTATACAAAGGAAATAAAAGGAAAATTGAGTAAGATAGATGAGGATTTGAAGGCCAATGCTCAAAAGTTGTAGCTTGACCCTAGTTCAAGCTCTGTACATCTCATGAGAGTCAAATTCCTATCTAATATGCAAGAAAAGTTACTAAGAGAGGAAGCAAGGATCCGGTCTACACTTATAGACATCTAGAACATGATACTTCCTATCATGGATACAATGCAGAAGCACATTGGTTATTCAAAAACATTGATCCATGATAACAATTTTTCAATTGTAGATCATATGATTGAACTCTCAACAGAAGTCCAAGTTGCACTTCAAATTTGCAAAATTTTGCAAGAAAATTGGGATAAGACATTAGCTCTTATTCTTAAGGTACATTCTGAGTTCCTCTCACATTTTGGTGTTTCTATATAAATAGATTTTGTATAAATCTTTGGCATTATTATCAAAAAAGGGGAGAAAGAGATATTTATGGAGAGAGACATGTATATAAGGAGGACAGATATTTGTATGATTTATGGTAAGTACATTGTAAGGGGGAGATATGTGCAAATTTATATACAGCAAAATTACAAAGACAAATTTTGAAAAATCAAAAATCAAAATCAGCATGTCACTGTACATAAGTTTTGGCTAATAACTATTTTTGTTACTAATGCCAAAGGGGGAGATTTTTGGCATTAAGTTATGTCTGTTATTAGTGAAAACACTTATTTAGATTTTGTATTGTTACCAAGTTCATCATTTAGTCTCTAGTGTTTGTTGAGCATTCTAGTGGTTACCAAGTGAATACAGGTAGTGCAAAGTCTAGCAATTTAGACTGAGCAATTTAGTTCTTATCGAGCAATTCAATTGTTACCGAGCTTCATAGTTTCTACCAAGTCATTAGTTCTTGTGATGCGAAGCTAGTGATAATTGAGTGATGGGATGAGTAGTGTTTACCGAGTGCAGGCAAGGTAAACATGGTATTCAGTTTCTATCGAGTGATACTATATCTATCGAGTCTCCAATGTTCACCGAGTTTGAAGCTACATTGAGTGATTAGTATGGACTAAGCCTTTACTTCTACTGAATGCATGATGATGTCAAGTAATGCAGTGGACATCAAGTATGAGAAGTTCACCAAGTCAACTTTCAGAACCTGAGTTTCTACATTTGGGTCGACTCAATAATATTGGTGTTAACTTGTGTTTTGGCTGACCTTGTAATTATGAGAATTGGGATAGTATATATGTAATGCATTGTGTCATACCCAAACATGATGAAGAAGTGGATTAATGTTTTGATGCATGTGAATGTGAATGTGAATCAACAGTAGAGAAAGGTATATAGCAAGGTCAAATTAGGAGTAATCAAGTTATATCTATCACAAAGAGGTGATCAACATTTCAAGGATCTAAATCAGCAATACAGTTGTAAGTTAGATCTACTATTTCATCCTAACAAGTGAATCAGATTCAAATCCTTTAACAGGGTAGACTTAACAATCTTTTCTTTAAATCTCTTTACTGAGTGCATACTTCATTGTCTATTTGTAAAACCCCTAACAAGGTGGACCTAGCAGTCTTAATTGCTCCTAATAGGGAAAATCATCAAAAGTGATCATTGTAGGCCTTAACAAGTCAACTTTATACTATAGTACTGAAGTTTTTTGGGTATCAGCCCCACCCCAATTTTACTTTCTAATTGGAAGGTTTTTGGGTCACCAAATATTTTGTTCAAAGTGTTTTGTGTTTTTCAGTTTCTCATGCATGTAGTAGATTAGATCTATTGATGATGAATGGATTATGTTATTAAGTCTTGAATTTGTCAAAAGTTTTGAGGTTACTAATTCACCCCTCCCCTCTTAGTAACCTAGCTAGTCTTGATTATTTCCAATAACACACACATATCCAAATTATTAATGCATTGTGCCTATGTTGTTTTTGTGTACACTTTTGACTCATCTTGTAAGGTTTAAATCCATAATGCATCAACACAAAGTAGCAAATAGTAAGCCTATCATGCAGATAAATGAAATGTTAGAATGGCTCGGGGTAGGGCCTCACAATATAGATAAGACATAATGAAAAAATGAGAGAGGCAAGGATATGCATATAAAGATAGATAAGGAAGTGATATAGAGAGAGAGGGGATGGGGGCGGCAATTTATAGAAATACAGTAGGAGAGAGGAAGATAGAGGGATATAGGGAGAGAAATATAGAGATAATGAGGTAAAGGAAAAGAGAAAGATAGTGTGAAAGTGAGAGAAAGATAGAGATGGAGATGTGTCTATATATGGAGGGGGGGGGAGAGAAAGATAGAGATGGAGATGAATATAATGAAGTTAATAGGAGAATAAAAGATAGAGATATAGAGATAGATCAATACTTGTAAATATAGAAAGAGATCTAAGGAAGTATAGAGGGAGACGTGAAGAGAGCTAAATTTAGAAGAAAAAATAGAAAGATACATAGTTGATGAGATAGATAAATAGACAAATGAGAGTACATAAGGAGGATGAGAAGGAGATATGGTCAGATGAACAAACAAATATAGAAATTTATACCTCTCTCTATCATTTTATCTATCTACTCTCTTCATTTTTACCTCTATCTGCATCTCTCCTCCTCTACTCTATACATTTCAACCTCTATCCATCCATCCACCCCTCTCACTCTCCCTCTTATTGGACCTCTATATCTATATCTCTTTTATTCTTCATCCATTTCCATGTTTCTTCTTTCATCTATGACTTTCTTTATTTTAGTATATGTCCAACTCTCTCAACCCCTATAGCTCCCTTGTCTATCTCTCTATATATATCACCTCCTATATTCATTTTTATAGTTCCAACTCTCTCTCTCTCTCTCTCCATATCTAACTCCATATCAATATTTACCTACATTTATTTTCCCTATGTGTGTCTAATAGCAAAAGGATAGGGGTGATGGAAAGAGATGGTTAGAGAGAAGGAGATGTGTCTAGATATAGAAGGGAAAGAGGAAGATAGAGATGGAGATGAATATATAATAAAAGCAATAGGAGAATACAAAATAAATATATATAGATAGATCAAGACTTTTAAAAATAGAAAGTGATCTCGGGAAATATGAAGGGAGACATGAAGAGAGATAAATTTAGAAGAAGAGATAGAAAGAGATATATAGATGATGAGATAGATCAATAGAAAAATGAGAGTACATTAAGAGGATGAGAATGAGAGATGGATAGAGGGACAAATAAATACAAAGGTGTACATCACTCTATCAAGTTTTCTCTCTTTTATCTTTATTTTTTCCTCTATCTCTGTCTCTCCTCTTCTATGTTATACATGTTTACCTCTCTTTATCCATCCATCCCTCTCCCTCTCCCTCTTCTTATACCTCTATATCTATATCTCTTTGTCTCTTTATCAATTTCAATCTCTCTTCTCTCATCTCTGACTTTCTTTATTTCATTAGATGTCTAGCTCTCTCAACCCCTATAGCTTTCCCTCTATCTATCTATATGTATATATCCCTTCCTATATCCATTTCTATAATTTTATCTCTCATTATCTCTTCATCACCCCTCTCTCTTTTTATGGGCAATGGCATGAACAAGAGTCTGTACATGGGGTCCTCCTCCATGCCTAAGTTTCATAGAATAATGCATGGAAACAAAGTCATACAAATCCTAAGTTGAGAGGCTACTAAATGTCTGTATCAGCAATTCGCCTACCTCCAACCAAACAAAGATATTGATGGCTTGAGCCATGCTAAGTGTAAGTGAATAGAGTTATCTCTTCTTCACTTTGACACTCTAGACTCAATTGTTATTTGCTCCCCATCCATGTTGTGTGTGCTACCTGAGGGATAACAAGCAACATGTCTCCTTTCTTATATTCCACAAACCATCTCATCTTTGAAAAGGGTAGTGAATTCAATCCCATGATCGTTATTCCTACAAAGCTAATGGCTTTGAAGTATACTCAAAGTTTTCATTCACTAGCGATCCTATCCAAACTATAACATTTATCACTGACATTATTATGACTATTATCACAAATCAGAAAAACTACACAGTAGATCTTCAAGAGAGGGAGAAATTGGTGTATCAAATTGCTCACTATTTTTAATGGGGCCTGCTAACCTGAACCAATAGAGAATGGGAGAAAATGAATACAGAGAAGGGGAGTTTGAACATTGAATTGGAGAATAATCTGATTGGATTTTTTGGATTGTTGGGTCCTTTTGAGCTTAGAGCAACCTTTTCAATATCTATTTGTGGCACTGGAATGAGTCCAAGACTACTAATTGTCTCTTAAAATTGAAGTGGCATGTGATCAGAGAGATCCCAATCATCCACTATTGATTATTTACTTTTTCACCAATGAACTTGCTTTCAATCTTTACTATGACTCATGCATTAAAAATACATGACCATGGTGATCAAAAAAGCTCAGCTAAAGTTGTTGGAATTCTTTCCAGTATTGATGTTTTAGGAAGATCGATAAGCCAAAGATATACATGTTGGAGAGCTTACCCGTGTTGAGAGAGGGAACCATGAAAATGTTGAAAATATTAGGTGTGGTAGTTTTTCCAAGGGCTATTTCTATTGAAATTTATGAAAGATCAACCCCACAGCTCCCAAGAATCACCTACCTACAAACACCTATCACAAAAAGATAAAAGCAAAAAAATATGGAGGCTAGAATTGTCAGATCCATAGATGAGACATTCTTGATGACAAAAAAAAGATATTTCTATTATCAAAAGTGAATGAATGAATTAGAAAGAGATCAATCCTTATAAAAGGAGATCACAACCCAAACAAGTAAAACCTAGGTTGCATGATAATAATCAATAAAATAATTAATTATTTTATGCCTAAAGTTTAGCTTAAGTAAACTAAAGATATTAAGTGACTTAATAATTAAATAAAAATGATTTAATTAATAAGGCAATAGCTTATTACTCTAACACCCCACCCACCCACCCCCCACCCCTTAAGATAAACTTAGGGAGTAGGTAAAGACTTAGAACCTACTGTTGAAAGCAAACTTGGGTCCCAGCAACAAGGCATGATGAGGTACCTAAGCACAACCAAACCTCTATAAAGAGGAGAAATAGAGAAAACCACATGGAAAAAAACCCCATTCCAAAAAGAGATGGAAAGAATGGTCTAGAAGATACGAACAAAAGGATGATCATGAAGAATGCCACTAAAGAATGAAGTTGCAAACACTGCCAAATTGTTGATTTGAAGAGCTTCCATTGTATAGAACATGATTTTGTATGTATAGAAAGTGTCACACTTGTATAAACCATTATTCTTAAGAATACCCATGAAAAAGGGCATCTCAAGAGGCAACTTATAGCTCTTTATCTATGATGTGAAAAGGTCATGAGATGGTGGCTCTCAAATGAATCAAATGATGAAACCCTTGCAAGATGCACCATAAAATAAGAGATTCAAAGATGGGAGCAAGAATTCTAGCATCTAAGAATCTAGAATGAATGCAATACACATGCAAGCTAACAAAGAGATATAAGCTAAAGCATACAGGAAACTAATCTAAAAAGTATGCCATAATGTAAGTATAATGAGAGCTAAGCTAAAATGCAAAAATACAAGAATGCTCCAAGTCTCCAAAATCATCAAGAAAATCTGTAACATAACAATAGCATGAGAGACTAAGATTTTAGAATGAGGAGAGAGCCCTCCCTTTTAAATAAAAAGGGATGGTAGAGATTAAGAGGGAAAAGAGGCATAATCAATGGAGGAGAATGCATCTTGAGTGATCCATGTGCACAAGCATCTCCACCAACCATAATGAAGAGTTGACTTTTGAGAAGGTTTGAAATATGTGGAGGAGAATTAAAGTTATTTTTAAAATAGAAGATTCCTCCCACCTAGAAAATTGTGCATCCATGTGTAGACAAAAATGCCTTTTCTTTTATTTCTAAAATAGGGATAATGTTTTATGTGTGCACACTTAGGATAAGTGGGAAGTGGGGAATTTTATTTAATTAAAAGAGGGACATGCTCTTTTAATTAAATATGAACTTAGGATAGAGTAGTCAAAGTATAGGATAAAATCAAATAAATAAATCTTGGAGATTTGATCAAGGATAAGCATTAGATAAATTATGTCGAAATGCTAGAAAGGGGTGTCATAGTCTAGATGACCATTTTTGGGTGATTACATTTTCCCTTCTTTGACAAATGTGTGATCAATCTGGGAATACATTACATCAAAGAATAAAGAAGCCAAGATGATAGAGAGATCTGACTCTAAAGAACAAAGCATAGATAGATAGTAGATCCTAAATACATATTCTGATAGTGATAGTATTAAACATTAGGATAGAGATGATATCAAAACTCATGAAGAGTACTAACACCAAGAGAAGAAGATAAATCAAGAGGAAATAGATAGTTGTAGAAGAAAGCAATTTGCAACAATGATAGAATATTCCTACCCCCTTGGGATTGAAATCAAAATGAGATAGAGAGATGCATAGATAAGCTAGATTTGATCAAATCAAAACAAATAAAAGTTCATGATGATAGATAAGAGATTAAGACCAAAGAGTGGCCACCAAGAAATGAAGATATGCCCTAGTTGACTAAGTTTGACCAAGAAAGATAAAGCATAAGAATTAGATCAAATAAAGATGAAATATGAAATGAGATGAAATAGAAATAAAAGCAAAGAGTGGAAGAGAGTAGAAATGATCATTTTCCCAACAAGATTTAGAGATTAAGCCTCAATAGGTCAGCCAACTACATAGAAGAAGGAAGAAATTTTGATTGCCAAGATGAACCCAAATTTGGATTTTGATCCCAAAAATGGATCCAGGATGTCGAGATTAGAAAAAATAGGTCAAAAGCATAGATGAGATGGTAAGATAGAAGAAAAGTGAGAAATAGGAAAGGAGAGATAATATAAGATCAAGAAGAGGCAAGAGAAGGATGAATACAATTAGCTAATGCTTTCATGAAAGATAAAGAAGAGAGCTCCCTCAACATGCAAAATGTAAAGCTAAACTAGAATGAACCCTATAATGAAAGCTAGTATGAAAAGGTGCAATTGCAAGGGTTACATAAGAAAGTCCTAGTTTTTATCATCGAGCCTTATTAGGGACATCAAAAGATCATACAATCATCACTAGCATAAACTATGAGGATATGAATATGATCTATATCAGATAAAAATGTGGGAATCCAACCTATGCATCAATGACATATAGGTCAAGATGGCTATACAATTAGATTCCCTAAGTTTAGTATAGCAAGATTACACGTATTAAGGCATAAGTACCAGGATAACCCCTAAGTGTGGTCTTGCAAAAACAAACAAGGATAATACGTTGTAGGTCCAAAGTTTCAAGTAGGACAAGCATGAATGCTTTAAACACCTTAGACTAACAAAGTATACCCACAAGAAGAAAATAAGTAAAACATGTCTGATGCCCCCAGTCTTCTAGTTCATGAAATCCTCGAAAGACTATTAGGGAGGGAACACTCAAAAAATAAATCATCATATATAGCACACAAAGAACATAAATTTGATCATATCTCAACAACTTTAATGTTTAAGTGTGTGTGTGTGTGTGTGTGTGTGTGTGTGTGTGTGTGTGACTTGGCCATTTCTTCAAATTCTAATAGTGAGATATTGCAACATTTGAGACTGTAGGTAGACTATCCAAAAAGTGTTAAGAAATACTTGATGTCAAATTGGGGTAGTGTTGAAAAAAAAATTTGATTTGCCAAAGAAACCCTAATGCATAAGGAGACCTCAAATGGCTAAGAAATTGTGCCCCTGAGACAAGTTAAAGAAATAATTCCAAGCTAGGTATGTGTTGCAGAGTGAGTGGGACTAATAAACATATGTGCAAGGGTCTCAAGTAGCACCCATCTCTAGGTTTTCACCACTTGGTAGATTTTTCAAAACTTTTTCATTTTTTTTGTATTTTTTATTTTTTTTTATTTTTTAAAGAATCATATATGATTTTTTTTAGATTTTTTAGAATATTTTAGAGATCACTAGTTGTTAAAAAAGATCACATCATTTTGTTCCAATGTCTAGCAAGCTGTAGAATATGATGGAGCAACAAGCTAGTGGATAAGCATAGATGGATAGGCAAGGAATATGAAGCAAGTGAAAGTGATCCTCAAGGACTGACTCCACAAGAGTTCCCAAGCTAGGTAAAGATAGCCATATAAAGAAGGTTTTAGATAAGAAATGGAAGCAATGATCAAGATAGCTTGTAGGATAAGTGGTGAAGACAACAAGAGAGATAGCATATCGCATAAGTAGTGGAAGAAAATAAGTGAGATAACATGAAAGCATGTAATCCAAGAGAGTAGACATGTCAAGAGGCCTAAGAACCATGTTTTTATTTATTGTGAATAAGACCAAGGGATCAAATAGATAGGATAGTGATGGGATAGAGCAATAAGAATGAAGCTAGATATGAAGGCCATGAATGAATGAGCAAGCACAATAGGGAAGTTGATGGATAAAATAGCCCAACATGCAAGGATAGCTCAACATTGTCAAGATCAAAGAGAGAAGAGGGGATAGATGGAAGAATTACACATGATGCCTATTGCTATGTTTTCATCATGGTACTTATCCAAGGTGACACAAGAAGTGGTTTTCACCATAGGATGAATTTATTTTACTTTACTTTAGCTACCAAGGTGCCACAAGAAGTGGTTTTCACCAAGGCATGCTGATAGGATGATGGAAGGGAGATAATAGTAGGAACAATGTATGGAGGATAAGAGCTCATGTATAGCAAGTAAGTGTAAGCTTTAGAGGATTTCATGAGGGTAGCTGAAATATTGGACAAGATCAACATCGACACACACCTTGAAGGGTGTTGAAATGATGGAGGAATCATGAAGGAAATAGCTTGAGGATTTGATGTATGAGTTGGTAGGGTAATTTTAGAAGAAGATGGAGTGGAAGCCTTTGGAAGCTTTTTATGAAGATGTTTGGAAGAATATGGAGTGGAAGCCTTTGGAAGCTTGAATGTCAACTTTGAAGTATTTTCAATATTAAATTCTTTCAAGAGAGATTTGGGAATCCATATAGCTTTAGACTTATCTTTTCCTTTGGAAGTTTCAAAGCACATTTCTTTAATAATAAGTTTAGGAACCCATATTTTCTTTGATTTAGCTCTTTGGGTAGTGGAACTTTGTGGTCTCTTAAATTTCTTCTTTACATTCATATTTTGATTAGATGGGACATAGTGATCTTAATTTTCTAATGGATTCTTATGTTTATTCTCACTTCCAAAAGACTTAGGATTTGTGGATGAATAAGGCTGATATGACAAGTTTAGATGGATAGATTGATGTGAACTGTTCAAGGATGTGTATTTTTGTTGATCTTGAGGTATGATAGGAGAGCTAGGGGCTAGGTGTGAATGTAGGAGATGAACATATGGCCCCAAAATAGATGAAAGGTTTGAAGGCTTTAGCTTAAATGGATAAGAACCAAGGATAGATTTTGGATAATGGATAATGGATAGGGATATCAACATCTTTAAAGTTTTCAATGTGACCAAGGAAATCAATAGACTCATGAGTAGCTTTGATAGGAGCAACATTTTTAATAGGAGCACTTGAAGATTGAGCACAATTTTTAAGTGGATATCGAATAGTAGAACATGAGGGGATGCTTTGATCTTGACAAGTAGCTTTGGATAGCATAGGAAGAGAAATTTTCTCATAATTTTTAGTAAGCTCAAGGGAAATAGTGGAAGTGGTGTCTTCATCATACTTAAGAGGTGGATAAGACATAGGATATGGAGGAGTGAGATTTTGAAGGAGATGAAAGGTTGCTTGACCTTGATCTTTCTTGACATTTATAGGTTTATCTTTTTGAGAGTCCCCTTGACATGGAGCCACTTCTAAGGATAAGGGAGTATGAAGAGAGAATGGATTAGTTGTCAAAGTAGGCATAGTAGGCATAGAATTGCATGGAGGTTGAGGATCTTTAGCCTTAGTAGCATTGAGAATTTTTTTTAGCAAGTGAAGGTTAGGTTGAGTTTTTTTCAGAGGTATCCCTTGAGGGTACACATATTCCATATGGAAAGCACTAGGTTATTTGTTTGATGGAGTCATGTTGGAAAACTTTGAAGTGTTGGAAGGTTCATAAGTGTTGAAAGAAGTAGAGGTATCAAGGAAACCACCACTAGACATAGGTTCATTAATATGATCTTGCTTAAGAGAAGTATCCTCACCACACGAGTCATTTGAGGTATTAACAATCCCATTATCAATAAGATATTGGACTTTATGTTTCAGGTTGATACAATTAGAAGAATTGTGCTCATTATGCAGATGATAAGCACAATAGATATCCAAGAATGGTTTTCCGTTTGAGCTAGACTTAGACAATGTGATGAGCTTGGTGCCAAGAAGTGTTTGAAAAATGACATCATAAGAATCTTCCATGGGAGTAAAATTTCTCTCAAAAGTATGCCTAGGATCTTCTTGTTGTTTCTCAAGTGCATAGAATGTATCCATGTCTTCATCATTGTCTTGGTCAAAGATAGGCTTGTCATGAAAGTTTAGCATAGGCTTAGAGGAGATATCACTTGCTTGTTCTCTAAAGAGGTATTTAGATCTACAAGATGAAGACATTTTATGTCTTGGAGTAGAATATTTAGACCCTGAAGAAGATGATCCATGTGTACGTAAAGGTCTTAAGGGAGATTTATTTAAGAATGCAATTTTCTCCTCTAACATTTTCTCAAGTTTAGACTTCATTTCTATCATGCACTTAGAGGGATGAAGGTCAAAAATATCATTTGTCTCTTCTAGTTCTATGTATTGAGCATATAGATCTTAAAACTCTTTAGTGGCATGGAGGATATCATGATCATTAGAGAGATGAAGGTCAAAAAGATCATGTCTCTTCTAGTTCTATGTATTGAGCATATAGATCTTAAAACTCTTTAGTGGCATGGAGGATATCATGATCATCTAGATTTTGTTGAGGTTTGGTAGCACAAGTCTTGAATGCCATAGTGGTAGATAGATAATCAAGCATGAAGGAGACTAGAGGAAGATAATAAGGCGGAAAAATATAACTTGATGTCCAATCTAGAAAGGTAGAGTCTTCAAAATAGTAGAGTGAGATTAAAATGACTTGTCAAGAAAGGTGTCCAAGCAACTTATGACACTAGTGACTCAAGTCAAGAGCTAGGAAAGAAGACAAATATCCAAATAGATAGAGCAAGCAAGATGACAAGTGAACAACTTTCCAAACCCAAGAGTGTAGTCAAGAAATCAAGGTAACCATTTCAGCAAAAAGATAACTAGCAAGTAGACATAGACCATGAAGATAGAAAGACCAAGAACACTTAGACCAAAGATTCACTTTAAGCATGTTCAAGCACTAGAGACATAGAAAAGAAAAGTCAAATGATGAGACTCCCCTTAGCAAGAAAAACAAGAAAATGTTTGCACTTGATGTTTTGACTTGGTTGATAAAGTTTTGACAATAGTTGATAGCATAACAAGTTTGATGTTCAAAAGAAAAAAAATTCCAAGCAAGATAGTGACACATGGAGTACTCTTAAAACAATAAAAAAAGGGACAAATAAACCTTGCATGGTACAAGCATATGTGAGGTCTCAAAAGAAATCCCTAGAACTATCATCATGTGTATGTTCAAAATATTTCCACAAGTCTCACACATTCAAGAACACATCAAGCAATATCTACCTAAAGGACATGGTTCGTTACTCAACAACTTGGCCCACACTAAGTACTCCTTCACCTCACACCAAGTGTTGCCCACAAGAGATATTAACATTGTCATGGAAATATCGTAAGCATAACCAAGGGAACACAAATGATGAGGGTAAAATCTTCGGGTGATCTGGGTAATCCACTAGGACCGATACTTGCACCAAGAAGTTGAGTAAAAAATAAGGTAGTTACTAACTTAGAGTGTTTAGAAAGGGCTTTCATTCGTAATGTTCCTCTTGCACCCAATTATGAGACACCCCACCTTGTGGCGGGTAACAGGCCTCGTGATCACAAGAGCACCTTAAGCGTTCCTGCTTAGCATTTTCTTCATGGTCCCAATCCCACAAGCACTCACACTAAATGAAGATAAACACTACATCTACCAAGGTTTTGTGTACTTGATGGCCTTGAGATTATATCGGGTTGGAATAGCTGACTTCGCTTGTAAGAGCATACCCTCTAAAGGATGCCAATTAAATAGATTGGATCAACTTTTGAGAGTCAAGATTTATGATTCACTATGTGGGTGAAGAGCATACTCTTCTATCTTGATTGTTTCCCCCACAGACGCCAAAAAGTCTCAATTAATCCTCTTGTTCTCAAAATCCAAAGGTGAGTCAAGATTTCAGATTCACCACAAGGGTAAAGAGCATACTTTCGTATCACCGAAGGATCCTAATTACAATTTTTATGTGCCTAAAAAATGAAACAACTAGTAAGATACTACACATAAAATAAAATAAATAAAAGTGAGTGTTTGGTTTTTATGTGTTAGGCAACCCTACAAACAAGTGTTAGCAGCCCTTGTGCATTTGAAGCTTTGACATACATTCCTTTTAGCTATGAAATGAGAATTCCCTACAAAAAAATAAGGTTAGGGAAAAATAACCATGTAAGACCTGCAACACAAAGTGGTTAGTTTCCTCAAAAATCTAAGTTATCTTCTAACCAAGTGTATGCAAAGAAAATGCAAGCTAATCAGAAAATGATCTCTTTTTTACTTTTCACTTTTGAACTAGTCAACAAGATTGGACTTGTTTGCTATAATTTCGGATCCAAAATTAGAAATGCAAATAAGAGACCCTTGCTAAAAATTGGAGGGATTTCTAAAAATGTAAGAAATTCAGCAACATCTCTTCATTTGTACCCTAGGGAACCATTTTGTCAAAATAGACTAGATTTTTCAAATTGAGTTATTGAGCCCTAATATGAGTTCAAAATTAAAAACATAAAGAACTAACCCCCTATAATTCAGAGACATTACTGAAAATCTAAATTTTTCCAAAAAAATTGCTAATTTGAGACTAGAAATTATTTTTTATGAAAAAACTAAGAAAAATTCATAATGGACACAAATCACGTCAAAAAAATCTACAAATTTGATTGAGAATTTCAAATGCATCCCAACTTGCAAAAATAATATTAGATACGAATGCAAAGTGGTTTGGAAGATATGCTCAAATCTTTCAAAAACTAGGGTTTTGACCTTCAAACAAATTTGCACAAGGGTTAGCCTTAAAACCAAAGCAAAAAACTTGCAAAACCAATTGATTAGATCTAAGAAGTTTTTGTAAAAAATCAAAAATGATAATGTAACCAAAATGAAAGAAATAAAATGGAGCTAGAAACTTGGTTCTATGCCCCACGGTGTGTGCCAAAAATGTGTGTACAAAAAGTTTCACACTTCTATAAACCATTATTCTTGAGAATATCAATGAAAATGGGCATCTCAAGAGGTGGCTTTTAGAACTCTATCTATGATGTTCAAAGGCTATGAGATGGTGGCTCTCAAATTAACCAAACTATGAAACCCTTGCAAGGTGCACCATAGAACGAGAGATTCAAAGATGGGAGCAAGAATGCTAGCATCTAAGAATCTAGAATGAATGTAATACAAATGCAAGCTAACAAAGAGAACTAAGCTAAAGCATAAAGGAAAGTAAGCTAAAATGTATGTCATTATGTAAGTAGAATGAGAGCTAAGCTAAAATCAAAAAATACAAGAATGCTCCAAGTCTCCAAAATCACCAAGAAAACCTATAGCATAACAATAGCATGAGAGACTTTAAGATTTTAAAAATAGGAAAGAGACCTCCCTTTTAAATAAAAATGGATGGTAGAGATTAAGAGACAAAAGAGGCATAATCAAAAGAGAAGAATACATCTTGAGTGATCCATATGCACAAGCATCTCCACCAATCATAATGAAGAGTTGACTTTTGAGAAGGTTTGAAATATGTGGAGGAGAATTAAATTTATTTTTAAAATAGAAGATTCCTCCCACCTAGAAAATTGTGCATTCATGTGTAGACAAAAATGCCTTTTCTTTTATTTTTAAAATAGGAATAATAATTTATGTGTGCACACTTAGGATAAGTAGAAAGTGGGGAATTTTATTTAATTAAAAGGGGGACATGTTCTTTTAATTAAATATGAACTTAGGATAAAGTGGTCAAACTATAGGATAAAATCAAATAAATAAATTTTGGAGATTTGATCAAGGATAAGCGTTAGATAAATTATGCAGAAATTCTAAAAATGGGGCTCATAGTCTAGTGACCATTTTTGGGTGATTACAATGACCAAGTAGAGAAGACTAAGTCTAAAGAGCTGATCAATCAAAGATTGATGGTATCTTCATGGCCTCCAAAAATAGCAATGAAAGAATATTTATATGAAATGATCCATCTCACAAAAATGATCCATCTCACTGAAATGCATAGTTATCTAGCCACTACAATCGCCTAGTACATCGGATCAAATACTAAATACATAGCTCACTCCATTGAACCAAGAAAGAAATAGAACCAACATAACCCACTTATAATTCTGAGAGGTAATATATAAATACTGAAACTCAATGTAATATCTCCTACAAAAAGAAGAACCAAGAACATCAAGAGTGCAAAAGAAGTACAAACACCTATAAAGGTGTCATGAGGCTAATGTTGTGGAAGGAACGCTCACTTGACAAAGGAAGATGGTGAATATGACCAACATGAAACCCACCAAAGCACTTTCTAATGCAGTGCAAGTGAAACAAAACACAAAGATGTGACACTTTATCTTAGTACGTTTGTAAAAATACTACAAAAGGATGTCAACAAAGATCAAAGGAGACATAAGGCCGATATAATAGATAATACAACCCATGAAAAATCATCAAAAAAATGAATGGGATGTGCCTAGAGCATAATCTCAAAAATAGAATGCCTCAAGATATGTCTCCTAGAGTGCAAAATAGAACTTTTGATTTTGACTGCATAAACCAAAAACCAAATAGCATCAAAAGTCTAAATAAACTAAATCATCATGATAGGTTCAGAATCAGCTTTTCGGCGATATCTCGTTTGCAAAAAATGGAGTCTGGATGAGTGAGTTATGGTCAAAAAACCACATGCAGGTCAAAAAAGCACTGGAAGGGGAAAATAAAAAATTTATCGCCTTAGGATCTGTGTTAGATGCCTCAAAAAGCATGTCCATAGTACCATAAATTATCTTGGGAAATGTGTCAATTCTTTCTCAAAATTATCTCAATTTACATGCCAAAAATCTCAATTTTTGTACAAAAAAATCACAAATCAATACCTCAAGAAATGTGTCAAAATCTTGACTTTCAAAACAAAAATCTTGAGTCGTGTGCCACAAATTAGAAAAGCATTGCCTCGAGAAATGTGCCCAATCTAGAAGCACTATTAATTTGCCTCAAATTCCAACTGTGTCCAAATTTGACAAATTTTAAATGAAAATAGGGGTTTTTGGCACTCTAAGCTCAACAATGAGGTCTATCTCAAAGTGCACTGAAAAAGTGTGACCAGATTCAATTAAAAAAATCTCTAAAAAATAAATCCCTCTTAACAAAAAAACATAGATCTGAAAGCCAAGCCAAAGTTCTCATAAATAGGATAGGGGTATGAAGATCTGGAGCTCTGATACCATGTTGAATTTGATGAAAGATCAACCCCACAACTCCCAAGAATCACCTGCATGCAAACACCTATCACAGAAAGAGAGAAGCAAGAAGCTATGGAAGCTAGAATTGCTAGATCCATAGATGAGACATTCTTGATGAGGAAAAAAAAAATTGTTATTATCAAAAGTGAATGAATGAATTACAAAGAAATCAATCCTTATAAAAGGAGATCAAAACCCTAACAAGTAAAACCTAGGTCGCATGATAATAATTAATAAAATAATTAATTATTATATGCCTAAAGTTTAGCTTAAGTAAACTAGAGATAATAAGTGACTTAATAATTAAATCAAAATGATTTAATTAATAAGGCAATACCTTATTACTCTAACAATTTCAAGTTGTAGTTTTCACCTACCTGCATTTTTCGAAGATGTTTCAAATATTAAAGATATAATATTATGTAATAGATTTCATTTTAAAGGTTGATTTAAAAATAAATATTTTATAAAAATTATTATATAGATTTAGGATAAATAATTTAATTTTTATAATAAAATTATTTAAATAATATTACAGAATATATAATATTTACTATCATAATCTTTATATTAAAACATTAGAATGAAGTAAATTATTATATTATTAATGTGTTTCCTTAAAATATATGTAAATGTAATTATATTTAATATTAATAAATAATAAAACGTAATTGATCATTACTTTTTTCCAATAATTATGCACTGCCAAATTTTCATTGAATCAAAAAATGAAAGCTCAACAATGTATCTACAATTAGTTTATGTTATTTTTTTTAAAATAATAATATTCTTATTTTTAAATTGAGAAAGCAACAAAATAATAGTATAATTGTTATATGTTACTTGATGTTTTGTCACTCATTAAAAACATTAAGCTACACACCATAATCATCATCGTCATCTCATTGTGTTACCTACTAGTTATTATTATTTTTCTTTTAAGTATATAAATAGTAATCTAGAGATATATATACTTAAACATCCATCCATCATTTTTTTTTCCATCAATTGTATTTTTTAGATAGATTACTTCTTTGATAATAACTATTCCTTGTTTATTTTTCTTTCCTAAGGTGACTTTTCACGTGGAGGTGGGGGTTTTAATAAATAATAAAATGATTTGACACCGAAAAGATATAAGACTAAATATTTAAAAAATACTTCTCATGGTTGGCCATCCTTGTGTTAGAGAAGATATTTTATCTAATTTATTACAAAAAGTATTTATTGTGTTAGAAAAGATGATTTACTATAATACATTAAAAAAAGTGCACTAGTAAGTTGTTGTTTTAACTATATTCAAATTATATATCCTATATAATATAACACTTTTCCAAATTATTTTAATGTTCTTAAATTTGAGATGCAATGGCCTATAAATCTTTGTTAGCTTTGTTTGGATCTCAAAGCAAGTATCCCAACAATCTATGGGACTAAAAACTCAAAACCATCTTCATAAGTCACCAAACTCCAAATCTGGTTGTTTCCTTGATTGCTTGACTATGTAGTTCAAAGATAGTTCTGCTTAGGACAAGGATCTTAAAATATATATAATCAAAAGGATAAAACATCCATTTTTTCCAATTTTTGTAGTTATCTGTGTAGGCATGTACATATGTACACAAAATCTAGATAGATCATGTTGTTACCTTGATTTCTTTGTTATACTATTTGACAAAATGCCTAGACAAAGATGTCACCTAATGAGATGCTAAATTTGTAGGATGTTTAAAAAATGGATGTATTGGAAAGGCTTTAGAAGCTTTCAACAAAATGCTTATAACATAAGGTATTGAGTGTAGGTTTTCTATGGTTTAGATTATATATTTTTTGTTTTTATTTCCTTAGTATGTGGAAGAAAATGATGCTCTTGTAATAATTACATTCTATGGAAACATATTTATTACAATAGTTTTTTTTTAGGTGATAGGGCCACTTTATATTTATTTATTTATTACAAATACATTGATTCTAACATAAGGAGCTCCCAGAGAAAAGAACCAAGAAGAAAAACTTTGTTCATAACCCCATCAAGAAAAAAATATCCCAAAAATGCAGGATTGCTAATCTGGGTATTAGAATCCCAAGATAAGTTCCTCCAATTTACAATTAATAGAAGAGAGAGAATAAGAAGCCTACAAATACCACCAGAATCCTATATACTAAAGTCCCAAAATTGTCTTTCCCCATATTTTGCCTTACAAGACATATTATAACTAGAAGTGACATCAAAAATCCAAAAACTCAGAGAAGTCCACTGCAAATGAAACACTTGTCCTTCATCAGTAACCAAATCCAAAGCGTGAAAGAAAAACACTCAGAAACTTGTGAAAGTCATAAAAGATCAAACCATGAAGACAAAATTCATAGCATAATAAAAAGCCTTATTCCTCCATAAAAATTGTTGAAGGATCATATGTCCATGCTTAAGAGTAAGACCAGGAGTGGGAAAGGGATGGGTTGAAGCCTACAAGGATTTGGGTGCCTAAGAAA